>CM076582.1:424537511-424941698 GCA_034641835.2 Pinus albicaulis
TATGTGCTTGCTATAGGAAAGCATGCAATGCATGGCTAGGTCCTTGAAACTTATTGCAAGCAGTAGCAACAAAAACAAAAGGAATTGGAATATGCAAAAATATGTTGGTAAAACACTGGCAGAGTAGGGCCATTATGGGACACTAGTACCCAAAATTGTCTATTGATTTCCATGAGCATGATATGATCGGTATGATGGTTTTGAGGTAGGTATATGCCTTGGTTTTTTTACATTTCGATGTGAGGAAGCCTTTCCAAGGGATGGGCTTCCCGATATGGGGGTGTCAACGGAACTTGGAAGGTGGGTGATTGCATGGAAGCGGACTACTGGATTTCCCTGAGGGACTGTGTAGTAGATAAGGGAAGGTTAGGGGTGGATTTGGTTTTGTCGTTACCATTGATAGATGGAATCATATGCACATTCAGAGTGTGCCCTGGAACAATGAGACGATAATTTTATACTGAGAGGACAAGTGGCGCATGATCGTAGCACTAGACATTACATGCAACTTTGAATATGACGATGGATTTTGGACTTCCTAACAAGGAGGTGAATCCTATTACTAGTTTTGAGGGTGGAGGTGTGAGCCTCTGGATTCCCTTGTTGATTGATACAAGCATCATATCCTTCTATTTGTTGGTTGAACAAATGTGTATATGTCTATGTGTATATTATTGTAAATATTCTATCGAGTTGGTTTATAAAAATCAAAAAATAGTATGGTTATTTTCTAGTTGAAGAAAATGTGTAAGAGTATATTTGGTTATTATTATAAATATCATAGTGGGTTGTGCTATAAAGCTCCAGTACATGGTATGATTTCATGATGTTTTTTCCTTTTAAGAAGGTTATTGATTGAAAATATTGCAACGAGATTTGTTATAAATCTCCATAGGTAGTATGTCTTGTTTTTAGCAGTTTTCTAGTTTGTAGGTGTGATTGAACACCACAGACGGTGTTCCCCCAAAGGGGGGGATTTTAGTAACAAACCTGGTGAAAAAATTCAGGTAAAAATATATAAGACCACAGTCAATGGGAAACATATTCAAAGCTAAATGGTGGGAAAAAAATCCTAGTGGGTATTCATTCAGTTTATTATGGCCAAGGAAAAGGCAAAGGCAATGGAAAATTCATGAGGCATTAATTGGCATTTTATTTATGAAAATGATGGAAAATAGGAGAAAAGGAAGGTGAAAGGTCAGAAATTTCTTGTGAGGAGGAAAATGAAAGAAAATAATGGAAAGTGAAGAAAATAGAGGCCTCATTAATAAAAAATGCTTATCATGATCAATGGGGAAGGCTTGGTCAGTTTAGTTTTGGAGCTCTCATTATTCTCTCTCTCTCTCATACTCTTAATCACTTAGAGTATTCTTGGAGAAATCCTGGAGATTGTGTCATATTCGAGATTTGGATCAAGAAAGAAAAGGAAGAGTAGGAAATTGCAAGAGGACATCAAAATGAACATCTACAACAGGTTCTGAGTGCAAGTACCGAGATGAATGGATGTTTTAAGCATGCGGATTTCCTAACCTTTCCATTTTCTGGATAGCCATGGTTTAAGCATGTGGATTTCCTAAGCTTTCCATTTCCTGGATAGCCATGGTATTGTGTGTTTATTTCCATTTATTATTTTCTGGTTGGTTCTCATTATTCCTTTACCTTTTTGGTTGAGTTATTAGTTCCTGGAAGCCTTGGTCGGAAAAAAAATCTGGAAGCTTGACGAAAAACTATGGGTTGAGCTACTTGTCCTAGAAGCCTTGGTTGGAAAAACACCCTAGAAGTGCTAGGTGGGTTGAGTTACTAGTCCTAGAAGCCGTGGTTGGACAAATTCTCTAGAAGCTCTTTAAGATTTGGGGTTGGGTTATTAGTCCTGGAAGCCCTGGTTGAAACAAACACTCTAGAGCCCTGCAGCAGCTTAGATGGAGACCAATCTATGATGATCTGTGATGTCTGACCGTGAGGTGGAATCACTAGTTTGGGGTTGAGACGGTTCAATCTCTGGAGCCGTGGTTTGGTGTTGATTGTTGTCTTTGATCAAGTCCCACATTCATTCTTAGAAATTGGCATGCATGGTGTATGCATGCCGATTTCCTAGCCTTGTCATTTCCTAGATAGCCATGGTTTTGTGGGTTTATCTCCATTGATTTTTTTCCGGTTGGTTCTCATGATTACTTTAGTTGTTGGGTCTAGTTCGTAGTTCTTGGAAGCCTTGGTCAGAAAAAAGATCTCGAAGCCTTGCGGAAATTTGTGGGTTGAATTACTAGTCCTAGAAGCCTTGGTTGGACAAACACTCTAGAAGCCCTAGGTGGGTTGAGTTACAAGTCTTGGAAGCCCTGGTTGGAAAAATGCTCTGGAAGCCCTATAACAGTTGGGGTTGAGTTACTAGTGCTGGAAGCCTTAGCTGGAGAAAAACACTCTAGAGCTCTGGAGTAGCTTGGCTGGAGACTAATCCATGGTGGTTAGTGATGTCCAACTATGAGGTGGAATCACTGGTTTGGGGTTGAGACGGTTCAGTCTTTGGAGCCCTGGTTTGGTTTTTATTGATGTGTTTGATAAAGTCCCACATTCATGCTTGGAATATGGCACGGGGGGTGATAGGCTGAATTGATATTTAGCTCATCCATGTCTATGGTCGAGTGGAACATGGATGTAATATTCCTAACTTAGCATGCAGTTAGTTGGGATATTAATTTTTCTCCAAGCACATAGTTAAATAAATAAATGGGTGGGGAGACCCATAAATATTTTTAGCAGCAATAAAATCCCTCTTAGTGGGAAAGGGATCATATTCATAACTGGATAAAACCACCTTCATGTGTGAACAAAGGCTAAATGCATGTGGACAAAGTCAAGTTTGACCAAGTCAACAAAGCTAAGATGGAGGATGTGAAACATTAATGAAGATGACTCAGTGGGAATATAGATATCATTAGATATTTAGAATAAAGCCATATTGAGTGTGGAAGAAGACTTTGCATGGAGATCCGGTCAAGATTGACCAAATCCTTCAACGCAGTTATGGAAGAGTGGTATTGATGATGGGACAACGCAGTTTTGGAGGGAGATTCATTGCATGACAATGGAAACCCTAATGAGTGGGACCCAAGGTGAGAAGGCTCACATTGTTTATAAGGAGGACGATGGCAGCCATATGGTGTTAGATTATGATTATGATTTTCTGATTATATGGTATGTTTAGACATATTTCTTTCTCTAGCTGTTTATCTGAGATAGAGTGATGTTTAGCACAAGGTCTTCCTATTTAGCAATTCCTTCTCTTTCGTTGAGGAGCTCCTGGAAGAGTCTTGCACCATATTTTCCACTATATGGCTTGAGGCCAAGCTTCATCTTCTTTTGACAACATAGATCTTGTCGATGGTTTTTCTATTTTAGTAAGCTGCAGCAAGTGGATATTAGATCTTTAGATCTAGTCCATTTCAATGCTTCTTTTCAGTGGAGGAGTGTTCTAATCCATTGGAAGGACAATATGTTGGGAAAAATACTGAGAGGGGGGGGTGAATCAGTATTTTCTGCATATTCAAACTTTTTACTTTTTCATTCCTTAAAAACCCATACGCTACTTTACTTCAGTAAACCAGCGTATATACGCGGATCCCCTTTATGAAACTAGCGTATACACAGAGATTTAGATATGTCATTAAATCTTCACTTAAACCATTCCATCATTTATTCATCAGATATTCAATAAGCAGTAAACAGGTGCAGTAAGAACAGAATAAACCATCACACAAAGCATCACACATGAACACCGGGATTTTTAGGTGGAAACCCAAATCGGGAGAAAACCACCGCTGCAGTTGCTCAGCCTTCAATATTTTTATTATAGAGAAAACATGTTACAACATATGTGCTGGTGCAGACTTGACCAGCACGCAGGCACCCACCTGCGCTCGTTTACCAGCCTCTCCTGGAAGGGAGCTCCAACCCCCTGACTCGTTTACCAGCCTCTTCTGGAAGGGAGCTACGACCCCCCGATCTCGTTTACCAGCCTCACCTGGAAGGGAGCTACAACCCCCTGACTGAAGGCTACAACCCTCAGCACCACCTTGGACCACGTTTCATCAATTTTTACACTGGATCCAACCACTTCAATAGAACAACACTTGCAGGCCACATTTCATCATATTTTCAGACTAGGACCCTTTCCATACTTTTATGCTCAAGCATACAGACAAACTGATACAGACAACTCAGCACTGTAGAATACAGATAGCAGTAACACAGCAGAATAGATCAGACATTTCTTACCACAGTCTTCAGCAAACCCTAGTTTTCATACGCGCTTTTACTTCACTGATGTCGCGTATATACGCGCTTCCGTCCACACAAACCAGCGTATACCTCAGTGTATATTTTATTGCGCATACGCGCTTTCTCTTCGCTGAATCCGCGTATATACGCGCTTCCTCCGCGGCTAAGTAGCGTATAGATCTTCAATCATTACAGAGCGGCATACTTCATCAGATCAGATATTCAGTTCAGATCTACCCTTTTGCTTCAGACAGATGTTCGCCTAGATGCTCGCCTCATCACAGATCTAAGCCTTCCATAATCAGATCTAGCAAATACAAGAACAATTCAGATCTAGATCCCCTTCATCATCATTGGTGCATCATACATTCAGATTTATCATTCAAGTGTAACCCTTTCCATTCAGATATACTTCAGAGAGAAGTATTCATTCAAGCTCAGACATCTTGCTCCCACACCCACACTATTTGCACAATGAATTTCTTCTCCTTATATAGGTTTACCCTTTTCAATACCATGAGCCCCCTTTTTCAATACCATGGACCAAAGCAATACCATAAGCCCAAAACTACCTGGACGGGGTCAATTAGGCGGATCATTACCCAATACAATGGGTCAATACCATGGTGGCTACCCTTGGTTTTGCACTTTTTGAGCGCTTTTGCCCATACGCGACTTGGCACGTTATTTTCCGTGTGCATACGCGACTTCCCCTAGGACAATCCGCGTATACAAAGAGACATACTCTTCTCATCATATTTGAGCACATTCTAAGTAAGTTGTCATCATCTTCATCAAGTGGGTTGCCTTTCAGGGACAACACTTGTCAACAGTCGCATGTCTTCATCTTCATTCAGTGGGTTGCCATCAAGGACAACACTCTGCATCATATTTCCAACAATCTCCCCCTTTGGACTTGATGGCAACCACGATGGTGTTTGGTTACCATAGCAGATAGATACCATGTCACTCTCCCAAAAATGTCACTCTCCCAAATGTCACTCTCCCCCTTTGACATCAAGGGCAAAGGGCGGATCAAAAACGAACATTCAACATTCTCATGTGGAAGAAACATTCTGCAGTTCTGATAAATGCTGAAGTGACCAAGCTCCCCCTGAGTTCATGCTGAAACTTCAAACATATTTTTCAATGAAGTACATGACTCTATGACATTCCTATCACCAATGACTCATACTTACATCAAATATCCAACCAAGTGGATTTACATATAAGACTCAAGTACCCAACCAAGTGGGTTTACAAAATTTGTCTCAGCTACCCAACCAAGTGGTTTTACAAAATTGACAAGTCCTTACATGACTGAATATTACAATTTTACAACATGAGTCTCAACAAGACCTTTTCAAACAAAGTACAAGACAGCCATTTAAGACCAACACCCAGAGAAAGTCCTCGAAGAAGAAAAAATTTCGAGAACCATCATAATGCCAACAATGCATTATACTCGGCAATGTCAACGCTCCCCATGAATGCGGTGCATCCAAGCATCCTTTTCATAAGACTAAGGCTCCCTCTTAGTTTGTGCATCTGAACACTTCCACCAACAAATCATCGAAGGCATCTTTATCAAACATGAGAAATAAATTGAGAAGCTGGAACACCACCGGAGATACCAAACGGTATCGGAGATACCAAACGCTCTTCTGTGTTTGTCTTGAAGAGAGCTAAACCAACAAAAGGTTTGTCGGCAATCGATCATACGCGGTTTTCTTTACGGGGAACTCGCGTACATACGCGAGCGGCTGTTTCGGAAACCCGTATCCCAAGCCATCTTCAAAATTTGGCAGTTGTTCTTTTGGTAGCGAGCACACTCCCGGCTTGTCTTAGATACTGAGGCACTTCCACAGGCGGAGGTTTTGCCTAAGGGCTCCAATGACTTGTTCTTTGGAGGTAACATACTCCAACTTCTTTTGCTCAAGCACTTGTTCACGTAGAAATGATATTTGATGGGAATGTGCTTGGTTTTGAATGCATAACGGGGATTCTTTGAGATGCGATGGCACTTGTATTATCACACATAATGGAGATAGGAGTTGCACATTTGATTTGAAAAATCTTTTAGGGTTTGCAGCAATATGAGATTTAGGTGCAACAAAGATCTGGCGGCTACCTTCTCTGCTTCGTTGATAGGCAATAGTTTTGCTAACTAGCTGAACCAAGATACTAAACGGGGCCCCATGTAAAATGCACCACCACTAGTGCTTTCCGATCATCAATACTTCAGCCCAATGCATCGGTGTAAGCATGAAGAGTAAATTGACATCCTTTGGATACCTGAGACCAAAGTATTGAGTTCCTTGTAGATATTTGAATATCCTTTTGACGGCTTTGAAGGTGAGACTCTTTTGGATTAGCCTAGAATCGTCCAACAATCCCAACGGCATGCCGCAATGCTCTTGGTCTAGTCCTTGTGAGATAAAGTAGACTTCGATCATCGATACGTGATGCAGTTGATTCACGGTGGGAGAATCATCATTAGAGCTGAGGCCCATCCGGTTATCATTGGTGTACTTACGAATTTTGCATTCTTCCATGCCATACTAGCAGAATTTGCTTAAGATATTTTTCTTGTGACGGAAATATACCATACAGCCAGATTGATGCACTTGCGAAACCAGAAAGAATGTTAGTTCCCCAAGTAAAGACATTTCCAAATTCTTCTTTGCATGACGGAAACAAATTTTGACTCTTGGGTCTTCGTTACTCCCAAAAATGATATCATCCTTATACAACTGATCAATAGTTTATCATTTTCAACTTTGTGTATATGCAAAGTTGCTATAATGGTCCCTTTTGAAAATCCTTGTTGATGAAGATATTTGTCAAAATTTGATAATACCAAGCCCTTGGAGCTTGTTTGAGTCCATACGAGAGCCTTTTTAAGTCTGAACAAGATTTGCATCATTTCCCAAAATGTATATTTCAAGTTCTATATATACTTCTTCTTCTAGATCACCATTAAGAAAAGGCTTAACATCCATTTGATAAACTTTGATTTGTTGATAGCTTGAGAAAGCAGAAACATTCTTGTAACCCGAGTCTAGCTACGGGAGCAAAAGTTTCTTCAAAGTCTATACCTTCTTGTTGAGTATACCTTTATAGAACAGTCTAAGCTTTGTTTCTTACAACATCCCCATTCTCATTTAACTTGTTCTTGAAGATCCATTTAGTTCCAATGACATTTTATCATGAGGTCCTTGTTACCAAATCCCAAGTGTCATTATTTTCAATTTGCTCAATTTCTTCATCCATGGCATTATTCCAACATTCATATTTGCTAGCTTCATTGACATTGTATGGTTCAATTGGATAGAAGTGCCAAATTACTAGAAGATCCACTTAAGAGTTCTCCTTGTTCGTACACCTGATTCCTTGTCTCCCAAAATTGATTCGGGATGATTCTTTTGAACATATACACGGATAGACTTTTCCCGGATAAATCATTCCCAGTTCATTACATTTGATTCCTTTGTCTATCTGTTCCATCGATGTAGAAGGCCATATGTCATCATCATCTTCTTCTGTTTGTTTTTTTCTTCTTTAGGAGGCTGCAGGAGACCGTCAATAACAACATCAATACATTCAACAACCTTTTGAAGCCTCTTATTGTAACATGTGAATGCTTTGCTTCGAAGATGAGTAGCCAGTATCCTTCATACGATCTAGGGTCAAACTTGCAGGTTTTCATCATTATTTTTGATAAAGCATCTACTTCCAAAAACTTTAAAATTCTTTACTGATGGGATATTTTATACCGGAGTTCATATGGGTTTATCACTTGTTTACCCAAACATGAACCTTGTTGAAGAATAATTACTTCTTTTGCAGTGCTTCACTCGAGAACATGTTAGAACATTAGGAGTCGGTAAAGCATGGCTACCGGCCATTTGAACAATTGTTCTATTCATTCTTCTGCTACACCATTTTGTTGTGGAGTGCTGCTACGACTGTCTTTTAATGCCATGTTGTTCACAAAATTCAAAGAATTCATTTGATGAATATTCTCCTCCTCGATCGGATCTAAGACACTTGATTTTTGAATCCAATTCATTTTCTACCCGGTGCTTTGAACTTCAAGAAATTTTCAAAGGCTTCATCTTTGTGTTTGATAAACGCGATCTCACACGATACCGGAGTAGTCATTAAATAGGATATAGTATTCTTCCCCACGTAATGACTTTTCCTCATAGGTCCACGGATGTCGGTATGAATGGTTAAAGGGAGCTTACTTGATGAACCTTATTTGGCATTAAATGGGACTACGATACCTTACCAAATTGACAAGATTTTCATATGGTACTTTACGGAAGATTGATCTTGGGAAGATCCTGGCTTGACTTGAAGTTTGCTTGCTTTCTGGTTGAGAGAAACTCGGATCTCCGGTCTTCGATGCCATAGCCAATTTTACGAAGATTTTCTTGACTAACATTGTTCTATGCGGGTTAATTACATATGGGTTGCTTGGGTTTTACTTTTTCCTTTTATAATGATTTTACGTATCGAGATCACGGAACCACACATTCTTTGGGCCCCAGAAGACCACTTAACTCCTTGATCACATTTGACTAACACTCGATAGGTTATGCCTTAATCCATCCCTTACATGACATCTTTAGCCTTCACCTTTTCTTTTAGAAATGCGACCCCCTTTCACTTTAATAACGGCGGGAGTATCATTTCCAAAAGTAACTTTCTTTTCCTTCTACGAAACCATTATAAGTATGCGAGTTTGCTTTTGTCACTGTCATGTGTCTTGAACACAAGCTATCAATATACCATTATTCTCTTCACCCTCGCAAATAACGCTATCCCCAATTTTCAACCCGGTAATTCTTTCTTTTTCCATACTTTAGAGCTTGAGGGAACATATACGTTTGGATGCCCTTTCCATTAAGTTCTTCATGACGAAGTTATTGCAATAAGTACATTCAACTTCATTTTGGAGAGGCGTTGTTATAGGTGTTCTTCTTTGGTTCATCATTCATCATATCTTTCTTGCTTCTGCGAGTCATGATGGTTTTATATACCTTTGCTTGAATAGCTTTATGACCAAAGTTGTGACATGTGAAACATTGACCATTGAAGTAGTTGCATGATCATAGGAAATCTTATTAGACTTGCTACATTGGTTGTAGCCATTTGAAAGATCTCGTTGTTAGTGTTTCTTGAATTGGGGTGATCTTTCTTTACTGTAAAGATCCTTTGTTCTCTTCTTGAGTGGGCCGGATAACAGGAACCGGCGGTGGCTACTTTTAGAGAATGCGAGGTCTTGATGTCACAGGAAGATTCCCAGTATATCCAAGACTTTGTTTTTATAAGGGAGACCATTGTACCTTGATAATCTCATCCAAGGTTTCGAACTTTTAACAATCTGAGATTGAGAGAATTCCAATTTCTCATTATCCTTCCTTAGACTTACTACTTCACATTCTAGATCCTCCATGCGTTTTTCTCTTGCTTCAATTTGATTTTTAAAAGTCTCAATTATTATGTTCTTTTCTTCTAGGCTTACTTTGAGTTGAATGTTTTCTTAAAGAAGATTATTGTCTTAGGAATCCACAAGGTACCCTTTTCTTCTTCACATTCTTTCATGAGAGCCCATACTTTTGCACCAAAATTCGTAAGCTTTTGTATGTATACTTCCCCATTGCGACGGATCTCCTTCAAGCGATCAAGCAACGGAAAGAGCGGCTCGTACACGAGTTGTTGGGAAAAATGCGAGAGGGGGGGTGAATCGGTATTTTACGCATATTCAAACTTTTTACTTTTTCATTCTTTAAAAACCCATACGCTACTTTACTTCGATGCTTCGGCGCCTGCGCGGATCCCCTTTATGAAACTAGCGTATACACGAAGTTTAGATATGTTAAATCTTCACTTAACCATTCATCATTTATTCATCGGATATTCAATAAGCGATAGCTTGGTCACATTTAAAGAACGGGAATAAACCATCACACAAAGCATCACACATGAACACCGAGGATTTTGGTGGAAACCCAAATCGGAGAAAACCCGTTGCGGTTAACAAGCCTTCAATATTTTATTATAGAGAAAACATGTTACAACATATGTGCGCGCGGACTCGACACGACACGCGGGCACCCACACGCTCGTTTACCCGACCTCTCCACGGAAGGAGCCTCGGCCACGACTCGTTTGCCGACCTCTCCTGGAAGGGAGCTACGTGGAGTCTGCGGTTACCGGCCTCACCGGAAAGGGAGCTACAACCCACGGCCAAGAGGCTACAACCTTCGGCGGCACCACCTTGGACCACGTTTCATCGATTTTCACACTGGATCCAACCACTTCAATGGCAACACGGGCCACACTTCATCACATATTTTCGGACTAGGACCCTTTCCATGCTTTTATGCTCAAACATACGGACAAAGGCGATACGGACAACTCGGCCTTTGTAGAATACGGATAGCGATAACACGTGAGAATGGTCGGACATTTCTTGCACGAGTCTTGACCAAACCTGGTTTATACGCGCTTTCCGCCCTGTGATGTCGCGTATATATGTGCTTCCGTCCACACAGACGGCGTATACCTCGGTGTATATTTTATTGCGCATGCGCGCCTGTCGGCGGAAGCCGCGTATATACGCTTCCTCCGCGGCTAAGTAGCGTATAGATCTTCAATCATTACGAGAAGCGGCATACTTCATCGGATCGGATATTCGGTTCGGATCTGCCCTTTTGTCAGACGGATGTTCGCCTAGATGCTCGCCTCATCACGGATCTAAGCCTTCCACCAATCGAGATCTGTAAATACAAGACAATTCGAGATCTAGATCCCCTTCATCATCATTGGTGCATCATACAGTGATTTATCATTCAAGTGTAACCCTTTTTCCATTCGGATATACTTCGGAGAAGTATTCATTCGAGCTCGGACATCTTGCGCCCACACCCACACTATTTGCCGTATTGATTTCTTCTCCTTATATAGGTTTACCCTTTTCAATACCATGAACCCCCTTTTTCAATACCTTGGACCAAAAGCAATACCATAAGCCCAAAAAAACTACCGGAGCGGAGTCAATTAGGCGGATCATTACCCAATACAATGGGTCAATACCATCGGTGGCTACCCTTGGTTTTGCACTTTTTAAGCGCTTTTGCCCATACGCGACTTGGCACGTTATTTTTCCGCGTGCATACGCGACTTCCCCTAGGACAATCCGCGTATACAAAGAGACATACTCTTCTCATCTTGTATTTGAGCACATTCTAAGTAAGTTGTCATCATCTTCATCAAGTGGGTTGCCTTTCGGGGACAACACTTGTCAACGGTCGCATCTTTCTTCCCAGCAGGTGGGTTGCCATCAAGGACAACACTCTGCATCATATTTCCAACACAATATTGAAGGTATTGAGCTTCATTTTCATATATTGGCTATAGGTCAACAATATTTTAACTTCTGGCTAGAAGAGTCTGAAATTGCGTAATTTACGAAGGAGATCTTTGAGGTGATTGATTGCAGATTGGAGAGCTGATTTTCTGAGTGTTGGGGATCTTCCCTTCACTTTGGAGATCTATTGGAGGCGATAATTTTCTTGTTTATAACATATCAGATCCAACTTCTAGATATGAATATTTCCATAGATTTGTATTCTTATATCTCATATCTACACTTTGTATATGGTGTTTTGCTAAAAACCCCAAGGGGGATTGATAAAAAAGCTTGTATAGTGCATGGATCTGCTACAGATCTAAATTTTTGTCCACATACTTTCTCTAGATCTGATGTAAAACCTACTACTATTGTAAAGGTAATAAAATAATGTTTTCATGGTATTCCAGCTTCCACACATGGTTGCAGTCCTTATTTTTGCATGATTTTGAGCTATTTATGGCATGGGAGGCCTGTTCGACTATGCAATAGTGATTTTTACGATTTCCTTTTTAGATCAGATTCTTATATCCGGATATAATGAATCCATGAGATTCATTTTAACTGCGTTGCATACATTTATGGAAAATGCGTTATTTTGTAATTTATTGTTGAGTTTTCTCATTTGGGAATACGAGTGGTATCGGAACGCAGTCTTTAGCTCGGCCACAGCCAGGACAAGCCAATATGCTATAGAAGAAGGAAGAGATCAAAATGATGGGGGGAATGAATTTCATCTCATCTCTTTTTAGATCTAAGAAGGACCTCACCAAGGAGGTCAAGAAAATAAAATTTGAGAAAGGAAGTGAAACCACCATAGGGTTTCAAGATGAGGAAGGTCCATGTACTTCCTATCAGCAAAAAGGAGATTCGGAATTGCATAAAATTCCAAGGAAACATACTATGGCCTTTCGTTTGAAAGATAAGAGGTAGAGAAATGAAGAATACTTAGATCATGAGATTCTAAGTGAATATCTTGTAGAATATAAGTCTCAACGGAGAGATATCAAGAAGAATCTAACTCTTCCACAGTTCATTCAGCTCAAAGGAGAAAGGATAGCTTGCAGCAAAAGAAGAATGAAGGAAAATATATTTCTATTTTCTACCTTTGATGGATCATCCTCATGCACAGAAAAGGCTTGGGGAAAGAATTTGGATGCATTTTTTCTGCTACATTAGAGAAATAATTTGTTGAGATTGCAATGTTGCACCTTCAAGGTGAAGCACACAATTCGTTCTTCAGCCATTTGAGTCATGAAAAAGTTACGGCATATGCAGATTTTACTCAAATTTTGATGAAGAAGTTTGAAAAGAAGAAATCAGAGGGGAAGAAGCTGTCACCACCATTTACTGTAGGAGCACTTGTTTCAGGAGGAAGGCCACTTGCACCTTTGTAAGATGATCTTAATCTCTTGATATCTAGAGTCCCATGCACCATTTTGGAGATGCATGAAGAAGAAGAGACTTGTACCAATGCTGATGAAGCTATAGAAGAAGCGATACATCCATCATCGGTAGTTGGGGGAAGCCATCACCGAAGGAGGAACACACATGCAAATGCAGATGTTCCCAAGTTGTACCAAGGTATCCACATGTTTCCATTTCTTGTTATTTCAACACATCATATGGAGGATGATGGGAATGTACCATTGCATGACCAAGGGTCAAAGTATATTTATGATTTGGAGCAATAAAATTTCACTACGCTGAACAACCTTTATTTGTTCAAGGAAGAGACAAATAGTCATCCTGGTGTATCATTGTTGAGTTGCACACAACCTTTGGGGTTAGGGTGTAGATTCTTTGAGGATGGGATGAGTATGGTCTTGAACAATACATTGAAAAACTATGTGTTCAACATTGGACATGACGTTGAGGCAATGGTTACACCATCATGGAGATCAAAAGTGTTGTCATTGAGAAGCAATGATGAGTTGGGGGCCCAACCATTGTTGGAGCATTCCAATGACCTTCCCATATGTATGACAAAGGATGGGCAGATAGTTGTTGGGGGACATATTATAATGGATAACATCTCATGGTTGTGATGGATATTTCTTAATGGATCTCTCACATCATGATGGGAGGTTTTTCCTACCACTGTTTGGATCATATGGGGTCAAATTTCTCATTGATGAGTGGTCTTCATTTGGAGATCTCCAAGAGATTGCATTTCAACATCCCATGAAATGCAAAGACAAAAATATGATTTGGGAGGATGGTATTCTCTATTGGAGGGATGCCACTTTTGGACATGATGATAGACACTCACCATGGGTTGGATGGGTGATGTTGATAAGCAAGAGGTTGGGAAACGACTTGCATATTTATGATACCAGGCAACAGGAGGCAAGACTGCGTTGGTTACTCTTGAAAGAGTTTGGTCATTCTATGACACATTCTATTTCAAAGAGTATCTTGGTGGATGGAACTAAGAATGGCACTTACATCACATGACAGCAAGGAGTTTTGATGAATTGGGATGATGTGATATCTTTCATATCAACTATGATGGCATTGCTCCATGATTTTTATAACGATGGTGTGGGGAGAAAAATAGAGCTATTTTTTCTTTGGTTGTTATTGAGAGAGTATGGGCTGATCTTCTCCCATCCTTTGCATGATGTTGCAGGAGTAGGAGACGACACTATCATGGTGTAAAGGGGCTACTTCTTAACTTTGGAGGATGAGGAGGTACTTCCACTTTGGGAGGAATCTCCCACACATAGCAGCATTATGATTTATGGCTTTGACATGTGGGATGTCATAGGATGGATCTATGAGATGACAAGAGCCTTATTACAAAGTCCAACAACGTTGTTACTTGGGAGCTTGGGTTGTTTGATGGAGTGTTCCTAGGATCACTTCACATATGATGCACAAGGGAGGCATGTAGGAGATGAGAATGATAGAGTAGTGGATGGAGACATATATTACATTGATATGATATTCTTGACATGGATTTTCAAGCATAAGAAGAGAGATCTACATGCAGCACTTGTGGGCTTTCTTTCCATTCACCTTGAGGCATATCATTCCTTACTGGAGGAGTTCACTTCGGAGGGCATCCAACATGATTTATTTTAGCATATGGAGAGATGCATAGCCTGGATTATGATGGAGAGGTTGTCACAACCACTTCCCTACTCATTTTGAGTGAGGGAGAACTTTCAATTGATCCATTTCAGCTCAATGACCAAAGTACATGATAGGGGATGTATATTTATGCTTTATGATTTGTACTCCTTTATTTTTTATGAGCAGCATATTGTACCAAGGAAGGTCTTTCCTTCTTGTATATTTTATTGGGATACTTGAGGCCATTTCGGCATTGATGTTGGCCATTCTATTTTGGATTGTGGGGGATGCCACATGTTTTTCAGTGTGCACCATTGGCACCAAATGTTGCTTTCATGATTTGATCTTCTAGGATGATTGTGGCGGCAAACAAGTAGCTAAAAATACTTGTTATACTTTGTATTGGGTAAATGACGATACTATCTTTGGTTCCACATATGGAACTATGATCCACCTCCTGGTTTTCATATGGAAACTTGTTTCTATCTGTTTTTTCTTCCATGTATTGATGATGTTTTTATTCTTATGGGAAGCTTTGCTCGGAGGATGGCACAAGAGTTGGAGGTGCCCATTGGGATTATGATTCTCTATACTTCGTATTTTTCATGTTTCAGGAGAAACACTGGGAAAACCATGATTTCCATACAACACCTCTTGTCTTCATGTGGGAGGAGCCATTTGGAGAACTTGAGTTCTTAGGAGAGGCACTTCATGGATGTTTTGATTGGTGGGGTGGCTTGGGTTATGCTTAAAGATCGTAATATTTCAGCCCAAGATTAGCAGTAGTCCCATGAATATCATAAGTGGAGAGAGAAGAAATGTGGGATGGAAATTTTAGTCCCACATATTCAGCTATGCAACCCACCTTCTTTGCAGAAGCCTAAGGTGGAGGAGATGTTTCATGAGTTGCCACGTTGGAGGGTGACTCACTTTCTGTGGGTGATAGCTTAGGGATGGAGGCTTCACATGGGGATTATGATTCCCAATATATTTCTGATTCGATGCCTCAAGGAGGCCTCTAGACCATGTATATTTTTTTCCATATATATCCCACTTTTTCATGTTGAGAGCCATTTGGAATTTTCACCAAAGGCATACTTTTACACATGGGAGGAACAACTTGAGGACACATTGATGGCATATTTTTATTTGGAGAGACTCATCATTTGAGGATGCTACAGGAGGAAGAGGAGAGGCTCTTCAATTCTATCATTGTAGTTGCTTGATGACAAGCAGCATTTTGGATGGGAGGACTATAATATTCCTAACTTAGCATGTAGCTAGTTGGAATATTAATTTTTCTCCAAGAACATAGTTAAATAAATAAATGGGTGGGGAGACCCATAAATATTTTTAGCAGCAATAAAATCCCTCTTAGTGGGAAAGGGATCATATTCATAACTAGATAAAGGCTAAATGCATGTGGACAAAGTCAAGTTTGACCAAGTCGACAAAGCTAAGATGGAGGATGTGAAACATTAATGAAGATGGCTCAGTGGGATTATAGATCTGATTAGACAGTTAGAATAAAGCCACATTGAGTGTGGAAGAACACTTTGCATGGAGATCCACTTAAGATTGACCAAATCCATCAGCGTTGTTATGGAAGAGTGGTATTGATGATGGGACAATGAAGTTTTGGAGGGAGATTCATTGCATGAAGATGGAAACCCTAATGAGTGGGACCCAAGGTGAGAAAGCTCACATTGTTTATAAGGAAAAGGATGGAAGACATATGGGGTTAGCTTATGATTATGATTTTCTAAGTATATGATCTATTTAGACATATTTCTTTCTCTATCTATTTAGCTGAGATAGAGTGTTGTTTAGCACAAGGTCTTCATGTTTAGGAATTCCTTCTCTTTCCTTGAGGGGCTCTTGGAAGAGTCTTGCACCATATTGTCCACTATGTTTCTCGAGGCAAAGCTTCATCTTTGTTTGACAGCGCAGATCCTGCTGAGGGTTTGTCTGTTTTAGTAAGTTGCAGCAAGTGGAGATTAGATCTTTAGATCTAGTCCATTTCAATGCTTCTTTTCATTAGAGGAGTGTTCTAATCCACTGGAAGGACAATATTGAAGGTACTTAGCTTAATTTTGATATCTTGGATGTAGTCCAACATTATTTTGACCCCTACATCATAGAATAATTCCAGATCTGTGTAATTTATGAAGGAGTTGTTGCAGGGTGATTAAGTGCACCATTGGAGAGCTGATTTTCTGAGTGTTGGGGATATGCCCTTCACTTTGGAGATATTTTGGAGGAGATCATTTTATTGTTTATATAATATCACATCCACTTTCTATATCTAAATATTTCCATAGATTTGTAGTCTTAGATCTCAGATCTACACTTTGTATATGGTGTTTTGCTGAAAACCCCAAGGGGGAATGATAAAAGAGCTTGTATAGTGCATGGCTCTTCTATAGATCTAACTTTTGTCCACATACTTGCTCTAGATCTGATGTGCAACCTAATTCTATTTCATAGGTAATAAAATAACGTTGTCATGGTATTCCAGCTTCCACACATGGTTATAGTCCCATTTTTTGCATGATTTTGAGCTATTTATGGCATGGGAGGCCTGTCTATCTATGAAATAGTGATTTGCTTCTGATTTCTTTCAGATCTAGTTACTATAATATCAGATCTAATGGATCCATGAGCCGTATTTAACTTTCATTGCACATATTTCTAGAAAATGCATTATTTTGGCATGTATTGCTGAGTTTTCCTGTTTGGGAATAATACAATGGAAGTCCCATTCCGGGTTGGTTTTTACACTCATTAATGAAATTTTCATTACCTTGGTATTTTATGTGTATATTCCCTAGTATATATATGGATTTTATTTATGATATATCCATGGTATTTATGTTGGTATTATTCTAGTTATAGGCATGTGTTATGACAATGATGAGGTATGCTTCTCTCCATGTTCTTACTTGTAAATGGATTGGAAATGTATCTATGGTAAAATTGATTGTATTATAGCTTATGATTTAGGGTAGAAATTCTTTTTATCCATTCTGAGATAACAAAGAGACCAGTTTGTTTACATATGCTTTTTATACCTATAGATGTTATGTTTGTCACATGTTTGAGGAAATTGCTCTCATGGTTGGGAGGGGTCAGATGAGTTTTTGTTGATTTCATTTCTTCCATATCTTTTTTTTATTTTTATTTACCCTCTCTTAAAGTTACAAGAAGCTTTGGGTAGTGACTTGGGCTCAGGGGCTGAAAATGTGGCACAAATCCCAAAGTTATAGGCGGAAAATTCGTTGCTTGGGCCTTAGCTGCTAGCTTGAAAAGGATTACCCAAGTCTATAGGGTCTATAGTCACTACCTTGCCCTTAAAATCCCATGGCTCAGCCTGAAAGTGGAAAAAATTAGTTCCCCCTCAGGGAAAAGGGCCATGGAAGGTTTGGTTACCTCCTGGGGATGTGAGTGATGCATCATAAGGCGTATTTTTGGTTTTTCCATCAATTCCACTTCCTTAAGGTCATACAGGAGGTTGAATTTGATATTAGTAGCTTCTTATCACATGTTTACCCTAGTTGGTCTGTTACTTGGGTAAATGTGGGAAGAGGGTGTTAAAAATACCCAAGAGAACTTCTTAGACATGTTCGACTATGGTGTTCATTTTTCATAAATAGCCTATCTCAATCCGGAAAATGTTTAAACTTATACTGAGTAGACACATTTTAATCTACTATTACGTCCATATATTACTATTTTAGTCCCTTATTTTTATTAGTGTAGCCCCCTTATTGCTATTGTTGTACCCCTGTAACCCCAATATTGTTATTATTGTGCCCTTACATTACTATTGTTAGGTTAGCTAGGATTATATTGTGGCCCCATGGACTCTTATATATAGAAGGAGGTTTTGGTAATTTGTATCATCCAAGAATTGTTCATTTATGTAATTTATTAGAGGTTTCCCCCTTGAAGCGGCCAATTTCTAAGGCATTGATCTCTCTTTTCTTCTATTTTTGGAGCTTGTTTCATAACATTTGGTATCAGAGCTTTGGATTCTAGGGTTTCGGTGCTCCAAATATGTCATTGTAAAATTTTAGCTATAAATATTTTTCTACGAAGGTTCAGAAATGGAAATTTTTACAGAGCGAAGCCAAAATGTTGAGGAACATCGTGGACAAATTTCAGATCTTGGTTCACAATATTTTCGGAGATATGATCTGTGAAAGTTATGGATTTTTGGAGGCTCCTAAATTTAACCTAAACAGGTCATCATGGAATTTTTGCTATAAATTTGTTTCTATGAGGGTTCAGAAGCAGAAATTTTCACAGAGTGAAGCCACAATTCTGAGAAACAGTGTGGAAAAATTTCAGAGCTTTATTCACAATATTTTCGGAGATAGGGTTTGTAGAAGGTAGGGATGTTTTAGGCTCCCGAATTTCATCTCGAAGAGGTGACCATGGGAAAATTGTCATAACTCTCTCTCTGAGCATTGGATTGGAATTCTGTAAAAGGTGGCCACAAGTAAGCGGACTGTAGTTTCCTTTTTATAAATTTTAGAGCTAAAGGAGGAAACAACGACATGTGGCACACTGTACAAGGTCACTCTAATGAACTAGTCCATAATTAGGTCATTATGGAAGATTTTGCATAACTTTGTCTTGAAGAATCTAAATCAAGTTAGACCTCTGGAATTTGAAAGAAGATTCAAATGGCTGCTGTAGGGCCCAATTTCAGATATTGAAGATCCAAAATCACAGAGATAATTCACTTTCAATATCGAGCTCCTCGAAAGAAAGTACAGTTGCTACTACATTTATTGATACAATTCAAAAGCTACATGGAAACCAAAAGATTATTGTGAGCGACAGAGATCCCATTTTTACTGGAAATTTTTGGACGAAGTTATTTTCTTGTTTGGGTATTCAATTATCTCGTAGCTCATCTTATCATCCTAAATCTAATGGTCAAACTGAGATAGTGAATTATTTTCTGGAAGGATATCTTCGTTGTTTTGTATTTGATAAACAAGCACAATGGGTCAAGTGGTTACCTTTTTCTCAATGATGGTATAACACTTCGTTCCATAATACAAGAAAAATGACCCCATTTATGGCACTTTATGGATATCATCCACCGTCCATGACATCATCTTGAAGAGAAAATTCTAAGGTTCAAGTAGTGGAAGATCACATCGAGCATCAACAAGAAGTTCTCCAACTCTTAAAGGATAACACAAATTTTGGCACACAATCGAATGAAACAATAGGCAGATCAACATCGCAGCGAGAGAATTTTTGATGTAGGAGACTGGGTATTTTTACGGTTACAACCATACAAATAAATGTCCCTCAAGCAATCTAAGAAGGATAATAAAATATCACTAAAGTACTCTGGTCCTTTAAAGGTCTTGCAAAAGGTTGGTACAATGGCATTCAAATTGGAGATTCTTGCTTCTTCACGAGTGCATCTAGTTTTCCATGTTTCATGCTTAAAGAAGGTTATAGGTGAAAATCTTCTAGTTAAAAAAATATTGCCAGAACTTGATGAGGAAGGATAAATCATATTGGAACCTGAAGTGGTCACGGAAACAAGAACTCAACAGTTATGAAATCGATCAACTTAAGAGTATCTCATTAAGTGGAAGAACTTACCCACTGAAGATTCTACATGGGTGGATGAGAATTTTATATAGAAGCACCCAGAGCTACTCAATTATTGAGGACAACACCTTTCTGAAGGAGAGGGGCATGTTAGGTCCCTATATTACTAGTTTAGTCCCTTATTTTTATTAGTGTAGCCCCATTATTGCTATTGTTATACCCCTATAACCCCAATATTGTTATTATTGTGAGCTTACATTACTATGGTTAGGTCAGCTAGGATTATATTATGGCCCCATGGAATCCTATATATAGAAGGAGGTTTTGGTTATTTGTATCATCCAAGAATTTTTCATTTATGTAATGTATTGGAGGTTGCCCCCTCGAAGTGGTTGATTTCTAAGGCATTGATCTCTCTTTTTTTCTATTTTTGGAGCTTGTTTCATAACATTTACTTTAACAAGTTCGAAAAGAAAAGCGCTCAACAATATTTTCATATTTTGGAGTAAGAAAAAAGTTGAAAGAGGAATCCACCTAGAGGAACGAGTGGAATAAAGGGTAGAAATTGGTTCCAATCAAGAGGCTAGCTAATAATACCACTCATAATAGTAGTTCCTCGGGAATGGGTAAAACCAAGTGAAAGAATATGATCAGCCAAGAATATGGTGAAAATGGAATGAGAAAACTAAGCCTCATCTAGAAAATAAATCTTGATAAAAAATGGAAATTATAACAGGTAAAGTGGGAATGGTTTCATTTTTTACACAAGCTTCGAACACGGGAAACTATGCTTGGAATTGGTTTCATTTTTACAAAATCTTGAAACAAAGGAAAACTATGCTTCAAATAATTTTTCATGCCCCTAGGATAATGAATCAATTTAAGGTGCATCCCCCTCAAGCTTCATTTGGTGCACCTAAGTAGACTACTGGTTTCTAACATGTGGATGGAATGAAGTTTCATTTATGAGATCAGGTGAAAGACTCGAGTCAAAGTTTATGATATCTAATCAAAGGAATAAAATTGGAATGTGATATGTTTCATTTTTTAATGAGCTTGACACAAAAAAAGAATTATGTTCAAGGGACCTTGTTTCATTTTTTAACAAGTGTGACACAAGAAAATGAAACATTGCTCCAAAAAATTTGTTTCATTTTTTAAGGAGCTTGACATAAGATAAGGAAATATGCTCCAAAAACCTTGATCATGGCCTATAATATGCCATGTCTTCCAAGAGGTTCTCATGACATGATAGAGCAATGCTCTGGAAGGAATACATATCAAGGAATCTAATGGAAAGATTGGGTTCGAATGCCCACAGTACATGACGCACTATATCATCGACTAGATCATCAGTAGATGTTTCCACATAATTAACCTGTGGAGAAGGAGATACCATTTTCTTATAAGGGAAATTTAGGAAAGTTGTTCGATTGGGAGTCAAATTAGGACTAGCAAATGAAAGTTGATCAATGGTCACAATTCTTGTGAATAGAAAAGTGATCCCATTACATAGACAAAGTCATTCCCAAGGAGAAAAATTAAAATCAGAAGGTTTGTGGAATACCATCACATCAATATAGATAATATTTCCTCCCAAATTAATAGGAAACTTAGGAAGGATCCCTAATGGTTGATTGGTTCCTGTGTTAGAAGGCAACGGATTCTAGGTGACCGACAAAATTTGGGGAGAAACTAGATATTTCCAATTAGTTTAGGTCATAATACTAACATATGCACCTTCATCTATGATATTTATAGGTACAGTAAAATTATAAGCATGTAGTATGAATATGGAAGGGCACCTAAGGATGAAGACGATGTCCTGCAAGTCGACTCCAATCAAAGGAAGTGACCATACTACTTGGAGAGGGTGTCGTGTGAACGGGAAAAATTCCCTCTTGTGTAATGGGAATGGGATAAATACTCCCCAGTGTTGTGGGAATGGGATAATTATCACCTTTTGTATCTAGAGTAGGGTCTGAGGTCCTCCCCCCCCCCCCCCTTAGTTCATTAGAATATGAAGAAAGAAGAAGAACCTAAGCAGTGTGAATTTCAATCTCTATGGGAAATGTACGATCAACCAAAGGTGGAATCGAGTAAACCATTATCTCAACTAATGGTTTGTTAGGAACAGAATCATGGGATTCACATTTAGAGAGAGTGGGATTGAATGGATTCTGATTTTTATCAATCACTTCATCAACTAGTGGAGGATTGGGAGAAAGGTTCTAGTAACGAGATGGAATCCGAGGTTGAGAAGCCATAAGGTTGTCAAACACTTTTGAGGCTTCATCCATATAACTAAAAAGGTAAATAGGATGATTCCCTTCAAATAACTTAAAATGAAATTTAACTTTTTCCTTTTTCCCATGGACATTACTATTACTATTCGATGGTTTTTCACCAACATGAGCTCCAGAGGCTGATCACAAATGTTGATGTGAGCCTCTATACCATACTTATAATATATTGGGAATACAAGGAAAACATCTAAGAATGTGGTCACCCTAACATAACTCGAAAGGGAATATAAATTTTTGGGAATGATTGGAAGATTTATCCATACTAGTTGCATTAGTAGCCATGGCTGCTTGGTTTCCCCCCTGCTTGTTTTGCTTCTTCTTCTTCATCCCTTTTTTCTTCTTCTTAACTTTCAGGTTACTAGCATGAATAATTTCATGAGGTGAAGAGGAAGAAAGGGATGAATAAACAACAAGTGAAGAAGGCAAAGTATCGACTTTAGGATCAATATCAGGTTGATACTATTCAGGTGTAGGAGAACTTGGTTGAGGATAATTTTGGACATTCAGAACCATAGGGGTTGAAAACTACCCTATTGGAAAACCAATGGTAAATATGGGAAGGGACAATGTTGCCATATAAGGAGCACCAATATTTCCAAAATAAGGGAAAGGACTAGAATTCTGATGTGAGGGATTTCCTTGATTGGTAGACTCTAGAACTGTTGCCATTAGTCTCAACCTAAGTTCTACTAAGGACGTGTTCCATGGGGAGGATGCTATTCCATGGTCAATTAATTCATTTTAGAAATTAGCAACAAAAATAAATCAAAGAGGGTAATATAGGCATAAAGTATTACCTAGAAAATGTGAACTTTAATATACACCTTTGTAAACGAAGGACTTAATTTATGTGTAAGAAATATCCCTAAATATTGTGTTTGGTGTATTACGGTATACAAGGCAGCCAAATCGGTTACCTATGGTGAGGATAGCGACCTATAGGGGACTCTCAAAATATACTCAATGGTACATGGGAGTGTAGTTCGTAGTAGTGTTGTCTAATGTGTAACCGTTAGATGAGATCGTTCCTTTATACTGTGTGTGCATGGAGTGTCCTCCAACCAAAAGGTACATGGAGAATGATCCTATACACTCACATACGTGGAACAGGATATCATCTTGGGGATTAAATGTTGGCAAAAAAGAATAGCTCATACGTTTAATGACACCGAAAAATGTCTCTAGCCTATACCTCTAAGTGTCTGCTCTAATGTTACAAATTCTCCTTAGGTTAATTCAATAAATTTTATTGTTTATATTTGATTAATTTTCAGTTTTTGGATCACCACAAATGTCACCTGAATATCCTAAAATGAAAATATAGCATGATAAAATGGAAATAATTCTCTTTGAATGAAAATATAGATAAGGAAGGGAAGAAAAAATCAATATGCAACATACAACATGCAATAAACAATATGCAAGATGAAATTTCCCTTTCAATGTGACTATTCCTATATCAATGCACGTACAAAACCCTAAATTCCAATGCCAAAAAAAATCTTTTCAACAAACTTAATTTTTGAAATGAGGAAAAATAAGATGAAAAAATTTAATCACTCATTCAAATTCACTTTTTAGAATGAGGAATAGAAAAACAATTCATCCCAGTGATCAATGAAAAAATTAAATCAGTTTGCAACCAACCTAATGATAATAACAAATAAATTCAAAACCAATTCTTACTAAAGGGAATGAAACACAAATGAAAACCAAATGGAGGCTCTAGAGAGACCACAAGATACTCAAGACTCAGGGAAGGTCAGCTACAAGTAGGCTTATCAAAGAGACACTAAAAAATAAGGGAAAATTTTGTGTAAAAATAGGGGCCAACATTGGTGCAGAGGGGCACCAGTGCTTGACATCATTGGTATAGAGTGGGCCCAGGTGAGGTGAAATGATCTATCAGAGGCATTGGGGGAGCTTTGGTCTAGGGATGGAGGATTCCATCACAAAAATTACAAATTAGACTTAATGAAATCACTTCCTAGGTTTGTTCTTGACTAATCAAAGTAACAAATTTCTATCAAAGATATAATCAAAGACAATGGACAAGAAAACCCACCATGGGAATACATTGTTCCCTAGTGGAGTTTCTAATTTTTTATGAGGGATTTATGATTGCAGAAAAAAGTATCTCTCCTAGGTTTGGTGGAAAACCTAGAATAGGAGAGAGATAAGGAACCCAATGTTTTTCTTAAAGTAAATAGATGACGGAATGAATCCTACCTTGAATTATTCGTATGCTTGACTCCTTATTTTACTTCAATACTCCAATTCCATCTTTGATTTCCAAAATTATAACCTACCCGGTCAGATAACACAAGCGAAAAACTACGAGAAACATGCAATATCATATAAGTACTCTATTTATTAGATCAATATCGTATTGAAATACATGAAGTAACGGAATTACATATAGGAAAAAAAAGAACTATTTTCATTAATATAAATGGAAGTATATTGCAACCATAAACATGTCTTGATCTTGTAGAAGAGCTCCTCCATGTTGTCTTTTCCTTTCCTCCTTACAATGTGTGCCTCCAATCACACTGAATTCATGGAATGACACCTCTCACCACAACAACAGAAGGCTAGAATCCCAATCCAAAATCCAACCTCTTACATATGGACATATGTCAATATATAGAGGACTAGGGTAAGAGTTCTTATCCAATTGTCAATCTAAGGTTTTATATCAACCTTTGATGGGAGGATCGAAACTCCAAGGTAGTGTAGGATAGGATCTGAATGTTTTATTTGAGGTAAATGGTTATAAAAAATTATGGAATCTTCTGGAAGAGGAAGCTTCAAAAATTTCTCTCTTTTTCCCAAATTTCTAGAGCCAAAACGGGTGCAAAGGGGAGCAACCTATAGGTGATCAATGAAGGCCACAATGGAGAAACCTGTAGGTGAAATTTTTCAAACAAGAGGTTAGGGAGCTTTGGTCCTAAACCTAGCTCTAATGATGTAGTTTCAGGAAACAATTATGGGAAATGAATGAGGCATGCTTAGGGCTTTGTGAAATGTTGATGAGAAGGTGGAATAAGATGTTGATTGATCCAATTAGGAGCCCTATTGACCGGATGTGACAAAATTTTCTATAACAAATACCTTTCCTAACTCCAACATTCTTGAGGTCCATGGGTAACACCCTCTTCCCACATCTACCCAAATAACCAACCAACCAGGGTAAAGATGTGATGAGAGGCCACTAATATGAGATTTTTCCTCTGATATGACCTTAAGGAAGTGAAACCAATGAAAACACCAAACACACACCTTACACTGCATCATTAACATCCCCATCAGGTAATATAACCTTCCAGGGCCCTGTTCCTTGAAGGGTGACTGAGTTGTATCCCCTTTAAGGCTGAGCCACGGGCTTGTAAGGGCAATGGAGCATCTCTAGACCACAGATCCATGGGCTATACTTGTCAAGGTAGAGGCTCAGGCCCAAACAACAAGTTTCTGTGCCCGACCCCTGGATTTCTGCCACATGTTTTCCCCTGAGAGTAGGTCACTTCCCATAACTTCCTGTAACTTCAAGAGAGGGTAAATAACATTATAACAATCATATGGAAGCAAGCACATCAATCAGAATGCATTCAAATCCACCCATCCATGACAGGAATTTCGTCAAACATGTCACAAACACAACATCTATAGGTATAAACAACATATTTAAAAAAAGGGGCCTCTTTCTTATCTGAAAATGGATAAGAGGCATTGTTCCCCTGCATCATAGGTTATCATACAATAAATTTTACCATAGATACATGGGATATTCATTTACAGGAAAAAATATGAATATATTCATAGATCATCACTGATCGAATACATGCTTATAACCAACATATTAACAACATAAATACAATGGATACAATATCAATAAAAATTATTCATAAACTAGTATATTTTCATATCGAATACCAGAGAAATGAGTTCCTCATTATTGAATGTAAAAAAAACCTGATATAGGACCTCAACATTCCACCCAACCATAGAATGGTTGAGCCAAGTCTCACTTGAACCAATCACCCCCGTACCATATTCCATGCATGAATGTGGGACTTTGTCAAACACATCAATCAAAACCAAACTAGGGCTCCAAAGACTAAACCGTCCCAACCCCAAACCGGTGATTCCACCTCACGGTCAGATATCACAGACCATCACGGATTGCTCTCTATCGAAGCTACTCCAGGGCTCCATAGTTTTTTTTCTAGCGATGCTTTCCACGACTAGTAACTCAACCCTAGTTTCTATAGGGCTTCCACATTGTTGGTCCAAGAAGATTTCTAGGACTAGTAACTCAAGCCCAAATATTTTTGAGCTCCAGAGCATTTATCCAACCAAGGCTCTTGGACTAGTAGCTCAACCCAACAGTTGTCCACTGGGCTCCAAAGTGTTTCTCCAACCAAGGCTTCCAATACTGGTATCTCAACCCACATTTTTCTGCAGGGCTTCTAGAGAATTTTTCCAACCAAGGCTCTAGGAACTAATAATTCAACCCACAACTAAAGAAATCATGAGAACCAACCAAAAAACAATCAAAGAAAATAAACCCACAACACCATGTAGATATAGGAAATGGAAAGGCTAGGAAATCCACATGAATACACCATGCATGCCAAAACAAGTGAGGAAAACATACATGCAAGTCAGTACCTGCACTTAGAACTTTTTGTAGATGTTGATCCTCTTTTCCCCTTTTGCTTTCCTACTTTTCCTTTTCTTTCTTGATCCAAACCTCCAAAAATGCTACACTCTCCAAGATTTCTCCAAGAATACTCTAAGTATCCAAGAGTTTTAGAGAGAGAGAGATAGAATAGAATGAGTGTCATAAGTGTGAGAAAAATATTACCAACTGATCCTCATAATACGTTTTATTAATGAGGCCTCTATTTTCTTCATTTTCGAGAAATTTCCTTCATTTTCCTCCTCACATGCAACGTGTGACCTTTCACCTTCCTTTTCTCCTAATTTCCATTATTTTCATCAATAAAATTCCAATTAATGCCTCATGTCTTTTAAAAACATGTGCCTTTGCCTTTTCCAATTTCCTTTAGCCATAATAAACTGAATGAATACCCACTAGGATGTTTTTCCACCATTCAACTTGGAATACATGTCCCATCACCATGGTCTTATATATTTTTACATGAATCTTTTTACCAAGGCGGTTACAAAACCCTCCCACTTGGGGGAACATCGTCCTCGGTGTTCAATCACACCTATAAACCAACAAACTACTAAATAAAAAACACATTGCCTATGAAGCTTTATAACGTAGCTGGTTGTAGTATTTACAATAAAATCCTCTTGGAGACATGATGATCATACCATGTATTGGAGCTTTATAAGATAACACATTACGGTATTTACAATAACAACCAAATTTTCTTCAACCAACAAATAATCATACTATTTATGGAGCTTTACAAATCCAGCTCGATACAATATTCACAATAATATACACATATACAAATATACATATTTTTTCTACCAGCAAATAGAAGGACATGATGCTCGTATCAACAACAAGGAATCCAGAGGCTCAAACCTCCACCCTCAGAGTAATACCAGGATTCACCTCCTTTCTAGGAAGTCCAAAATCCACTACCAAAGTCAAAGTTGTATCCAATGTCCAACGCTACAATCCCATGCTACTGTCCTCTTAGTGAAAATTTACCTACTCATTGTTTCATGACACACTCCCAATGTGCATATGATCTCATCTGGAAATGCTAATGACCAAAAAAACTATCCCTAACCTTCCCTTCTCTAGTACACAGTCCCTTGGGAAATCCAGTCACCCCCTTCCATGCAGTCACTCACCTTCCAAGTTCCACTAGCACCCCCATCTCGGGCTGTACATCCCTTGGAAAGGCTTCCTCGCATTGGAAGATATAGAAACCAAGGTATATAACTAACTCAAAACCATCATATCGGTCATAACATGGTCATGTAAATCAATGGACACAATTGGGTACTAGTGTCCCACAATGGTCCTGCTCCTGAAGTACTTTACCGACACACTATTGCATGTTCCAATTCATTTTGTTGATTCTCCTAATTCTTGCATTTAGTTTCAACCACCCAACCAGGCATGCTCATGCACTCTTGTACCAAGCACATAATTCCATTAGACAAAAAAAATTTGAAATAAACACAAATCATACCTTATTGGTAGTTCTTCAACAGGGTACACTTGCAATTATGTTCACTTCCTGTCACACAAGTCATACTAGATATTTAATCAAACCATCATGTATAAGCTCAAAATGAAACCATCATAGATCAAAATTATAAATGACATGTAGTCATCGTAAACACTAAATATAATTCATATGCAACCATCATAAGTCAAAATCGTAGATCACATCCATAATAAAATTGAAATAAAATATTGATACTTATCCTTCAATCAGTCCTTACTTCTACCTTTCCTCCTTTTGTACACACACCAGATCGGTTGCCACTCCTGGAAAGCAGCCAGTTCCTTTTCTTCTATTTACTCACATACACATACTATGTACATCACAACACATACATCCACATAAATCATACAACACCACACAATGCATACACCCACATTTGGCACACAACATAACAAATACACCTACACTTTATGTACAACACAACACATACACCTATGCATGGAAAATTTTAGGGGCTAATATTGGCAGGTGGGCTAATTTTCCATGGTTTTTCCAAAAAAAAGATTCGCCAATTTCCATTTTTTTACAAAAGTGATTCACCCAAATTTTACAATATAAAATTATTTTACCTTAAAAATTGCCAGCATTATATAGAAAATATATATAATATCATTATAAATTTGAATAATTTTACAAATACATCAATAAATATTTTATATTTTTCACATTAGGGACTAGTGAGATTCGCCAATTTTTTAAACTTCAAAATAATTTTCCATCCTTAAAATTTTCCCTGCACCTATGCCTACACCAACTTAAACCATATACATCTACACTTGATGTAAAATATCGAAGAATACATATACATATACATAGTACAACATAACGAATACATATGTCACAATACCACGACTACACCATTCACATGCATAGTACCGCATGCCTGCAACACAACATGTACGATATGAATGCAATACCACATGTATACTAGTACCATATGCACAACATGTAGACAATATGACATGTACACACACTACCTGCACAACGTGTTCACATCATCACATGTACAAGACACCACCTGCACAATATGTACACAATGTGTACACGATGCCAAATGTACACTGCACCACCTATACAATCTGTACACAATACCACATGTACAACGCACCACATGCACGATATGTACATTACACCATATTTTCATAGCATCACACACATGAGATTTTCACGAAACAACCTGCACACAACACCACATGTACAACCTGTACACATAACCACATGCCAACAACACCATGTGTACAATAATGCACATAAAACCAAATGCATAGACCACCATATGTACATCATGTATGCAACAACATATGTACATAGCACTCCATATTCAACATGTACATAACACCATACATACACAACACTGCATATCCAACATGCACATGAAACCATATGCAAACAAGACCACATATCCAACATCTACATAACACCATCTATACCTAGCACTGCATTTGTAATATAAACATAAAACCATATATAAAAAAAGCATAAAACATCATATGTACAAAATACAACATATGCAGCATTACACATCACCATAGGTACAATCGATGAATCTAAAACATGCACAACATATAAAGAAAAATAGAAATGTACATCCATAGACCATACACTGACCCCACAAGAAACCTTGCTTCTAGTGTCTTTCCACTATCCATGCTCACCCTAGCATGTCGCATATCACACTACTTTCACTTTGTTGATATACCCATCAGCATTACCTATCCATAACATAATCATAGCCATAGTACAAACATGTAACATTAAATCATATCCAAATGATACTAACCTCATAGATTTTTCAATGCTACTTTTCCAATTGATTCCTCATAGCCAGGAACCTCTTCATGCCATTCACCTTCACAATCAATCATTCCTCCACATGAATGATCCTTGAAACCCTATCATACAGTGACATAGATACATAGATATACACATATATATAATCATTAGCATAAAACAATCATCATTCTATCATAAAATTTCATACACAAATACAAACATATATACATATCACCATCAACAAAAAAACAATCAAGATCCAAAATGATCATCTCAATCAACTACATGCATACATACATACATATTTACATATATAAACATCAACATAATCATAATCACATCATAATTTCCAGATAGCATAAGCTATAGGTTAATATAACTTCATTTATTCATGCACATCATGCACAATGTTGAGAGAAACAGTGCCCAAAATAGCCAAGGCATCTAACACCTCAGACATTCACTTCACTTTTTTCACAATTTTCCTACCACTGTCCATTTACCACAATGGACTCAAGAAATCAATCTGGATGTCATATTCTTACATTTTTTGCGCTTACTCATGCATCGAGCTTCATCTCAGTCTTACATTAACTGTTGGATTTCATTCAACTCTTACTGAGATCCATTAAATTCTTGTTTCCCCAAACCAATTCCAAAGGCTCATGATACATAAAAGGAAAGAACATGAACCAATCAAGAATAAGAACACAAAAACGAATAATAATAAAACAACACCAAAAAATGGGTATGGCCATACATTGGACGCAATCAAAACCGCAAATTAAGCGCAAAGAAATAAAAAATACCAAAATCATATGACTTAGAAACAAACACCATGACTCAATCCCCATGGTTCCCAATACTTCCAAGGGAAAGCTCATCCCGAGCCTTCTTCAAGATTTCATGCAAGTCTATTTTTCCATACAATTCTCTACATCATACCTCCATAACCGCACAACTATTAATGCATAAATAAATATAACAATATACCAATTATCTTACCTTGTTGTTCCAAACACGTTGACCGGTAACTAAAATAAGCGCAAAGAAATAAAAAATACCAAAATCATATGACTTAGAAACAAACACCATGACTCAATCCCCATGGTTCCCAATACTTCCAAGGGAAAGCTCATCCCAAGCCTTCTTCAAGATTTCATGCAAGTCTATTTTTCCATACAATTCTCTACATCATACCTCCATAACCGCACAACTATTAATGCATAAATAAATATAACAATATACCAGTTATCTTACCTTGTTGTTCCAAACACGTTGACCGGTAACTGAACACACATGTTAGCCATATGTACCAAAGATCAAGACAACATATCTATCAATTTGAAATCAAATTTTACCAATACTAACAACCATGTCATAATCAACAATCAACTCACATTCATAAGTCATAATACATAGTACTACAACTATCACCTACTTACACTCAAATACATATCAAAAATCCTAATGCATATGTATTAGTAACATCATCTTAAAACCAAATCATTTCTTCATGAAATCTTATAGAAAAATAATCACATCATGCTATTAATAAAACATTCATAAATAGATGATATAATAGACACAAACACTCAAATTCCAAATAGACAACATAATCAAACTTTCAAGTACAAAGTAAACGACATAAGCAAGGTCATACATTAATGTATTTCAACGGAGGCTATCTTGTCTACACAATAAATATAGTTAGAATGATATCATATCAAATGAAACATAAATAACTTCATAATATCCATAACAGTCACACTGACTAGCATTTTCACATGATAAGCTCATAAACATTTGGCATTCATGCATAATAACCACAATTCCACAATCATCCTACATGAGTACGGCATAATATCATAACATATTAAATAAAATCGGAATGTCATAACCCTAACCATTTGCATAGGAAAATCAAAATTAGCATGATACATCTAACATCAATATAATAACACAATAACCCTAATCCTTAAGCTAACTAACAACAACGAGTTAATTGTGTAGAATAATCATCAATAACATATAGCATATTCATCAAGTTAAGTGACATAAAACATAAAAAATTTAAGCATATAACATAATGATCAAGTTCACTAACATAACAAAACAATAACAATGCATACCACAATAAGTCGCTATCCTTCATGACATTCTGACATAGGTACATATAACCATATTAATAAAATAGCATCTATAATGTATGTAACCATAACATCAATAGAATGAAATGAACACTCATAACCGTAATGCATATAACAATACTTAACCTACATATCTATGTGCACAACATCCAAACCTATATGATGACAGGCTCTTACTTCGAGGTCCAATCCTACAACTTCACATTGATGGTCTTCATCTCCTGCTCTATCTCAACCAACGGATCAACATCATAACATATCAAAGCATCATGCTGACCTAAAATGCATACAGTGACCTTATACACAACCACCTTCACCAAACCAATGCAAACTCGACCATATGTACTCGTGTGACATGTGTAACCAATCATGAACAACCAATTCATGTCCCAGATATAGCATCACATAAGAAAGAATACATGGATGACACACAAGCATGTCCAACATGCGACCTAGAATAAACAAGCAATGCATGTACAATATGTAAACAAGAGTACACACACAATGCATGAACAAGAATAACACATCGCCAGTCAAACATTCATGATAGCATGTAGACAACAACATCATCAACACTTCCATGGTGACACCACTACCACCATGGCCAACACAATGTGGATGCAACAACCATGTACAACATAGATATGAAAACACATAAGAAATCAACACAAAATCATGACCAACACACTACCCATGAAGTTCGAAATTTGAACCATGCTCTGATACCACTCTGTGGTATCAAAATTCATACAAAGAGACCTAAACCAAACCTCACCCAAAGAGAATGGAGAAAAACACCACCATAATTCATACACAACAAGAACATATAACATAATCATGATGAACATATATCCACTTGAAATGTATACATGACAAACACACAAATCCCAAGGAGAGAGAAACCATGCTCTGATACCACTCTCTAACACCCTCTTCCCTCATCTACCCCAGTAACTGGCCAACATAGGTAATCATGTGAAGAGATGCTAATAATATTATATTAAACCTCCTTTATGAATTTAAGGAAGGGGAATTGACGGAAAAACCAGAAACACACCTTACACTGCATCATTGACGTCCCCAAGAGATAACCAAACATTCCAGAGCCCTGTTACCTAAGGGGGGACTGATTTTCATCCCCTCTGAGGTTGAGTCCCCAGCTTGTAAGGGTAAGCGAGAGGCCCTAGACCCTAGAACCATGGTCTAACCTTGTCAAGGTAGCGTATCAAGCCAAAACAACAAGTTTTTTGTGCTAGAATCCGGGTTTGTGTCACAATTTTAGCCCCTGAGCCCAGGTCACTGCTGACAACTTCATGTAACTTAAAGAGAGGATAAATAACATTAAAAAAAACATATGGAATAAATCAAATCAATTGGAACTCATTCAACCCCACCCAGCCATGATAGGAATTTCATAAAACATGTCATAAACACAACATCTACATGTATAAACAACATATATATAAAAAATTCCCTCTTTCCCCTACATCCTAAGCTATCATATAATCAATTTTAGCATAGATACATGGGATATTCATTTACAGGAAAAAACATGAATAAAGTCATACACCATCAATGATCAAATACTTGCTTATAACCAACATATTAACAAAAGAAATTTAATGGATACGATAGCAATAAAAAACATACATAAAATAGTATATTTGCATAATAAATACTAGGGAAATGATCTCTCCATTACTGAATGTAAAACCAACCGAAGATGGGACTTCCACATTCTACTCGATGATAGATTGTTTGAGCCAAGTCTCACTTCATCCAATCACCCTGGTGCCATATTCCAAGAATTAATGTGGGACTTTATCAAACACATAAATCAAAACCAAACCAGAGATCCAAAGACCAAACCTTCTCCACCTGAAACCAATGATTCGACCTCACTGTTGGACATCCCTAACCATCACAGATTGGTCTTTGTCCAATCAGCTCCAGGGCTCCAAAGTATTTTTTCTATCCATGGGTTGCAGGACTAGTAACTCAACCCAAATTTTTACAAGTCTTCTAGAGAATTTTTCCAACCAGGGCTTCCGGGACTAGTGACTCAACCCCAGCTTTTTTCGGGCTCCAAAGAATTTTTCCAACCCAATCTCTAGGACTAGTAAATCAACCCATCTAGGGCTCTAGAGTGTTTTTCCAACCAAGGCTCTAGGACTAGTAACTCAACCCAACAACTGTCCATTGGGCTTTAGATCGTCTGTCTATCCAAGGCTTCTTGAACTAATAATTCAACCCATAGTTGTTTGTCGGGCTTCAAGAGAATTTTTCCAACCATGGATCTAGGAACTAATAACTCAATGCACATATAAAGGAATGATGAGAAATAACTAGAAAACAATCAATGGAAATAAAACCACAACACCATGGCCATGCAGGAAATGGCAAGGCTAGGAAATCCACATGCTTACACCATGCTTTCCAAAACTAGTGAGGAAAACATATATTCACTCAGAACCTATTTTAGATGTTGATCCCGATGCCCCCTTCGACATTCTTTCTTTTACTTTTCTTTCTTGATTCAAATATCTGAAAATTTCCACAATCTCCAAGAGTGCTCTAAGAACAATCTAAGTGTCCAAGAGTACGAGAGAGAGAGATAGAGAGAGAGAGAGAATATAATGAGAGCCATAAGTGTGAGAAAAATATTACCAAGTTATCCTGAGAAGCCTTTTTATTAATGAGGCCTCTATTTTCTTCATTTTCCATAATTCTCCTTCATTTTCGTCCTCACATGCAACCTGTGACCTTTCACCTCCCTTCTTTCATAATTTCCATTATTTTCATAAATAAAATGCTAATTAATGCCTCATTCTTTTCCAAAGCCATTTCCTTGCCTTTGCACATTTCCTTTATCCATAATAAACTAAATGAACACCCACTAGGATGTTTTTCCCACCATTCATCTTGGAATATGTGTCCCATCATCGTGGCCTTATATATTTTTACATGAATGTTTTTACCAAGGTTGTTACACCATGTCACCTTACCTGAGTCAAATAAGAAGAATAAATAACTATGCAGGAATCACCCTTATTCTCTAAGAGATAATTATGGCCATTATTGTCACCCTTATCTTCGTATCAAAGATTTTTGTTCTACCCGTGAGGTATTCATGAATTAGCAGTCAATTGTACTGAATCCACCTTTCTACTGATGGATTATGCTCCCATTATTGCTTCAGAATAGGAGGTCTACCCATTAGAGAAATTTTAAGGTCTAAATGGGCCTCCTTAGAAAAATGTACAACAAAAATAGAATTTATAAGAAACAACCATGGGGGTGATTCACCATTATTGGAGAAAAAAGGTAAAAGTATTAAAAAATAATAACATGATAAAACTATATTTTCAACTCATATTTTCAACTTGTCTCCATAAGGGTTTACTTAAATTTCAATCTGAAGTACCCGTTGGATGCATAATTTAACTACTCATCCAAGGAAAACCCATGTTACATACTTTCGATGGACCCTGGTACACGAAAAATGATAAATACATGAAAAAGTGTGATTGCAATCACTTTTTTCATGCACTTCTCATTTTTCTTGTAGCGGGATCCATCAAAATTACACAACATGGGTAATAATTGGATGAGGAATAAAATTGTGTATCGAAAGAGTGTTTCGACTTGAAATTTGAGTAAACCCATACGACGATAAGTTGAAAATTAGTTTTTTTCTTTTTTCCCTCTAAAATTTGATGATGTAATATAAGCTTATTTTATTATTTCCACTATTATTTTATAATATCCTAGGAGGCCCACTTTAGACCTAAACATTCCTCTAATGAAACCATCGAGTGTGATAAATCCTCACAAAGTCAAGATGATGGGTAACGCCGCTCCTATTCTCTACCTATCATCGTCCATGGGATCGATGTATTGGGACTCTCTTGGAGTTTCCTATTGTGATTCTCTCTAAACTTCTTCATCAAATACCTCAGTCTCAGAATCGATAGATGCTACATCTACTAGTCATTCATTCCTTCTTGTTTTCAATGCAGATGTGAACCTTGTCTCTCATGAGGATGCTTCAGATAGATTCTACACATCATGTAGTCTCTCCTTCTCCCATCCTCCCATCTCTCATCCATATGAAGACATATTGGAAGCCATTACCACCCATGATTTTCCATGGGATGATATGCACCATCATGCATGTTTGATTTCGTAGCAACCCATGATCAATATGTTTTGGAGTCAAAGGAATTCATCCATGGTGAGGTCAATTGGTTCCATCACCCCTTACTTAAAACCTAGGAATTCAAAACACATCCACCTTGTGGCCATTACATTACTGCGCAATTTTTGGGTAAGGGGGAATCCATTTGTGAGAGCCTAGGAGAATAAATTATCCCCAACCCTCCTAGTTCATTTCGTAGTGTCGACTCTAGTACAAATATTATTCCCCATATAGAAGAACCTCTAGAGTCCCATATCACTCCAAATCACCTTGGGGATGATCCATTTAATCATTCCTCCACCTCAAATCAACCATCGTGTTGTCTAACTGAGCATCAATTCACTATATCTAGAGCCATTCTTTGGTATGCTTACACCATGTATACGAACCCAAAAATTTAGTCCATTTGATTCATATATGCAGTGCCAAATGAGATTGGTAATCCACCATTTCCTTTTGAAAACTTTGTTTAGTCTCAATCTAGTCTCCTAAACTGAGCTCATTTAATTGTCAACCAGGATTTGTAAACTGCTGAAGTGAAGTGTACTGTATGTACCTAGGTACTTGTTTCCTAATGCGTTGTGTGTAGTGTTTTGTGATGTTTTTGGTCTTTTGTGATGATTTATTATGTTTTTGGTCTTTTGGTGGTTTTATGTTCACAAGGAAAATGCCTAGAAAGCTGATGGAAATGAGCTGATGATTAAAAACAGAGTGGATCCTAATTGATGGATGACAAATGACAAATGAAATTGGAATACTAAAAACAGAATCAAATCTAAACTATGACCAATCAGAAACAAAGCTTGATAATGACTTTTGAGCAAATGATTCAAAACACAAACTAAACTTGTCAAATTCTTTCATCAAAGTCATTTGAGAGAGAGAGCTTGAAACATGGTCAACTAAGCATGCAAATCTTCCTAACTAAATAGTTTAAACAACTAACTTATAATGATGCAACATCTTTTCCTTGATTATAAATTTGTTGAAGTATGTTTGGAGTAAAACATTGATATCATCATAAGATTTTCTACTTTAAAGCTAATTCCTAACTCTATTCTGCAATTTAATTGAATGTCACAAAACCTTTACTCAAGAGTTATTGATTTCTTTTTCAAAGTAGTCTTTTGAGGGAGAGCTCTGTTTATGAAATGATGAGGAAATTGCAGAAGTACTTCAGGCCTTAAAGTGATATGGTCTTCTGTTCATGTAGTGATGAGTCAATCATGAATTTTAGAACATGAAGAGGTTTTGTGAATAATGAAGGTTGTTTTGTTAATCTTAACAACTGAAGTAATCTAATGTATAATGAAGGACAATCTGAATATAGAATGCAATGCAATGAGTTGAACTACAACCAAACCTAAGATGTCACTAGCCTAAAACAGTGTTAAACTACAAGTCATTATCAAACCCAAAATAAAATAACTGAACAGGAATTAAGTGCAATGAAACTCCGGAGTATCCTAACTATACTATCATGCATTATTCTATGAGATTATACAGTCTGTTTGTCCATCATTGTTGATATTTTGGAAGAGTTCCTTCTTTTGGAAGAGTTAGAACAATTCTGACTGTGTAATTGAGTGCAAATGCAAATGTAAAGGCTGAAAGCAATGAAAAACTAAGACATCATATCCATATCCCACTCATCATTATGATATTTTGGACAAGCGTTTAAGAACAAGAACAGAGATGGTGCTTAGTGCAAACACACAACTAAATCATTCATTATCACGGTCATGTCTTGGACTCCTTAAGAATTTATTGGAAGAGTTTCTTCTTGTGGAAGAGTGATTAGAACAAGTGTAACTGTAATAGTGAACAACAAAAATTACAACTAAATCCTACAATACTATAGTCATTTCCCATTCATCATTATAATCTTTTGGAAGAGCTTTCTTCTTGTGGAAGAGTTAGAATGAGTACAACTACAGTAGCTAATTAAAAACAACTATGAATTCAACTTCTAATCCTACAATACTATAGTCATTTCCCATTCATCATTATATTCTTTTGGAAGAGCTTCTTCTTGTGGAAGAATTAAAATGAGTACAACTACAGTAGATAATTAAAACAACTATTAATTCAAATTCAAAGACGTAAAGGCAGCTAGAAGACTTATCTAATTTATGCAAAATAAATCTGTGCAAGAGGCAGGGGCCCTCTACCACCTGACGAAATTCAACTCCAAATTAAATCACGCTTTCAAAACAACACTGTCTGCTCCATTAAATATGAAAGAACTTGAACATAGCACTCTGCGTCTTCAGAAATGTAGCACAGAATCTAAACAAAATCTAGCATAAAATCTAACATCAAAATCTAACCTAGCTCTCGGTTTCCCAAGTGTTTATATAGCAAATGCACATAACAAGACTTGCAACAATTTAGGAACACTGTCTTTCCTTATCGGAATCACATTAGGACTCTTGAAGTGGCTGTGTGAAGAGGAAAAAGACATCTGGACTGAGACAGTCGTAATAGAAGTCTACTTTCCTAGATGTGTTCCCACGTTCCAAAACCATACCCAGAATTCGTTTCTTCCTCCATGAGGAGCAACGAACCATGTAGACCTGACGTGGATTATGCCCATATGTGGTTTTTCTTGAGAGGCCACCTGGAACATACTCAAACGTGAAGGCAGCTGCAGAATCGCCGGTTAGCTACGGAATGTCTGCATTCTGCAGCTAGTTCCGGTCAAAATGCTTTACAATGGCAAAAATCACAAAACTTAGCAAGTCAGTCATGTAAATCATTCTAGAAGTAATTTTAACTATATTCATTGATCAGTTGGGTCTAGGATAGCAATGGAAAAGGGAAAATGAGGTAAAATGAGGTGAAAGAAAGCACAATTTTGAGGCTCAACATACCCCCACTGCTGTCTCTTTGCATGTCCTCATGCAAATTATCCTATGAACTCAGAGGCTTCTACAAGGACATCTAATCCTCTTCTTCTCCTTTGTCTGGAAGCTAGAGATCTTCTGGGTTTTCTGATAACAAGTTTGAACCTTAGGTTGGTGAGTGCCCTGATTAGTTTCTTGTTCCTTTTCTTCAACTTCCCATTGGTCTTTTCCACTTTGTTTATATGGAGGGATAAGGTTGAGTTCATATCAGTTTTGAGCTTGACTTGATCCTTGAGAATTTCATTCTCATTTTTTATGTGTCTATTTAGTAATTCCAACTCATACCTATCCCTTCTTAATATATCTATTTCAGAAAGTGGAGGACTGGGGGTTCTCTCTCTGCTTTCTGAAGCTCTCCTCTCCAAAGTTTCCACATAGTCATAAATTTCTTGTTGAGAAGGGTCTATTTCAGGGGTTCCTTCATAAAAATCCTCTTCAACATCTTCTTCCATGGATGTTTCCTCATCTTCTATATCAATCACCCATGTTTGTTTGATTTGAGTTTTCTTTAGTTTTCCCTTTAGTCTGTGGCTTCTCCTTGGCTGAGAGGATCCCTCTCCTTTCTCTGTGGAAAATTTCTTAATTACCTTCTCTTTCTTAAGTTGCCTCTTGATTTGGGTCAACTTCTCTAAAATGATTTCCTCACTGCTCTCTTGGACTGTTTTGTCAATTTCAACTTTTGAAGCCCTCCATTTCCTACTTCTCTTTGTAGGCTGTGGTTCCGGTGAGGGTTCTTTTGGCTCTTCAAAATGATTTATTATCAAGAAATCGTCCCATGTATCATTTGTTTTAGCTAGATGATGTTCAATCAAAATTTTGACCAAACCATGATGATATAGGGTTGTCTCTAAAAATTGAACCCTTCTTTGAACACAGGAAGCCATCTTCTTCAGACTTTGAAGCAAGAAATATGGTAGGTTTACGTCTTCCCCCAGAAAATGCATTATCAGTCTAATGTGGTAGACATAAAATGTTCCATATCTACCCTCACATGTAATAATTTTTTGCAGAAGAAGTAGTATGTTTCTCCATTTATTTTTCAATGCAGAACTGGGAATTCCTTTCTTAAATATAGTGACATCCATACCTGGTGATTTTAAAATTTGTTTCCAGGATTCATTGTGGAATTCTCTGTTTTTGAACCATCTCTCTCCAGTTCTGAGCAACCCTGTAGCTTCTGCAATGAAAACTTCAGTGACAGTAAATTTGACATCTCCCACTTCAACTTCGGTTACTTGAAATGATCTTGCAAATGTTTTAGTGACTTCCTTGTGGAAGCCATTAAATTTCTACAAAAATTGAAGCCATCCTATTTGTTGTAACATTTCTTTGCATTGAGGGTAGCCTTATAAATATTTTGAACCCACTGGTTCAGTCCTTACAATGAAACCCATGATTTCTTCTTCAATATTCAAATTAACACTCTTCTACCCACGAAAACAATGACTTTCACCTTCGAATTGAAATGGCTTCAAGTTCTGAATGGAAATGGCTTCAAACTTTGGAATGACATACCTCTGATTGATAGTGGAAACAGCTTCAAAACTTTGGGCTGATATGCCTCTGTTGACAATTGAACTTTGGACTGATATGTCTCTGTGTGACAGTGACAACTGGCTTCAACTTCTTCACTGCAATACCTCTGGCTCTTGGTAGCAAATGGTTTCGAATTCAACACTGCAACACCTCTGTCTCCTAGTGACAAAAGACTTCAAACTCCACACTACTACACTTCTGTGTTTATAGTGAAAATGCTCAATCTCTGCCCACAGTGATTCTTTATCTGCCCACGAAATCAAATGGCTTCAAATTCTCACGCTGTTATACCTCTAAATTTACCCTTTTGCTCTGCTCTGAGTTTACAATGCTCAATGCTATTCAAACTGATATCCTTTGGCTCTGCTCTCGGTGATAAGAATATCTCTGTCTACGGAATGAAATTCCGGCTACAGAATGGAGTGATGGCAGTGGTCACGGAATGAAGTAGTGGAGTGAGGTGGAGGGAATGAATTAATGATTGAAGAGACGGCGGAGATTTTCACGACGGCAGAGGGAATCATCATTGAATGATTTGGTTAAGAGACGTGAAGAATTCAAATACCTCGACCATTTTAACTGCTTAAATGATGTCAGATATGGAATTTGAATTGAGAGGTTTTAATCCAAAGTCTGTGGAAGGTTTATTGGTCTTGATCAATAAAAATAATTAAAACAACCTTTTCGAACAATCCATAACTAAAACTATGCTAAACTTTAATGAAATGCCATTATAATTTAAACTTGTTACCTCTGCCTTTTATTTGATTTTTGTAGTCTTTGTCTTCTCTGTTCACCTTTGGAAGAGTCTTCATAATCTTCTTGATGCTTTTGATTCATAGATACACTGGGTCATTTTGTTGCAATTCTAATGTCTGCTGATTGATGCCTTCAGAGTTTGTAGCTGCGGAAAGACTGTCTGGCTGCAGAAAGGCTGATCAGCTGCAGAATGTCTGTTGAGCTGCAGAATGTTCCTGTAGAGCATTTTAATCACGGAATGGAGTGTTTTTGGAATATAGGTGAAATGTTATATGGTATGAATGAATATGGATGATGAGTTATGATATGTATGAAGTAAATGATGAAATGAAATGGATTCAGTTTATGAAATGGAGTGAAAGAACATAAGAACTGTACTGCAATTCATGACATGTTTTATTCACTTACAGCAAGACATCAAATTTTGTATTTTGACATGAAAATGAGATGGATGAAGGATGGAATGAGATGAATGATATGTGGAATGAAGTGAAATATGAATGATGGAATGAAATGGAGTATGGATGAATAAGTGAATTGAGTGAAATGAAATGAGATGGATCATAAGCACTATGGATCTGAACTTATGATTTTTGTAACAGCTGCTTGTAAAAACAAAAATGGGAAAAGTTAGAGTGTCAGAGAGACTCTGATTTTCACCCTATCTTTTCTATATAAACATGCCAATCAATGATTGGTTTTCATGTTTATACCTTTATTTATTTATTTATTTATTTATTTATATATATATATATATATATATATATATATATATATATATATATATAATTTTTTTCAAAGAGCGCCAGAAAATTTAATCAAGTTGATGAAGAAGAGAGACTCTTCTTCATTAACACATCATTAACTTTCTTGGAACTAACCGATTTTAGCTTCTCTGAGGCTGGCCGTAGTATAACCAGTCTATGACCATTCACAAGAAAAGTGACCTCTTCTTCATATATTGTCCTGATTTTTACTGCTCCATTGTCAAAAATTTCAACAATTTCATAAGGCCCAAGCCAATGTGTTTGAAATTTACCTTGGAAATCCTTGAACTTTGAATCAAACAAGAGAGCCCAATCACCTTCTTTGAACTTCTTTTCCTTGATGTACTTGTCATGCCATCTAGCCCTCTTTTGTTGGACTATACTGGTTTTCTGAACTGCATCTTGTACGATCTCATCAAATTCATTAATCTACTCCAATCTATGCTTTTGTGCCTCTGATAGATCAAGTCCTAGCTGAACGGCCACTTTGAAAGTTTGAATCTGGAACTCTATGGGAAACAAAACTTGCTTTCCATAAACAAGTTCATAAGGAGTATGGTTTGTTGTGCTTCTCCATGTAGTTCTATAGGCCCACAAGGCTTCAGGAAGCCTATCTACCCAATCTTTTCTATGTAAATGGACAATCTTTGTTAGGATCCCTTCAATAACCTTATTAGTAGATTCCACTTGACCATTTGCTTGTGGATGATAGGGAGTAGATTTTCTGTGTCTAATTTTGTACCTCTCCATCATTTGTTCCACTAGCCTTGATGTAAATTGAGCTCCTTGATATGTAACAATTTCCCTTGGGACACCAAAACGAGTAAAAATATCCTCAAAAAGAAAAGTAACTACAGATGATTCATTAGCAACAAGTAATGGTTTAGCTTCTACCCACTTAGTAACATAATCGGTGCAAACTAATATGTATTTCTTTTGTCTTGATGGAGGACTAATAGGTCCTACAAAATCCAAAGCCCATTTTTCAAAAGGTTCAATGTGTACCTGAGGTTGTAATGGCATCTCACCTGAAGGAGAAGGTTTCCCTAACCTTTGGCAACTGTCACACCTTTTGACATACTCCTTAGCATCTTTGAACAAGGATGGCCAATAATATCCTAAATTAAGGATCTTATAGGTTGTCCTCTTATCTGCAAAGTGTCTGCCACAAGGTTGATCATGACATGCCTTGAGAATCTCAGGCATCTCATCTTCACGAACACACCTTCTAATAATCAAATCTAGACCTGTCTTGTACAACTCATTAGTGACCCATGAATATTTTGCACTATCATTAATGATTTTTCTTTTATCCCTTGCATTCATAATCGAAGGAAATTTTCCTGAAACTAAATAATTAGCAATATCAGCAAACCATGGAGTTTGAGTAGAGATTGCAAAAAGATATTCATCAGGAAATTGATCTTCAACTGGAGTGTCATCTTTGATATTTTGGAGTCTAGATAGGAAATCAGCTATTGTGTTTTGTTTTCCAGGCCTATCTAGAATGGTAATGTTGAATTCTTGTAAGAGCAATAACCATCTTATGACTCTGCCATTAGTAATTGATTTTTTCATTAAGTATCTAATTGCGGAATGATCAGTGTGAACCTTTTGACTAAAAACTCTTTTTCGGTTACAGTATAGTTTAACTCTGAAGGAGTCAAATTTTTACTGATATAATAGATGGCATAGGGAATTAAATCTTTCTGTCCCAATACTGCTCCCAGAGCTGTATCGGAAGCATCTGTCGAGATATGAAAAGGTAACTTCCAGTTAGGTCCCCTTAATATAGGTGCTTCAGAAATTTTGGTTTTCGGGGTTTCAAAAGCTAACTGGCAATCAGAAGTCCACTTAAATTCACAATCTTTGGTGAGTAATTTGAAGAGTGGAGATGCTATTTTGGTGAAGTTTTCTATAAATCTCCGATAATACCCTGTGAATCCTAGAAAACTTCTAACATCTCTTTGACAACTAGGAATGGATAGGTTAGAAATGACTTCAACTTTTGCCTCATCAACTCTAATCCCATCCCCTGAAATGTGGTGCCCTAAAACAATACCTTCGGTAAACATCATAAAACATTTTTCATGACTAAGTGAAAGGTTTGCTTCTTGACATATTTTTAAGACTTTTTCCAAGTTTTCTAAAGCCTCTTCAAATGTATCCCCATAAACTATGAAATCATCCATGTACACCTCTACACAGTCATGTATTAGATCCGAAAAAATTCCTAATACTGCCCTTTGGAATGTTGCAGGTGCATTGCATAATCCAAATGGCAATACTCGGTAGGCATAGGTACCCCAAGGACAGGTGAATGTGGTTTTTTCTTGGTCTTCAAGTGCTACTTGGATTTGATTGTAACCACTAAACCCATCTAGGAATGAAAAGTACTTTTTGCCAGCTAATGTATCTAATAATTGATCTATGAAAGGCAAGGGAAAATGGTCTTTAAGAGTAGCTTTATTCAGTTCTCGGTAGTCAACACACACCCTCCATTTTCAATTTTTCTTTGGCACAATTACCAAAGGAGAAACCCACTAACTATCTGAAATAGGATAGATGAAATTAACATTTAACAATTTTTGCAATTCTTCCTTAACAATTTACCTAAGATTTGGATTCATCCATCTTTGAGGCTATCTGATTGGTTCGCAATTTGCCTCTATATAGATGTGATGAGTACAAGTCTTGGGACTTATCCCTTTCATGTCAGTGTATTCCCATGCATATGCAGAAGAATGTCTCTGTAATACTTTGATTAACTCTTCTTGTTGAGATTTTTCTAGATTCTTATTTATGTTCAAAGTTTTGCCTGGAAAAATTTCACTTGTAGAGCTGCCAAATTTATCCATAGAATGAAGAGACATCTGCCTAGATGAAAAAAACTCAATATTGGATCCCTCTTGAAATGATTCATGTTTGTGTTCTGGAGAGGATTCAAAGTTTTCTAGAGTATTCAGAATTTGACTATCTTCACTAATTTCTGAAATTGTGAAGAGTGGTTGTAAATCTTCTTCATCTTCTATCCATTGAGTGTCATCTAGATCTGTAATTGTCCTAGCTGGAGGATATAAAGTGAATCTCTTAGTTGAACTACCATCAGAAATATACATATCACCGGACCTAAAACTAATAAAAGCATCAGCTGTAGCCAACCAAGGTCTTCCTAGTATAACAGGATGGCCTCCTAGATTATTCTTAGGAGTTAGGATCATGAAATCCACAGGGTACTCCCAAGAATCTAGGGACACTGGAATATCTTCTATTACCCCATCTGGTCTGATCACAGATCTATCTGCTAGTTGTAATAGTGTGGGTGTAAAGAGAAGATTAGGAAGTTTCAGTTTGTCCATGATTTGTCTACTCATGATATTTATTGCTGCTCCTAAGTCGATGAGTGTGTTTTGAATTTCAATTCCATTGATGTGAATTTTGACAACTGGATTTCCTGGGTCAAGATACTTTGGAATAGCAATCTTGCCCATCATAATGTCTGCTATTTGTCCTACCAGTTGAATTTTCTTGGTTTCTCTTATTCTTTTTCTTGTTGTTTTCATACTCAACTCCTTCATTGTTTTGGCTAAAATTGGGATTTCCTTGATGGCTTGCAATAATGGAATTTTAATGCAAACATTTCTCAATTCATCTAAGAAATCATAATTAGGCACCATGATCTATTTTTCTACACCTCTATCAATTTGTAATCTTTCCGGAAAGGGAGGTATAGAAGTAGATGTGGATGGTTGCTCTAATACAGGAGTTGGATTTATTGGATCTTTTTGTTTTAGTTTTTCAATGTGTGGGTCTTGAAAGGATGTGTTCTCCTCAAGACTTTTATTCACCCGTAGAGAGTCTTCCTCAGAATTATCTTGTTCTTGTATGATCACAGAAGGTTTCCTCCTTTCAAATATCTTTCCAAACCTAAGTTGAACATCACTAAGGTCTAGAGGAGTAATTAAATAAGTTGGAAACTGTTGACCTTCTATCATGTATGTATTCTGACGGTTTTTATTATTGGGGTTTGGTATGGGTTGAGCTGGCAATTGATTGGATTTTTGAGGGAATGGTAATGGAAGTGGTTGCTTTTGATGTGGTTGGTTCTGATGATGTTGTTGAAATTTTTTTTGAAGATTTTGAGGAAAATTTTGTTGAGGATTTTGAGGATAAAAATGTGGATATGGTGGATAGGATGGTGGATACTGATAGTATGGAGAGTATCTTCCATAGGGACTTTGTGTTCCTTGTGCCCAAGATTGAGATTGATTTTGAAATTGGGGCCAAGGTTGCTGCCAAGAATTCCAAGGTGGAGGTTGATTATACATTTGATTATGGAATCCTTGTGTCTGAGGTCCCTGCCAAGGTCTTCTAGATACAAAGTTAAGAGATTCTATGGAGTCTGTAGGAGTTTCTTCCTGAAAGACAGCTTTGAGACCAGGAAGAGAAGGACAATTCTTGGTTTCATGTTTTTCAGAACAAATGACACAGGTCTCTACAACTTTTACATCCAAAGGACACTCTCTCAAGGCATGTTTCTTTCTACATTTGGAACAAAAGATTGCCAAAGCATCAGATTCATCCTTTTGCTTGTTTTGTATCTTAAGGGTGTCTATTTGTTCACTAAGACTCCCTAAGATATCAGATTTAAAGTCATCAAGCATGTGTCCTATTTCTGATCTACTTACTGTCCCAGAAGCAGATTTACTTGCCCTTGCAAGAGCAGGATCTCTTGGACCTTTGACAGTTTTAGATTTCCCTCTTGAAAGGTTGATACATAACTCAGATATTTCGGGTAATGTGAGTTGTGATATATCCCCTTTTCCCATCATGTTAAGAATATCCAACCATTCATCCCTAATTGTTTTCAACAAAAGAGCTTTTAAGGTGTCTTGATCTAGATTTTCCATTTTTTCCCTTTTGATGTTGTAATTAAATCTTTCCAACAAATCTTCTAAGTTTTCATCTTCTTTTTGTAACATCTTGAACACTTCTTCCTTATGATTAACCGGCATACAATAATCCAAATAGCTCTCTAGAAATGCTTGTCTCATGTCTTCCCATGTTCTAATAGAACTACTGATTAGACTCATAAACCACTTCAATGCTGCTCCCTTCAAAGTTGAAGGAAATAATTTCAGTTTTTGAGCATCTTGTAGGTAGTCATAAGTTCTACACAGCACTTCAAATTCGAATAAGAAAGTTTCAGGATCTTTAGTTTTAAGTCCATAGAAGTTTGGAAGGACAGAGGGTGAAATGTTTTTCATGGTTGTATTGGTTTCTTCATCAAGTATAGGGAACCCAAAAGAGCTTCCTACTCTACCTCTTCCTCCATTTGCACCTCTACCTCCTTCTCCTTTACCTCCTTCTCCTCTACCTCTACCTCTTCCTCCAAATAGTGTGTTTTCTCCATTGAAAACTCCTCCTCCTCCTTCTTCTGCCATGGTTGACTCTCCTGTGGAAGTGGAAAAATTTGTATCCCTACTAGGAGTCTTTAGATATTCTTCTATGGCAGGTTCAGTGGATGAAGTGGAAGGTTTCTCTAATGGAATAGTTGACCTTAGATCTTCTAGAAGTCCAGGATCAAGGGAGGATGGAAGATGAGTTTGAGTTGAAGGTGTACTAGCTCTGGATCTAAATGAAACAAGTGGTGTTCTAGAAATCAAACTTCTGCCTCTGCTGCTTATAAATCTTCCCCTTGAATCTCTCTCCCTACGCATAAAATTGTTTTTTGATGATAAGAAACAAAGGTTACCTAGTTTTCACTTCCCCGGCAACGGCGCGAAAATGTTTAGTCTCAATCTAGTCTCCTAAACTGAGCTCATTTAATTGTCAACCAGGATTTGTAAACTGCTGAAGTGAAGTGTACTGTATGTACCTAGGTACTTGTTTCCTAATGCGTTGTGTGTAGTGTTTTGTGATGTTTTTGGTCCTTTGTGATGATTTATGATGTTTTTGGTCTTTTGGTGGTTTTATGTTCACAAGGAAAATGCCTAGAAAGCTGATGGAAATGAGCTGATGATTAAAAACAGAGTGGATCCTAATTGATGGATGACAAATGAAAATGCAATTGGAATACTAAAAACAGAATCAAATCTAAACTATGACCAATCAGAAACAAAGCTTGATAATGAATTTTGAGCAAATGATTCAAAACACAAACTAAACTTGTCAAATTCTTTCATCAAAGGCATTTGAGAGAGAGAGCTTGAAACATGGTCAACTAAGCATGCAAATCTTCCTAACTAAACAGTTTAAACAACTAACTTATAATGATGCAAAATCTTGTCCTTGATTAGAAATTTGTTGAAGTATGTTTGGAGTAAAACATTGATATCATCATAAGATTTTCTACTTTAAAGCTAATTCCTAACTCTATTCTGCAATTTAATTGAATGTCACAAAACCTTTACTCAAGAGTTATTGATTTCTTTTCAAAGTAGTCTTTTGAGGGAGAGCTCTGTTTATGAAATGATGAGGAAATTGCAGAAGTACTTCAGGCCTTAAAGTGATATGGTCTTCTGTTCATGTAGTGATGATTCAATTATGAATTTTAGAACAAGAAGAGGTTTGTGAATAATGAAGGCTGTTTTGTTAATCTTAACAACTGAAGTAATCTAGTATGCAGTGACTGTCAACTGAATATGGAGTGAAAATGCAATGAATTGAGCTACAACCAAACCTAAAATGTCACTAGCCTAAAACAGTGTTAAAATACAAGTCATTATCAAACCCAAAGCAAAACAACTGAACATGAATTAAGTGCAATGAAACTACGAAGTATCCTAACTATACTATCATGCATTATTCTATGAAATTATACAATCTGTTTGTCCATCATTGTTGATATTTTGGGAGAGTTCCTTCTTTTGGAAGAGTTAGAACAATTCTGACTGTGTAATTGAGTGCAAATGCAAACATAAAGGACTGAAAGCAATGAAAAACTAAGATATCATATCCATATCCCACTCATCATTATGATATTTTGGGCAAGCGTTTAAGAGCAAGAACAGAGATGGTACTTAGTGCAAACACATAACTAAATCATTCATTATCACGATTATGTCTTGAACTTCTTAAGAATTTCTTGGAAGAGTTTCTTCTTGTGGAAGAGTGATTAGAACAAGTGTAACTGTGATAGTGAACAACAAAAATTACAACTAAATCCTACAGTACTATAGCCATTTCCCATTCATCATTATAATCTTTTGGAAGAGCTTTCTTCTTGTGGAAGAGTTAGAATGAGTACAACTACAGTAACTAATTAAAAACAACTATGAATTCAACTTCTAATCCTACAATACTATAGTCATTTCCCATTCATCATTATAGTCATTTGGAAGAGCTTCTTCTTGCGGAAGAATTAGAATGAGTACAACTACAGTAGCTAATTAAAACAACTATTAATTCAAATTCAAAGACGTAAAGGCAGCTAGAAGACTTATCTAATTTACGCAAAATAAATCCGTGCAAGAGGCAGGGGCCCTCTACCACCTGACGAAATTCAACTCCAAATTAAATCACGCTTTCAAAACAACACTGTCTGCTCCATTAAAGATGAAAGAACTTGAACATAGCATTTGCGTCTTCAGAAATGTAGCACAGAATCTAAACAAAATCTAGCATAAAATCTAACATCAAAATCTAACCTAGCTCTCGGTTTCCCAAGTGTTTATATAACAAATGTAAATAACAAGATTTGCAACAATTCAGGAACACTGTCTTTCCTTATGAGAATCACATTAGGACTCTTTGAAGTGGCTGCGTGAAAAGGAAAAGACATCTGGACTGAGACAGTCCTAATAGAAGTCTTCCTTCCTAAATGTGTTCCCACGTTCCAAAACCATACCCAGAATTCGTTTCTTCCTCCATGATGAGCAACGAACCATGTAGGCATGACGTGGATTATGCCCATATGCGGTTTTTCTTGAGAGGCCACCTAGAACATACTCAAACGTGAAGACAGCTGCAGAATCGCCGGTTAGCTACGGAATGTCTGCATTCTGCAGCTAGTTCCGGTCAAAATGCTTTACAATGGCAAAAATCACAAAAATTAGCAAGTCAGTCATGTAAATCATTCTAAAAGTAATTTTAACTATATTCATTGATCAATTGGGTCTAGGATATCAATGGACCAAGGAAAATGAGGTAAAATGGAATGAAATAAAGCACAATTTTGAGGCTCAACAAACTTCACCCATCATATGTTCTTCCCACAATAATACATCCACAAAATAAACAAATGGTGAAGCACATCATCAAAATGTGTTTGTATTTTTCTACTCTAAGTACGTTCAACATGCCCATAGCATGCTACATCAAAAAAACGGGGGACACATATGCCCCTTCATCTCCTCATCATCCTCGAGAGGATCTTGTGCCAGTTCGAATAGATGCTTGAATCTACTATTCAAGTACTTGAAATAAAATATTTGTAACAACCCCTTCTCACATATACCCAAGCAACTGACCAACTGGTGTAAATATGTGACAAGAGGCTACTATAGTGAGATTCAACTTCCTAGGTGACTTTAAGGAAGTGGAGCCAAAGGAATATACACATACAAACCTTATACATCATTAATGACACCACTAGGAGCTATCCCAAACTTCGAGGCCTCTTGCCGTTAGGTCACACTAAATTTCTCACGACTTTGAGCCTTAGTTGTAGGAATGACATAGCAAGGTAGTGACTTGGAGGCTATATCCGTATGAATAATAGAGCAAGAATGTGGCCAGGGCCCCAATTGTCTAGTTCTGTGCCTACAACTCTGGGATTCGAGCCAGCTTTTTTGGCCGAGAGCCCAAGTCACTTCCGAGAACTTCATGAAAACTTAGGGAATGATAAATAATAATAGGAAAATGATATGAAATAAAACACTTTAACAAGAACTCATTTGGACCCCTCCTAGCCATGACAATAATTTTTTCAAACATTTCACAGACATTGAATCTACAAGTGTAAACAACATATTTAAGAATAGGGGTCTCATAGTAATATGAGAATCTCTAAGAAGAATTTATCCCTTAATCATTAGATGCAATATAATCTATTTGACCATAGCTACATTGTACGTTCATGCACAAGCAAAAGCATGGATAGATCCATATATCATCATTGATCAAATACATGCTTATAGCCATCATATTAAAAGAAAAAATACCATGGATACAACAACAATAGAAGCCATACATAAACCAACACATGTATGCATTAAATTCCAAAGGAATGATCTCTTCATTACTGAATGTAAAAACCAATTGGATATGGGACTTCCACATTCCACCCATCCATATATTTCCTAAGCCAAATCTCCCTTCATCCAATCACCCATGTGCCATATTCCAAGCATGAATGTGGGACTCAAACCGAAAGAACCAACCGGGGCATCTCGAGGATAAACCACCTCACCCTCATCAAACAGAAATCATGCTTTATCATGATCCATCCTTGATCACTAGGAAAACATAATAAACATGTCATAACTGGATTTACCATGATCTACATCTGATCAATAAGCCAACACAAGCATGGATATCAATGGATTCTCTCCTTCTAAACCATGAGGAATTTTCGATTCTCCTAGTCTCTCAATATTTACCGCAACCCACGGTTCAAATCAGGGGTCACTAGGCCCTAAACTAAGACACCAACCTCTAGGCTTTACTTTGTATCCCATCATTCGCCTGCAAATATTCCTAGGCATAATCAAGGGAAACCACCTCTCAGGATTTACTGAAATCCAATCCCGAATCACTAAGCCCTAAAGCGAGGAAAAATAACTCAGTCTTTATCACAACACAAACATTGATGACTAGGCCCTAAACCGAGGAAAAACATAAACATATTAAATTTCATAATAATAATAATATTCAGAGATCCACCTCACTCAGCTTTGAATCCATCCGGTAATCCACCTAAACCAAAACATGAGAACTCCACAACACCATGGATATCTGTAAATTGCAAGAATACTCTGAATAAATTGTCACACGTGTAAAAAAACCCATGTAAATATAGAAAAGAACCACATGCAATAATATACATGCCATATCTAGTAAGGAAATCATACATGAAAAACAATACCTGGAAAGAATCTTGTTGTAGCTACTTGATTCCTGCTCCTCCTTACTTTCTTCCTCCTTTCTTTCTTGGTGTTCTTCCTCTAATGCCAAAGTGCTCGAAAAAATCCAAGTGTCCAACAGTGAGAGAGGGAGAGAGAGAATAATGAGAGAGCTCCAAGAAATGCACTCACAAAAGGTTTGAGAGAAAATCATACCAACTGATCCTCAAAAGCCTTTTTATGAATGAGGCCTTTATTTTCTTCATTTTCCATTATTCTCCTTCAATTTCCTCCTCACATGCAACCTGTTACCTTTCACCTCCCTTTTACCCTAATTTCCATTATTTTCATAAATAAACTTCCAATTAATTCCTCATTCCTTTCCAAAGCCTTTGAATTTTCTAATTTCCTTTAGCCGCAATAACTTAAATGAACATCCAACGGGATGTCTTTCTCAAAATTCAACTTGGAAAATGTGTTTGATCAACTGTGGTTATTATTTTGAAATTTATTACATCGGATTTTTACCAGGGCTATTACAAAACCCTCCCCCTTGGGGCAACACCATCGTCGATGTTCAATGACACCGATAACCGAAGGAACTATTGAAAAAAAAATCGTACTTCCCATGGAGATTTATAACATAGCTTGTTGTAGTATTTACAATGAATAACCTGCTCAAAAGAAAAAACCATCATGACAATCATATTGTGTACTAGAGCTTTATAACACAACTCATTAAGGTATTTACAATAATATACACATATGCACATTTTATCAACCAACAAATAAAAGGATGTGATGCCTATATCTGCAACAAGGGAATGAAGAGGCTCACACCTCCACCCTCAAAGTAATTCCAGGATCCAGTTCCTTCCCAAGAAGTCTAGAATCCACTGTGAGAGCCAAAACTACATCTAACATCCAACGCTACAATCCTACGACAATATACCCTTAGTGAACAATTACCAGCTCATTGTTTGAGGGCATACTGACATTGTGTATCTGATTCAATTTGGAAATGCTAATGACCAAAACAAATCCATCATATACCTTCCATTCTTAGGTACACATTCCGCCTTCCATGCAGTCACTCACCGTCTAAGTCCCCCTACATCCCCTATCCTGGGCGATCCATCCCTTGTCAAGGCTTCCTCGAATCGAAAGATACAAAAACCAAGGCATATACCTACCTCAAAACCATCATATTGGTCATATCATGCTCATGGAAATAAATGGACACTATTGGGTACCAATGTCCCACAATGGCCCTACTCCTGAAGTGCTTTACTGACATACTATTGCATGTTCCAATTCCTTTTACTAACACAAATAGTTCTTGTAGTCGATTTCAACCATCCCGAACAAGGAATTACATGATTCCATGTACCAAGAACATAACCTTGATTAGATTCAAAATAAATTCAAATAAATTCAAATCATTCCTCATTCGTAACTCATTAAAAAGGTACACCTGCAATCTTGTTTACTTCCTCTCACAACAACTCAAACTAGTTGATTGATCAAATCACCATTTATAAACATATCACATATAGTTAGCTCAAAACACAACCATCATAAATTAAAATCATGAATAGCATGGAATCACCATAGACCATAACCATAAATCACATGTAACCATCATAAGTTAGAATCGTAAATCACATGCATAATAAAGTTGACATAAAATGTTGATACTTATCTTTCATTGATCCTTACGACTACCTTCGTTGGTTTGTACCCATACCAGATTGATTTCCACACTCGGAAAGCAACGAGTGCCTTTACTTCCCTTCAATCATGTACACGTACACACAATTTACATTACAACAAGTACACCCACATACGACATACAAGGCCATATAATGCATGCACCCACAACAACTTAAGACACATACACCTTCACTTGGTGTAAAATACAACACAATACATATGACTACACTGGCATGCAACGCATACACCTACACCTGGTGTAAAATACAACACAACATAGGAAATCTCTTATACAAAGTACAACACAATGAATACACATGTCACGATACCATTACCACACCATGTACATACATAGTACCACATGCCCACAACACAACATGTATGACATGCACACAATACCACATGTATACCAGTACCATATGAACAACATGTAGACAATACCACCTCTACACAACACTACCTCCACAATGTGTAAACAATACCACATGTGCACAACACCATCTCCATAACATGTACACAATGCCAAATGTACATTGCACCACCTGTACAATGTGTAGATAATACCACACGTACACAACACCACACACACGACATGTATACGACACCATATGTACATAGTGCCACATGCACGACATGTACAGGAAAACACTTGCACACAACACTATATGTAAAACACGTACATGACACTAGATGCACAAGACACCATATGTTCAATCATGCACACAACACCATATGTACATAGCACCATATGTACAACATGCACACAACACCATATGTACATAGCACTTCATATACAACATATACATAGCACCATACACATAGAACACTACATATCCAACATGCACACAACACCACATATCCAACATGTGTAGAGTACGGTATGTACAAAACACATCATTTCCAACATGTACACAAGACCATGTATACCTAGCACTGGATATGCAATATATACAAAACACCACATATAGACAAGAGGCATACAACATCATAGGTACACAATATTACATATGTTACATGTACACATCACCATAGGTATAATCACTGAATATACAACATGCAGAACATATACACAAAAATATTACCACACTTCCATAGACAACACACTAATCCCATAATAAACCTTGCTTGTAGTGTCTTATCCATGCTTGTCCCAGCATGCCGCAAAGCACACTTATTTCACTCCACTGATGTACCCCTTAACTTTACCTGTCCATAAAATAAACATAGGCGTAGAACAATCATATAATATCAATTCATGTCCACACGATACTGACCTCATAGATCTATCAGAGTGTTGTAGCCTCTACAAAACCCTCCAAAAAGCCCCACTTCAAAAATTTTTGGAGCCCCTTGAACTTAAAGAAAATCTAAGTAAGGAGTCCAGAAGGCTGAGTTGCTAAGTCGCAAACTTCATTTTTTGGAAAACCGCGACCCCGCGACCTTGCAACCCCGCGACCTGGAGGTCGTAGGGTCACGAGGTCGCATACCTCTTTGATCACCCAGAATTGCGACCTCGCGACCTCATTAAATGCTCGCATCTGCGACCATTTTTATATAAAGAAGGTCGCTAGGTCGCATTTCGCATATGCAGCGAATTGAAAAAAACGGCTCTGACAGGTCGAATAGAGCGTGATTTTCCCGGGTAAGTTGTCATTTTCCTCCTGTTGTTTCCTTTTTTTATTATTCTTGCCTAATCCCTGCATTCCTCGGCCTTTAAATTGCCCTTTACCCCAGCAATTGTTTTATTTATTGCTTAGGGTTTTCTTCTGATTCCAGTTTTCACCCCACTTGCCCAACTCATCACAATTTCTTATCCAGCTTCTCATGGCCTGTTCCCTACTCTAAAAGCTATCCCCTGACTCTATTTGAACCCATTTAGCCTTTTATTTTTCCAGTTAAAGGGAAAGAAATTCCATGCCGTGCGGGCCCAAAACCCCCAGCAAGCCCTAGCACGACTTGCGACCCCGCGACCCTGCGACCTAGTCTCCAGGTTGCAAGGTCGCATTCTCTCCGGTTTCTTGACACTTGCAACCCTGTGACCCCGCGACCTAGTCGCAAGGTCGCAAGGTCGCATCCCTTCCATTTTCCACAGTCTGCGACTTAGCGACCCCGTGACCCAGTCGCAAGGTTGCAAGGTCGCATTTCCTCTTTTTCCCTAAATTTTCGACCCCGCGACCCAACGACCCAGTCGCAAGGTCGCACGGTCGCATCTTCATCTTTTTTCACAATCCGTGACCCTACGACCCTGTGACCCAGTCGTAAGGTCGCAAGGTCACACCTTGGCCATTTTCTTACAACCTGCGACCCCGCGACCCAATAGGCCATTTATTCAGTTTTTCCTGTATCCCAGTTGAAATAATTGATAAAATTCAATTGGTCTTATATCATCATGGCGTCTTTCTTATCTTGGGAATCTTTCATGAATATGACAGGTGAATTTGAAGCAGACTTGGAGTGTATACCTATCCTCTCAGATTCCAGCGATATGGGACCTCCAGTGTCCCGGAAGAAAGACAAACACTTGGCGGTGGAATATGTAGAGATGGACATGCCAATGTCCCCAGCCCCGATATACAGAGATACCCTTTGCACATTTTTCAAATGGGATAGTATGCGATGGTACCAAGTGTACCAAGAGTTCGCCAAAACGGAATTCCCAGAAGACCTCCTGGATCGGGAGATATACTTACAGGTTAAAAGGTCCAAGCTACATCTCGCAGGTGCTCACCCAGCTATATTCCCATGCCCAGAGATGATAGATTGGATCATACAAAGAACGGTTCCCAAGAAGTTCCTAATCAAGGACAGCGAAGGCAAGGCGTTCGCATCACTCAAAGGCTCAGACGCACATGTCTATTACTCTTTGCCTGAGCGAGAGATAGACTTCACAGAAGAATGGGCTACTGCCAATGCAATTCCTATAGTTGACACTATAAAGCACTGGTGGGAGGAGCCTAAGAAATTTAAGCTCAAGAAGGACCAGGAATATCCAGTGGCGTGCCTTAAGAAAGTATACAGACTAGTGGCTGCCATACTTTGCAGATTGTACGGGCGCCCCGATGCCACCACCTTCAGTGGCACATGGGAAAATATCATGGAATATGTCACAACATACGGCACTCATTTCAACTGGGCCGGCATATTGGTGACCTCCATGCAGACAAACTTATCCTCAGCATTGGTACCAGATGAAGGGATGCCTTCTGAATTCTATATGGCTTCTTACCTATTGGATGCCGTTTGCTCAAGGTTGCACTTTGAGGGTTGGGCACATACCTAGGATCCAAAGAAGACCCATGCAATATATTTACAACTCAAGGTGTTTTGGGAGTCCAGGTAAAAACAAGACATAGAGCCAATATCTCAAGTGTTCATCCCTGCTCTTTACAAAAAGTTGTTTAGCCAAGACGCCCCTTGCATGTCTTGGTGAGCCATGGAAACACTAGGCAAAGTGGCGCATTGGTTTTTGTTTGCTGAATATACACTCATCCGATTCTTTGGCTTGTTCAAGGCCCCACATGCTATGCCTCGATATGTCATAGACAAAATGCTCATGCAAGAGGTCTGTTCCCAAATGTCTTCGGGTTTCTCCACGGGTAAGAAGAATCCATGGCCTGTGCTACCCCTCACGATCGGCGCATACAAAGTTAAAGACTTCAGAGAGGTGGAGGTAGAGGGAGAAGAAATGAAAAGATACCACCTTAGGGCTTTAGAATATCGAACATACGACCTGGAGAGGATAGTTCCTGAACATTGCAAGAGGGCTAAATTCAAATGGAACTATCAGCATACTGAATTCCTGAGAGAAGATGAAAGAAGGAACTAGTACAATTCATATAGAAAAATTGCTCTGGGGGTGGATTTTTGCCAAGAAGACCCGGATTACCAAACCCCGGAAGCAAGGATTCGTGAATTAGGATGTGCTTCTTCCTCTCTAGGTAAGAAGCCTCGGACCAGTATAGGGAAAAGAACCTTTACCCAACAGAAAGAAATAGAGGCCAAAGGTCAGCAAGAGAAAGAAAAGAAAATTAAAGAGGACGAGGAAAATTGCAAGAGGAGCCTAAGGGCAGAACAGAAGAAGAAGCAGGCTGAGGAGGCCAAGAAGGAAAAAGAGAAAAAAGAAGCGGAGGCTGCGGCTGAACAAGAACTCAAGAAAGAGCTAGATAAAGTGGAAGCTAATCAAGCCGCAACAGCTGAGCAGAAAAGGAAGGCTGAATTAGAAGCAGCGGTAGAAGCAAAGCTCAGGCAGAGGAAAGAACATGAGAAGGCAGAAGCTAAATGCTGACAAAGGGAAGAGGAGGAAAAGAAGAAGAAACAAGAAGAGGATGAAATGTTGGAGGACATCGAGGTATCTCCCCTTGAGATACCTCTGGGCAGCACATGATCCTCGCTCTCCGATGTTAGTTTCCCCCAGGGGCAAGAGGAGGAGGTATTCGACCTCACCAGGCTCACATTTGATCAGTTCTCCTTCAAAATCCGGTAGGAGAAGAGAAGATGCCTAGTGCAAAATCCTTCCGCTGCATCCACAGTCGTAAGCAGAAAAGACATAGTCCTTGATACTAGGACTAATCTCGTGATGATAGCATCGGCTGGCACAGCTTTCGCTGCAACCATGGAAGAAAATGTGACCAGAATGAGTAGAGAGATAATTTCTCTACAAAATAGACTACAAGAAGCAGAGCAGCGGGAAAAAAGGGCAGAACAGGAAAGGACGGCGTTGCTCCAAAACAGGACTCCCCCTATCAATGAAGTTTCGCCTTCCATTTGAAAGGAGTTCGACACATTAGAGGTGACCATGAGGCAAGTGTATGGGGAAATGTTCAAAATAAAACAAACAGTCACCCCATTGGTAAGAGCACAAGCAAAGACTAAGCAGAAGCACGAGCAGCTAAAGGAGGCTATGACTACCTTAGATAAAATGATGGACTGGACAACATGGTACCCTCAGGCTCCTGAGAATTTGCCAAAGAAGTATTGGATTCATATGCAAGATGCCAAAGTCCAAATCCATATGAAAATGCAGTCCAAGGATTTAGACAAAGTAATGGCTACATACGAACACCTGATCAGCGGAATCGACTCGATGCATGCCCGCCATCACATTCGTTCACTGGGGGCATTGGACGAGGGGAAAACCTGGGAACATGTGGATTAGTAAATCCAATCATTTTTGCAGCCCATCAAGCAAGCTACTGCCACTCCCGATCTTGCAGCATCACAAGATAACCTGGGCTAGTTTCTTGTCACGCTAGTATGGATTTACACCAGCTCGCCTCTCTTTCCAACTTGATCTCACAAAAGAAGGAAAATCTAGTCCCAAATGCTTTGGAGTGCATGCATTGATTGAAGGAAGAGGTTCCTCTGGTTTCTCCCATAGTAGTAGAGTATCAAACCTGGCAAGACTTCCTCAAAGGACAGCAGATTGATGCACCTGACCTCACGATTACACGCCCATCTTCATAATCCAGTGGCAATAGGCAGCATTCAAAAATAGGTCACAGGTCACACTGCCTAGCTAGGTCGCAGGTCGCACCACCCAGCCAGGTTGCAGGTCGCACCACCTAGCCAGGTTGCAGGTCGTAGTTCCCTTCCAGGTCGCAAGGCAGCTTGACAGTCAGAAAGGCGAAGAGTCAAGAAGCCCAAAGGGAAAATTTTGATCTATAAAACCCCATCCGAGGAAAATTTAAAGGATCTTTTTTTGGGACTTAAGAGTTATACAACATTGTATTGAAAGATAACACTCTTTTGCATATGAATACAGATACCTAATGAAACTCCTTTTGGATCCGATGTGTTTTGATGTGCGAACACTAAGAGTATTTCTATACATTTTCAAACATATTTTGATTAATGAAACTGCACTCTTTAATGGAATCATTTATGCATTATGGTTTCCTGTACTTGTGTTAATGATGTTCAGATTGATTGCTTGCTTAATGGATGTTAATGACTTTGTTTATTAGCATTTCGTTTTATCTTTCAGGAATTAAAGGGGCATGTCGCCATAAAGAACTTTTTCTTTTGTGGTCAGAATAGCCTACAAGCATAACCCCAAAGATGTGTTATTAACAACACCTCCTTCGGCGTGTATGCTTTATTATTTTTCTTGTTACGCATAGTGTTATATACGTGTTTAATGCATCAACCATGTATCTTGTATCATGTGAATAAGTGTGTGTCTGCAGGTTTGATCGAGTTCTTTTGAGACCAAAGGGAAGGTGACTTAAGCAGTAGCCGAACCCACACCCCAGACGGGATCCCTATTCCAAATGGTTCAATGTCTAATTGGGACTTTCGATCAGGGATATCCCCTACTGTTGGCCGGACTATTTTTCACGTCAACAGAATTGGCACTAGAAGGAGGGCCTGATGGCATCCTCCCAGCATACAACCAACATTCGAACACAAACTCCCCATGGGGAGGTCATAAACAATGATACTACCCCTCCCCCGTTGGAAGATATTCCAAGGGAGCAGGCTTCATATTATGAAATTACCAGAGAGCAGCTGAGAGCCTTGCGCCTAGCTGCCCGCAATCTCATCAGGGATTTGCGATATGCCCCAATCATGAGTTTCTTAACCCATACTAGGACCCCTACTGAAAACATCACTCGCAATGGTGCCCTGGTCAGTACAATACCCTAGTTGGTGAATCTCATGGTTCAAGACCTCGCCACCGCTGTTCAAGGTGAAAAACCGATTCCCGAGCTCCAAGGGGGCGAGGAGGAGGAATTTGGTACCACTGAACCTTTCCCCGATCCTCAGCCCAACCAAGCCCAACCAAACAACAACCAGGCACACCCCCCACCTGGAGGAGGTGATGGAGATAGAGCCCGCAGGAATGAAGGTGAGGGGAATAAAGCCCGCAGAAACGAAGGTGAGGGAAATATAGCCTGCAGGAATGAAGGTGAGGAAAATAGAGGCCGCAGGACTGGTGGTAGAGGAGATAGAGGCCGAGGCCAAGGAAACCATGCCAACCACCACCTCCCAAACCCAAATAGGCCACCTGTCCACAATTGGGGATATCTCAAATACATTGCCAACCGTGAGAGATATCAAGATGAACACTCTCACCATGAGGGAGAAGCATCAGTGTCAGGTATGGGGAGTGAATCTGAGCCTGAGTTCAGACACCACCAGTAGGCTCGGAGAGTGCAACCACTTTCCTGGATGGCCCAATCCCCATTAGATCTTTTGGGCCCCCTCCACGACCTGCCTAGGCACCCTGAGAAGCATCTCCCCAAGTTTGATCCCGAGAAAGGCACCTTGGCTGAGGATCATATAAGCAGCTTCTATCTTTCCCTGCAAATCATGAGGGTTCAAACATATGACGTTGCTTGCCACCTGTTTCCACACACTCTTGAAAAAAAAGTGGCCACCTGGTACCACTCCCTCCCAAGTGCCTCCATTACGTCATGGGACCAGTTCCGTCATGCATTCTTGAAGAAATTTTCAGAGGACAAAACCCCTTCCATACTCCTCATGGAGTTAAGTACCATTAAGTGCCATAAGAAAGAGAAGGTTAGAGACTTCAATTAGCGCTTTTCCACCATACTGCAAAATTTTCTCCCCAACCTGGCATTGGATGACTCTATTACCATAGACTACTAGACAAAATCTCTCCCCAGAGATATCGTCGTCTTCATAAAACATGAAGCTCAACCCACCCTTGCAGCAAACTACGCAGCCACCCTCACTGTAGAAAGAGACATGCTTTCTATAGGAGCCATAGATCACGAGGTGAGAGATGACCACAAACCAATCGCGAAAAAGAGTCAGTCCTCCACAAACAAAACCACAGATAAGGATAAGGATTCTTTTGACTTCAAGAGTATAGCAAAGACCCTTAAGCTATTGAAAAATGAAGTCTCTAACCTGAAAAGGAAGGGTATAGAATCCACGACTAGCGCCAAGGAACCTAAGCCCTTTTTCAGAAAGAGCAACCCCAACACGAACCGACCTCCATCTAACCCAAACACTGTCCTCAACATGGAAGAGATAGAAAAAGATAACTTCTATTCGTTCCACCAGGCTACCCACTCTGAAAAAACATGCCCACAATGGATTGACAGCATGAATGCAGTAGTAAACCATCTTCTAGATGATCAAACCCCAGGGGATGCGGGGGAGGATGATGTTTCCGAACACGATGAATATTTTCCCCCAGATGAAGAACCAGGGTCCTCGGTTCTTGCATTTGACGTTATCCGTGGGGAAAATAATCTTACCGTCATTGATATCAACATGGCAGACAATCCTAAGGCCCCACCTGTAAGAAACTACAGCCTTAGGAGCAAAGGACCAGTCCCCGAACCATCCTTTGAGGAGAAGAAAAGGGCTTTCTTAAGGAAAATTCTGCCCCAGGGGAATGAACAACAAGCTACCCCTAAGAAGCCCACCAATGACAACACCTGAGCAAATCAAAAGAGAAAGCTTCCGGTGGGGTCCCCCACAACCACTACCGAGCCCTGTCCCCAATTTGATTTCGCTTATAACATTGTAGAGGACATGAAGAAAACCAGAGCTAACATCTCCCTCTACGAGCTTGCCCACATCACGAATCAACGAGAACTCATTCTTAAAGCCTTTGCCAATACCTCAACCACTAAGCCTATGAGAAATATGTCCTCACAAGCCAGTTCGAGTGTTTAGTCTATTGTGAACGTCATCAATGCAAATTCCAGGGGGTCTACTCCTCCCTTCCTATTATCTTTTGATATTTTTAACTTCAACATCCATAACTGTCTAGTTGACTCCGGCGCACCCACAAATGTCATGCCCCTATCTGTTTGTAAGAAGTTGAACATCCGCCCAGAGAAAAATGACGCGAGGATCATTCAACTTGATAGATCATAGGTGCCAGCTATAGGAGAGCTGAATAACATCATCATCCACCTCTCGTCCGATTCTAGAGTCCACCAATGTATTGACATTGTGGTTGTTGACATTCCGGAAGCCTACGGCCTATTACTTAGCAGAGACTGGTCCAGCAAGCTGCAAGGATATTTTGCCACCGACTGGTCCAACCTGTGGCTTTCGTACAAGGGTTGGAATAACCAAATTAGAGTTGAAAGTGAACCATATATGAAATATACTATGACTGATTTGGATGCTACTAACGAACCCATCAGTTTTTCCCAGGAGGAACTTGGCATGTGCTTCTTGGAAGCCATTTTCGGATGTTATCATCCCCTTCAGTCTCTAGTAGACCCCGAGATCCAGTCTGAACTAACACTCGTTGCGGATGACCAAGCCACTCCCATCTCACGCCAGGTCGAAGTCCTTCCTCAAACTACAACCCCAAAGGAGCCAGAAAATGACGTTTGGACCCTGTAATATGACGGTTCCAAAACCCATGACGGAGCTCGCGCGGGCTGCATCTTGCTAGACCCTAAAAAGAACAAATTCTTTATTTTGTGTCGGCTTGAGTTCTAGTGCACCAACAATGCTGCTGAATATGAAGCTCTAATCCTTGGACTCAAGAAGGCATTGGATTTGAAGGTAAGGTGCTTACAAGTCATTGGAGACTCTGAGATCATTACTCGGCAGGTACGCAATACCATTCATTGTTTGTCTCCGCATTTAAAAGCTTATCAACAAGAGGTATGGCGTCTTATTTCTTCTTTCGATGCATTTGGAATCAAATGTATTCTTAGAATGCACAATGCAACAGCTAATACTCTGGCTAATGCTGTTGCTAGATTTACCCCTTTGAGGGATGGATTTTCTATTGAAGCTATATATAGACCCTCTGTGCCAGATAATATTACTAATTTACGCGTTTTTGATGATAATCAACAGATATTGGAATTTATGCTCAACACTGAAGTATTCAAAGACGCGATAATTGATGGGGTGGATCATGACCAAGCTTTGCAGGAAGAGCATGAAAAATTCAAGGGGAACCCCATGCCCAAGGGGATAGTGTCACTTGAAAAGCTCTTTGATCTGCAAAGCCAATTCCGCGGCCCCCCAAATACCAAAGTACAAAGTTCCATCTTGGCACATCGGCAAGTGAACCTAGGATCAGATGAGAACCCGAATTTCATTAACCTTTGGAAAGAATGTACCGATGAAGAGACACAGGCCTTCACCCAACTATTTCATAAGTATCGAGACGTATTTGCTTGGACATATGATGATTTACATACGTACGATACTCGGATTATTCGGCACGTGATACCCATGAAGGAAGGCATGAAACTGTTCCAACAGAAGCTCAGAAAAGTGCATCCTACTTTGGAACCAATAATTATGAAAGAACTTAAGAAGCTTTTGGATGCACGCATCATCTTAAAGTTTGTCACTCCACATGGGTGTCAAATTTGGTCCCAGTACAGAAGAATTCTGGCGAGATCCGCTTATGTGTGGATTTACGGAATTTGAATCGGGCCTCAAATAAAGACAATTACCCAGTGCCACCTATGGAACAAATATTTCAAGCTATTTCTGGGTCCGAGATGTTCTCCTTATTGGATGGGTTCTCCAGTTACAACCAGGTGTTGGTAGCTGAGCCAGACAGATTGAAAACTACCTTTTGGACCAAATGGGGAACATTTGCTTTCAGGCGCATGCCTTTTGGATTGATAAATGCAGGGGAAACTTTCCAACGAGCCATGGATATATCTTTCCGTGGTTTGATAGGGAAGAGCGTGGTAGTCTATTTGGATGATGTCACCATGTTTTCAAAACACCGGGGTGATCATTTACGCCACCTCAAGAAAATCTTCGAGAGGTGCAGGAAGTACAGGATTTCACTTAACCTGAAGAAGAGTGTTTTCACTGTGGAGGAAGGAAATTTTCTGGGCCAAATTATAACTAAGCAAGGCATTTTTGTAGATCCAAAGCGGGAAAAAGCCATTGCCCAGATTCCCCCCTCGAGTAGTAAGAAATCAATGCAATCTTTCTTGGGAAAAATCAATTTTGTCCGTAAATTCATATCAGACTTCGCCCAGATAGTCAGGCCTTTGCAGGGGTTGATAAAAAAGAATGCAGTGTTCAAATGGAATCTACCAGAGAAGGAGGCCTTCGACAAAATCAAGCAGGCTATAACTGAAGCGCCATCCCTCCAAAGTCCAGATTTTAGCAGAGGCTTTATCCTGTATACTTTCGCTTCAGATTCATCACTTGCAGCTATCCTCACACAGAAAGACGGCAACAATGATGAAAAGCCTATTTGCTTCATGATTACTGGTTTACAAGGAGCTGAATTGAACTACCCTGAAATGGAAAAGCAAGCCTATGCGGTCTACAAAGAAGTCAAGAATTTCAGGCCCTACATCTTTAAAAACCATGTCACGGTTTTCGTCCCTCACCCAGCTGTCTGCTCACTATTTTTGCAGCAAGAGCTAGGCGAGAGGCGACGAAACTGGGTGGCGTGCCTACAAGAGTATGATTTAGAGTTTAAACCAGCACACATTGTTAAAGGACGAGGATTGTGCCAAATGGCTTCGGAGGCCACAAGTTCACATGGAGTTGAAGAAGAGTGTTGGGAATAGGAAATCGACATGTATTAGAGTGACCACATACCTTAGCAGAGAAACCCTTCTTGGTACTCTGACATTTCAAGATACTTAGCCCAGGGCGTCCTGGACCCTGCTCTCACTGCCCGGCAGAAACGTGCGATAAGACTCAAAGCTGCATCTTACCAGCTAATCCAGGGTAAGCTTTTCAAGAAAAATTATGATGGAGTCATGCTACGTTGTTTGGAACATGATGAAGCGAAGAAAATCTTGACCGAGCTGCACGATGGACCAGTGGGAGGTCATTTTGCAGGCGATACCACCGCCCATAAGATAATGCGCGCGGGATACTATTGGCCAACCCTTTTTAGAAATGCGCATGCATATGTCCAGAAGTGCACACAGTGCCAAAAATTTACAAACCAGGAAGCGCGACCAGCCGCCACTTTACTATCAGTAGCGGTGGAAGAACCTTTTCAACAGTGGGGTTTGGACGTCATTGGTTAAATCATACCTCACTCCTCCAAGCAGCACCGGTATATTCTTACTGCTACTGATTATTTCACCAGGTGGGTCGAAGTAGCACCTTTACACCAAATCAATGATCAAGAGGTAATAGAATTCGTCACTCATTCCATCATCACCAGGTTTGGCGTTCCAACTTCCTTGGTTTTTGATAATGCAACTTACTTTTCATCTTTTAAATTATATGATTTTGCTCTAGAAAATGGTATTGTTCTTAAAAATTCTACAAATTATTATCCCCAAGGAAATGGGTTAGCTGAGTCAACCAATAAAAATCTGATTTGCATCATTAAGAATACCCTGTTGTCCCACCAGCGCAACTGGCACAACGCCCTTCACAACGCTCTTTGGGCCGACCATGTCATGGCAAAATCCTCTTTAGGAACCTCTACATATTTTCTTGTGTATGGAAAATAAGTTGTTCTTCCTCCCCATTTATCTCTCCCTGCCCTTCAGCTGTCCCAAGAATGTCACGGTACCCCATGCCCCACCTTGCAGACTTGGATCGACACCCTACTGAAGTTGGAGGAAGAAAGACAAAAAACCCGGGAAAATTTTGCCATCCACCAAAGCCGAATCAAGAGATGGTTTGATAGAAAATCCGCAAGGAATAAAAACTTTGAGGTAGGAGACCTGGTCCTGAAGTGGGATAAAGCTCACGAAGAAAAGGGAAAACATTCCAAGTTCCAAGCACTGTGGATAGGTCCGTTCCAAGTTAAAGAGAAATTAGGTTCCCACACGTTTAGACTGCAAACTCTTGAGGGAAGAGTCGGGGTCTTCCCGATAAACGGGCATGACCTCAAACATTACTTCACTTAGTAGCCCTAGAGGGTTATCTTATCCTTGTACCATAGTTTCCGTTTCTGTTCCTTTACTCAAAAAAAACAAAAAAAATAAATAATAATAATAATAATAATAATTAAATGGAAGGACTTGTCAGAGCCATGCAATTGGCACACTGCAACAGGTTCTATGCTGAAGGCCTTTTCCTGATAAACACGAAGGTGGTAAAATCTTGCTTGTTACCAAAACCTAAAGGCAACGCATGATCTAGCTCAAGCCATCAAGCGGGGAGCCCACCTAGCAAGTTTGAGAGGGTGTCTGCAAAAGAAAGTGCGATGTAGTGGTAACTAGATCGGAAGGGAACAGAGGTACTCCATGCTACTTAAGGGCATCTGGGAAAAACCAAAGTCCTCATACCAGACCAGGAGCAACCTCTCTGCAAGTAAAATAAGTTGGGATCCCTCATCCGACCAGAAAAAATTGCCCATCTCAATAAGTGCCATGAGCACATATAAATAAGTGCCTAGGCACATTAAAAATAAGTGCGATAGCACACCAATTAAGGGTAAAGGATCGAGAAAGGATTCCTGCACAGAGAGGTGATGTAAAGACTCCGCCGGGGTACTGACCAGGCTTGCTGGCAGCAGAGCAATGTTTATGACTCCTAGGCAGTGACTCCGCTGGGACCGAGAGGTTCGCTGGCAGCAGAGCAACACGATGAGGAAAAAATAATCGTACCGAACCCTGTAGCCGCCTGGAGTTCTCCGACCCTTCCATTTTGGGAACCCAAAGAAATTAAATTTGGTTAACCAGCACCCAACAAGTCAGCAGGCCAAGCAACCTCGCAAGGTGACAAAGGCAGGGCAGTGTTGACTTCTAAGGTAAAAGAACAACTAGTGAAGGCCCCTCCCTCCTCCTCTCCAAGGCCAACCATCAGCAAACACTCTGAATTTGACTAGTGAATCATCATTTGTTGTAGCCTCTACAACACCCTCCAAAAAACCCCACTTCAAAATTTTTTGGAGCCCCTTTAACTTAAAGAAAAGCTAAGTAAGGAGTCCAGAAGGATGAGTCGCTAAGTTGCAAACTTCATTTTTTGGAAAACCGCGACCCCGCAACCTTACAACCCCGCGACCTGGAGGTCGCAGGGTCACAAGGTCACATACCTCTCTGATCACCCTGACTTGCGACCTCGCAACCTCATTAAATTCTCACACGTGCGACCTTTTTTATATAAAGAAGGTCGCTAGGTCGCATTTCGCATATGTAGCGAATTGAAAAAAATGGCTCTGACAGGTCGACTGGAGCGCGATTTTCCCGGGTAAGTTTCCTTTTTCCTCCTGTTGTTTCCTTTTCTGATTTTTCTTGCCTAATCCCTGCATTCCTCAGCCTTTAAATTTCCCTTTACTCTAGCCATTGTTTTATTTATTTCTTAGGGTTTTCTTCTGATTCCAATTTTCACCCCACTTACCCAACTCATCACAATTTCTTATCCAGCTTCTCATGGCATGTTCCCTACTCCAAAATCTATCCCATGACTCTGTCTGAACCCATTTAGCCTTGTATTTTTCCAGTTAAAGGGAAAAAAACTCCACGCCGCATGCGCCCAAAACCCCTGGAAAGCCCTAGCGCGACTTGCGACCCCGCGACCCCGCGACCTAGTCGCCAGGTCACAAGGTCGTATTCTCTCCAGTTTCTCGACACTTGCGACCCTGAGACCCCGCGACCTAGTCGCAAGGTCGCAAGGTCGCATCCCTTCCATTTTTCGCAATCTACAACTTAGCGACCCCGCGACCTAGTCACAAGGTCTCAAGGTCACATTTCTTCTTTTTCCCTAAATTTGTGACCCCGCGACCCAGTCGCAAGGTCGGATAGTCGCATCTTCATATTTTTTCACAATCCACGACCCTGCAACCCAGCGACCCAGTCACAAGGTCACAAGGTCGCACCTTGGCCATTTTCTTACAACCTACGACCCTGCAACCCAGTAGGCCATTTATTTAGTTTTGCCTATATCCCAATTGAAATAATTGATAAACTGTAATTGGTCTTATATCATCATGGAATCTTTCTTATCTTGGGAATCTTTCATGAATATGACAGGTGAATTTGAGGTAGACTTGGAGTGTATACCTGTCCTCTCAGATTCCAGCGATATGGGACCTCCAGTGTCCCAGAAGAAAGACAAACACTTGGCGGTCAAAGATGTAGAGATGGACATGCTAATGTCCCCTCCCACGATATACAGAGATAGCCTTTGTACATTTGCCAAAGGGGATAGCATGCGATGGTACCAAGTGTACCAAGAGTTTGCCAAAACGGAAATCCCAGAAGACCTCATGGATCGGGAGATATACTTACAGGTTAAAAGGTCCAAGGTACATCTCGAAGGTGCTCACCCAGCTATATTCCCATGCCCAGAGATGATAGATTGGATCATACATAGAATGGATCCCAAGAAGTTCCTAATCAAGGACAGTGAATGCAAGGAATTCGCATCACTCAAAGGCTCAGACGCACATGTCTATTACTCTTTGCCTAAGCGAGAGATAGACTTCACAGAATAATGGGCTGCCACCAATGCAGTCCCTATAGTTGACACTATAAAGCAGTAGTGGGAGGATCTTGAGAAATTTAAGGTCAAGAAGGACCAGGAATATCCAGTGGTGAGCCTTAAGAAAGTATACAGACTAGTGGCTGCCATGATTTGCAGATTGTATGGGTGCCCCAATGCCACCACCTTCAGCGGCACATGGGCAACTATCATGGAATATGTCACAACATACGACACTCGTTTCAACTAGGCCGGCATATTGGTGACCTCCATGCAAACAAAATTATCCTCAGCATTGGTACCAGATGAAGGGATGCCTTCTGAATTCTATATGGCTTCTTACCTGTTGGATGTTATTTGCTCAAGGTTGCACTTTGAGGGCTGGGCACATAACTGGGATCCAAATCAGACCCGTGCAATCCATTTACAAATCAAGGAGTTTTGGGAGTCCAGGTACAAACAAGACATAGAGCCGATATCTCAAGTGTTCATCCCTACTGTTTACAGGAAGTTGTTCGGCCAAGACACCCCTTGCATGTCTTGGTGATCCATGGAAACACTAGGCAAAGTGGTGCATTGGTTTCCGTTTGCTGAATATACACTCATCCGAGTCTTTCGCTCGTTCAAGGCCCCACATGCTATGCCTCGATATGTCACGGAGAAAATGCTCATGTAAGAGGTCTGTTCCCAAATGTCTTCGGGTTTCTCCAGGGTCCTGTCCAAGGGTAAGAAGAAGTCGTGGCCTGCGCTACCCCTCACGATCGGCACATACACTGTTAAAGACTTCAGAAAGGTGGAGGCAGAGAGAGAAGAAATGAAAAGTTACCACCTTAGGGCTTTAGAATATCGAACATACGACCCGGAGAGGATAGTTCCTGAACATTGCAAGAGGGCTAAATTCGAATGGAACTATCAGCATACTGAACGCGTGGGAGAAGATGAAAGAAGGAACTGGTACAATGCAGATAGAAAACTTGCTCTAGGGGTGGATTTTTGCCAAGAAGACCCAGATGACCAAACCCCGGAAGCAAGGAGTCGTGAATTAGGAGGTGCTTCTTCCTCTCTATCTAAGAAGCCTCGGACCAGTACAGGACAAAGCACCTCTACCTAATAGAAAGAAATAGAGGCCAAAGCTCAGTAAGAGCAAGAAAATAAAATGAAAGAGGATGAGGATAAGTGCAAGAGGAGCCTAAGGGCAGAACAGAAGAAGAAGCAGACCGAGGAGGCCAAGAAGGAAAAAGAGAAAAAAGAAGCGGAGGCTGCGGCTGAACAAGAACTCAAGAAAGAGCTAGACAAAGTGGAAGCTGAGCAAGCCGCAGTAGCTGAGCAGAAAAGGAAGGCTGAATTAGAAGCAGCGGAAGAAGCAGAGCTCAGGCAGAGGAAAGAACATGAGAAGGCGGAAGCCGAATGCCGACAAAGGGAAAAGGAGGAAAAGAAGAAGAAACAAGAAGAGGATGAAATGCTGGAGGACATCGAGGTATCTCCCCTTGAGATACCTCTGGGCAGCACACAAGCCTCGCTCTCCGATGTCAGTTCCCCCCCAGGGGCAAGAGGAGGAGGTATTCGATCTCACCGGGCTCACATTTGATCAGTTATCCTTCAAAATCCTGCATGAGAAGAGAAGATGCCTGGCGCAAAATCCTTCCGCCGTATCCACAGTCGCAACCAAAAAAGACATAGTCCTTGATACTAGGACTAATCCCGTGATGATAGCATCAGCTGGTACAGCTTTCGCTGCGGCCACGGAAGAGAATGTGACCAGAATGAGTAGAGAGATCATTTCTCTACAAAATAGACTACAAGAAGTAGAGAAACGGGAAAAAATAGCAGAACAGGACAGGACAGCATTGAGAGAGGAGGTTCAACAACTCCAAAATAGAACTCCCCCTGTCAATGAAGTTCTGCTTGCCATTCGAAAGGATTTCGACACATTAGAGGCGTCCATGAGGCAAGTGTATGGGGAAATGTTCACCATAAAACAAACAGTCGCCCCATTGGTAAGAGCACAAGCAGAGACTAAGCAGAAGCATGAGCAGCTGAAGGAGGCTACGATTGCCTTGGATAAAATGATGGACTGGACAACACGGTACCCTCAGGCTCCTGAGAATTTGCCAAAGAAGGATTGGATTCATACGCAAGATGCCAAAGTCCAAATCCGTATGAAAATGCAGTCCAAGGATAAGCTATCCAAGGATTTAGACAAAGTAATGGCTGCATACGAACACCTGATCAACGGCATCGACTCGATGCATGCGTGCCACCACATTCCTTCACTGGGGGCATTAGACGAGGGGAAAACCTGGGAACAGGTGGATCAGGAAATCTAAACATTTTTGCAGCCCATCAAGCAAGTTGTTGCCACTCCCGATCTTGCAGCGTCATAAGAGAACCTGGGCCAGTTTCTTGTCATGCCAGTATGGATTTACACCAAGATTTCCTCTCTTTCCAACCTGATCTCACAAAATAAGGAAAATCTAGTCCCAAATGCTTTGGAGTGCATGCATCGGTTGAAAGAATAGGTTCCTCTCGTTTCTCCCATAGCAGCAGAGTATCAGACCTGGAAAGACTTCCTCAAAGGACAGTAGATTGACGCATCTAACCTCATAATTACACACCCATCTTCATAATCCAATGGAAGTAGGCAGCATTCGAAAATAGGTCACAGGTCGCATTGCCTAGCCAGGTCGCAGGTCACACCACCCAGCTAGGTCGCAGGTCACACCACCTAGCCAGGTCGCAGGTCGCAATTCCCTTCCAAGTTGCAAGGAATTTCGACAGTCAGGCATGCGAAGAGTCAGGAAGACCAAAGGGAAACTTTTGATCTATAAAACCCCATCCGGGGAAAATGTAAAGGATCTTTTTTTTGGGACTTAAGAGCTATACAACATTGTATTGAAAGATAACACTCTTTTTTCATATGAATACAGATACCTGTTGAAACTCATTTTGGATCTAATGTGTTTTGCTGTGCGAACCCTATGGGTATTTCTATATAGTTTCAAACATCTTTTGATTAATGAAACTCCAATCTTTAATAGCATCATTTATGCATTATGGTTTCCTGTACTTGTGTTAATGATGTTCATATTTATTGCTTGCTTAATGGATGTTAATGACTTTGTTTATTAGCATTTCTTTTTATCTTTCAAGAAGTAAAGGGGCATGTCGCCATAAAGAACTGTTTCTTTTGTGGTCAGAATAGCCTACAAGCATAACCCCAAAGATGTGCTATTAACAACACCTCCTTCGACGTGTATGCTTTATTATTTGTCTTGCTATGCATAGTGTTATATACGTGTTTAATGCATCAACCATGTATCTTGTATCATGTGAATAAGTGTGTGTCCGCAGGTTCGATCGAGTTCTTTTGAGACCAAAGGGAAGGTGACTTAAGCGGTAGCCAGACCCACACCCCGGACGGGATCCCTATTCCAAACGGTTCAAGGTCTAATTGGGACTTTCTACCAAGGAGATCCCTTACTGTTAGCTGGACAATTTTTCCTTTCAACACAGAGCTACTATTCCCACTTCATTCCTCATAATACCAAGAACCTATTCATGTCATTCACCTGCATAAGAAATCATTCCTCCCCAAGAATGATCCCTAGAAACCCCATCAGATAATAACACAGATACATAGATACATTAATATATAATCATTAGCATAACATAATCATGATGTTTTCAGACATCGACATGCATACACACATATATATACATAAAAACGTTTAGCATTAAACAACCATGATCCATGATGACCCTATTAGAAATGACATATAAACATCAACATAATCATGATCAAATCATAATTACGAGATAGCATAAGGTCAAGGTTAAGATAAATTCCTATATTCACGCACAACATGCACAACATTGAGAACGACAGTTCTCGACATAGCTAAGGCATATAAAATCTTATATCCATTCACTTTACCTACTATGCCACTGTCAATTTACCCAATGGACTCAACCAATCCAACCGAATGTCATATTCTTACCTTCCGTTGCGCTTACTCATGCACTAGCTTCATCCATGGCTTTTATTACATGTTAGGTCCCATTCATCTCTTACTCAGCTTCACCAAATTTCCTTTTTTCCCACCTAATTCCAAAGCCCTAAAAAAAAATGTAATAACAAGAAACAACAAGATGAAAACCATAAAAATAAATAAAAATATTACACCAAAAAAAAAGTGGCATGATCAATCACTAGACATAATCAAGACCAAAAATCAAGCGCAAACAAATAAAAAATATTGGGAGAACAAGGCTAGCAACAAACACCATCACTCAATACCCGTCGTTCCCAAAACTAACAAAGGAAAGCTCAGCCTGAGCCTTCTTCAAGATTTCATGGAAATCTCTTTTTCCATGCAACTGTCTGCATCATACTACCATAAACACATGACTGTCGGTGCATAAACAAACATAACAACAAGATAGTTACCTTACCTTGTTGTGCCAATAATGTTGACCTGTATAAGCACACATGTCATCCATATGTATAAACATCAAGAAAAAATATCTATCGATTTGAAATATAATTTTACCAAGACCAAAAACCATGTAATAATCAACAATCAACTCACATTCATTGGTCATAACACATAATTCTACAACTATTACATACTTACACTCAAGTACATATCAATTGTCCCAACACACATCGGTCAGTAAAACCATCTTAAAACAAGATCATTACTTCTTGAAATATTATAGAAACATTCTCAGATAATGAAATTAATCAAATATTCAAACATCAGATAGATGACATAATAGACAACAACCATTCCAACACCAAATAGATGACATAATCAAACAGTCAAGCCCCAAGTAGACTACATAAGGAAACTCATACCTTAATTCATCTCATCGGAGGCTATCTTGTCTGCACAATCAATTCATATTAGCACAATATAACTTCACAACACATAAAATCAACCTAAATAAGGTCATGATGTCCATAATAGTAACTAGCTAACATGCTCACATCATAGACTGATAAACAAATGTCATTCATGCATAAAAACTGCATACACATAGTCAGTCTAGATTAGTATGACATAATAGCATAACATATTAACTCATACCAGAATGTCATAACCCTAAACATTTTCATAAAAAAATCCAATTTAACATGATACATATACATCAAGATATTAATGATATAACGCTAATCATAAATGTAACTAACATATAGCAACAATAAGTTAGCATATAAGATGCTCATCAAAACATATAATTTATCTAACATAAAGCAGCAATAGAAATGAATACCACCACAGGTTGTTATAATTCATGACTATCTGACACATGTAAATGTAACCACACTATCAACTAGCATCTATAATGTATGTAACCATAACCTCAATAGAATGAAAGGAATACTCATAACCATAATGCATATAGCAATAATTAACCTACATACCTACATGCCCAACCTCCAAACCTATATGATGACATGATCTTAACCAAAATTCCATTGTTGCAATGTCACTTAAATGATCTGCATCTCCTTCTCTATCTTATCCAACTCATTAGCATCATAACATACCAATGTCATCATGGTGACCTAATTTCATACAATGACTTTATGGACGACAACATGCTCAATCAAACCAATTCAAACTTATCCATATGCACACACTTGACATGTATTAATAATCATGAACGACCAATGCATGTTCAAAATAGGACATCATACCAGCAAGCGTACATAGATAACACCAAAGCATGACCAATATGTAACCCTATCATAAGAAAGCAATGCATGTACAATATGTAACAATATGTAAGCAAGTGTGTATGAAAAATACACAAGCATGAGAAACACATAACTAGACATACACTCATGAAAACATGTTGAAAAAAACACCATCATCACTTCCACGGTAACACCACTCCCACCATGGCCAAAAAAACACGGATGCAACAAGACATATAAACCATAAGAATATTAAACATATATTCAACCAACATAAATGAATTATTAACACACTTCCCATCCTGTTTAAGGGTTGAACCATGATTTCATACCAATCTGTGGTATTAGATATCAACCGAAGAGAGTGGGAGAATGGGAATATGACATCACCCAAACAGAATGGAAACTAGAAATCACCCGATAAGAGCGCAACCACTCTCTGATACAAAATTGTGGTATCAGTTATCACTAAAAGAGAATGGAAACCAAACACCACCCAAGGATAGTGCAACCACATTGTGATACCACTCTGTAACACCCCATTCCCATACCTACCCCAGAAACTAACCATTTGGGTTAAATATGCGACTAGAGGCTACTATACTAAGATTCAACCTCCTAAGTGACCTTAAGGAAGTGGAACCGATCGAAAACACACATACAAACCTTGTACATCATCAATGACACCCCCAGAAGCTATCCAAACCTCCAAGGCCTCTTGCGCCTAGGTCACACTGAATTTCTAACCAATTTGATCCTTAGCCACAAACATGACACAAGAAGGTAGTGGTTGAGAGGCTATATCTACACGCACAATGCAAAAATAATGTGGGCAAGGCCCCAATTGGCGAGTTACGTGCCTGAAACTTCGGTATTTGAGCCACATTTTTAGGCCCAGAGCCCAGGTCACTGCCCATAACTTCATGAAATCTTAGGGAATGATAAATAAAAATATTACAATGATACAAAAGAAAACAAATCAACAAGAACTCATCTAGACCTCTCTTAGCCATGACATGAATTTTTTCAAACATGTCACAAACATTGAATCCACAGGTGTAAACTACAAATTTAAGCATATGGGTCTCATACTTATTTGAGAATCACTAAGAAGATTTGGTCCCTTACAACATTAGTTGAAATACAATATATTTGAGTATAGATATATTTTGCAATCATTTACAAGTAAAAACATGGATATATCCTTGCATCATCACTAATCAAATACATGCTTATAACCAACATATTAAAAACAAAAATACCATGGATACAACATCAAAAAAAGACATACATAAACTGATAAATTTATGCATTAATTACCAAAGGAATGAGCTCTTAATTATTGAATGTAAGAACTAACTGGAGATGGGATTTCCATGTTCCACCCGACCATAAATTGGCTAAGGCAAATCTCTCTGTTAAACCAATCACCCCTGTGCCATATTCAAAGCATAAATGTGGGACATAAAATAAAATAACCAACCAATTAATCTCGAGGCTAAACCACCTCACCCTCATCAAACAAAAATCAGGATTTACCGTTATCCATCCCCGATCACTAGGCCAACAAAATAAACATGTCATAACCGGTTTTACTGTGATGTACATCCGATCACTAGGCCAACACAAATGTCGATATCACCATATACTCTCCACCAAAACGATTAAGAATTTTCCTATCTCCAGTCTCTTAGGATTTACTGCAACCGACAGTCCTAATCGAGGGTCACTAGGCCCTAAACTAAGACACCACCCTCTAGTATTCACTGTATATCCTTCCATTCATGGGCAAGGATTCCTAGGCCTAATAAAGCGAAAACATCTCTCAAGATTTATTGTAATCCAATATCAGATCACTAGGCCCTAAACCGAGGCAACACCTCTCAGGCTTTACTGTAATCCAAACCCAAATCACTAAGGCCTAAACCAAGGAAACCCGTAAACCAATTCTATTTCATAATAATAATAATAATATTTGGAGATGCACCTCACTCAACTTCGAATCCATTCATTAATCCATCTAAACCAAAACATGAAAACTCCACAACACCATGGCTATCCAAAAATGGAAACGCAAGGGTGAATAGACTGCCACACCTAGAAAAAGCCATGGAATGATAGAAAATAACCACATGAAATACCGACTATGCCACATAAAGGAAATCATACACGCAAGTTAATACCTACAAAGAATCCTACTGTAGCTTCTTGATTCCTACTCCCCCTTGCTTGCTTCCTCCTCCTTTTTGCTTTCTTTCCTTTCTTTCTCCAATGCCAAAGGGCTCCAAAAACTATGTGTCCAATAACGAGAGAGAGAGAGAGAGAGAGAGTAATTAAAGAGCTCCAAAAAATGCACTGACAAAAGTTTTGAGCCAAAATATTACCAACTGATCCTGAGAAGCCTTTTTATTAATGAGGCCTTTATTTTATTCATTTTCCATTATTTTCCTTCAATTTCATCTTCACATGCAACCTGTTACCTTTCACTTTCCTTTTCTCCTAATTTCCATTATTTTCATAAATAAAATGCTTATTAATTCCTCACACCTTTCTAAAGCCTTTGACTTTGCATTTTTCAATTTCCTTTAGCCATAATAACCAAAATGAACACCCACTAGGATGTTTTGCCCAACATTCATATTGGAATAAGTATCCCATCAACTATGGTTATTATTTTTAACTTTATTACATGGATTTTTCACCAAGGTTATTATAATGGAACTCCACAAACTCTAGCTAAGGGAATCCCTCCCACCTTTGCATACACGATCAATCCCCTACATCATCATACACTTGGGGGAAGTATCCCATGCTCGGGGTCACGATTTCCCCTATCCTCCTTCTCACCCAATTAACATGCATCTTGGCATAGACATAAATGATCTAGGTATAATTGATTATCTTTTAATTTCTCATATATTTTGTCCTACCGGCCTCTCCGGTGAGCCATATACACATCACATATTATATATGCTTGATACCATAATTTAAAATATTATACTATATGTGATGCCACTTCTCCCACCCATTACCCATGTTCAATTTGGTGGGCGGAGATGAACCTAGACCCTCTCTAGTACTTCATTCTTATATTCCCTTCATACCTTTATTCTTCATCGAGAACCATTCTTCCAAGAAGCATTAAGGTCATCCTTAGATAAGTAAGGCCACATACCTGAAAGTCATAGATCCAAATTCTAATGGTCAATTTGTCTACTATGATATCCACAACATTTAGGGCCTTCTCCTCCTCTCCAAATTCTCTAACATATCATTAAGAAAATGAATTGGAATTTGGGGGAAGAAACCATTTGATAGGGAAAACCCTAGTTTTTTCATCGCCAATTGCAACCAAACTGTAGTTTGATTTGATGAACCATCAACACCATTGGAAATATATCACTAGTTTTTTTGATGGGTCTAGACCCCCTTTGTTTTTAGTAATTTGACACTTCACCCAGAAGTGAATTTTTCCACGAAGTTTCACTATGCCACCAATTAGAACTAAATTTATTCACATAAGCCAACGATACTTTTGTACCAATTTTCCTTGGCACTCGTTGTATCATGTGTCAATTTTCATCATGATTAACAATGATTTACTTATGTTTTTATGGTTCCCCCTAGACCTCTCCAATGTGGTAGCATCATCTAGTCACCCTTGTTTAGAGCATCTAAGATGAGTCACCCTTGCATTCATGGAGTATTTTTTGAGTCCCTTTCAGTCCTGTTAAATTATTCCTTCCATATTTGCATCACATTCATCATTTTTTTCTCCTTTTTTCCACCATTTATATTGTTTCATCTTTGAAAATCTTCCGTATGAGAAATTAACCATTCCCTCAGGAATCAAGTCCATCGCTACAAGGTAAAACATGCATATTATGCTCTAAAAAGGGAAGTCTTCAGTCCACCTCTCATGTTGTTTCCTTCTAGCATCATCCCCAGTGTCATTCCTTCCATCACTTTACTATGATCCCTTGTGCCTTTGTTGAGGATTCCTAATTGCCTCAACTCTAGCAAGCCCTTTTCTGTTGACTTTAACACATTTATTCCAAAACTATGGTTTAGAGGGCAGTATACATGGGTTAAATCTATCATCATTGTTAGGTGCCTCTGATAAATCAAAGGGAATCCTCATCACCCTTTGACTTGGTTGTTTCTCATGTGCTCGACTCCAACTCATTATTGGATTATTGAGAATCATACACTTGATGGTCCAGTGATCCAGAAGATTGTACTAGTGATTCCTAGGTGTCTGTGTGATATGTTCCAAACCTGATCAAAGGGTGGCCCTTCAAGTATCCCCCCACATGCCCAAATTTTCACCTCTTATGATCCATCCTTCGATGTTGTTTCACATATTTGATGGATTCAATTTCAACCACTTGCAACGCCCACAACATGCATGTCTCCCTTAGATGATCCATTCAGATATTCATAGCCCTTTCTTTCTTAGCAGGGCTTATTTGGTTGCAATTACCCATCCCCATGTCGGCTTTAGGGGAATTATGTCTCATGTACCTAGATGTTATTGTATTCAGTCCTGGCCCATGTTTTTCTAGGCACATTATGTATATGGGATTCACTGCATTATGTTATGGACCATCAACACCAGCATATCATGTATTATGTATCATGTACTTTATAGCTCAGTCCCACATTTTTGGGCTCACCATTATTCTTTGTACTCGGTTATCTTGGTAGGTATGGGTGTGCCTCTCTTGCCTCTTTTAAGATCATGTACTCCAAAATAAAGGGAGACTTATATCATTTTAGTAGGTCTCACCCCCTCCATTTTTTCCCTTCCTTACATTGCTTTAGTTCTCTCTCACTCTCTCTCTCTCTCTCTCTCTCTCTCTGGCCCTCCTTTGGTGTCTCATGGAAGTATAACTTAAAACTTATTTCGGTCATACGGTTTTCTTCTAACACCCATGGATTAGGGGAAATCTGTTATCACCAAAAAATGATCACCTCGCCATTTCTCAGTTGGTGGATCAAAATATATAATGTAAGTTCAATTTTACCATAGTAAAATTAGGTTCATTATAGGAAATAATTTAGTAAGAAATTTTTATTAAATTATTTCTGATTTAAATTTAAAAAACCTCATAAGAATAATTGAATAATCATTACTTATGTATTCTTCTCTAGGAATAATTATTAAATCATTATTTGATAATTATTCCTTGTCACATTTGACTAAATCCCTAAGGAATAATTAAATAAATCACTATTTATTTATTATTCCTTAATTCCATTCTTGGAATAATTCTTAAATCACTATTTAATAATTATTTTATTTTCACACTTTTTTTAATCTTCGCGAAATAATTAATAAATAGTTTTATTTGGTAATTATTGATAAATAAAGGTATTTCATCATTTTGAATAAATTTCCCTCTCCAAAAAATATAATAAATTATTAGTAACCATTATACCTTCATTTGGTCAAAAATATTTTTTTATTTCCTATTTTCAAGATTAATCCAATACTTTGTTATAAATAAAAGGGTTTTCCATTTATTCTTCACCAAGATCATTATCATGGTCACCATTAATGTATTTTTGCATTTGAGCTCTAAGTAGAGTTCTACATATTGTGTTGTTTTTTAACATATTGAGAGAGGAAGATCTAATTGTGAAGCATCAAGGACATAAAAAGACCTGTCCCATGGAGGGGGATTTGTAACCCTTTTGTAAATCTCCTTCAATAGATGCTATCAATAAAGGATTTATTTATTTAAACACTTTTCCATTATTAGGTTATTAAATCAGATTTGTTTTGTTTTTTATTATTTTAGATCGCATACCTACATTTTTTTGTAGGTTTTTCTCACATTATTATTGCATATTTGAATTATAACCAACCAAAATTTTCGTTAGAGTCACTTGTCACTTGTGACTTAAGTGAGATATTGTTGGTACACCATCCAAGAAATTTCATAATAGCAATATGGTTTAAAATAATTGTCCACATGAACGTATTTAACCCTTATATAGATGTAACTATATGACCTCCATTCATTTTAATGCTACCTGATCTGATTCACCTTGTGAAATGGAAGGTTTAATATGGTTCTGCCACATTTATCTCCTTCACATGGAGCGCATGTGAATAGATCGGAAGTGTTTTAACAGTTGATATGAGAGTATGTAAATCAAGGGTTGAGGTCAATTTCCAGAATCCTAATCTCCCTATTATGTAGACATTTGGGCATTACCTTGCTTCCTTTGTCGCATTTAATGTCGGTGTCCTTGCAGCATTTTTCTGAAAATCCTCTTTGGTTTATGGATTCATAGTGGCATACAAAAATCATATAGGAAAAGTGAACTTTTCTCTTCTCACACTCATCATTCCTCCACACTCTACAGGTAAATTTTTTTATGTTTGTTGAGTCTTTGTGGTCCCCTATTATGGTGTTGCTATGGATATTTTTTACATAACCTTGTCCCCTTTAATTTGTAGGTCTCTTTATTTCCACATTCGATAGAACTCTCATTTACTTGTCGTTAGTTCTATGTATAGCTCTCCTAGGGGAGTCTTTCCCTTTGTTTTAGTTTTCCCTTGTTCCATGTAAGTGTTTGTACCTTTAATTGCTAGTTTCACTCTATTAATTTTCTCTATATTCTGGAAAGAGTGTCGTGCTCCTGATAATGGGATGGACTCAATAATTTCTCTCCTTGTTTATAGAGGGAATCTTTAGGGAGAGAGCCGCTTTAGAACATTTTTGGAAAAGAACTTACAACACAATGTCTCTTTGGCTTTATTAATTGAATGTCCAGTAACGATATCTTGACTCGCTTGTATCGATGTAGATAATATTGTGCTTACCTTTCGAACTAGAATGATTTCTCCCACCCCCACGAGTTTTTACAACACCGTTTATTTTCTAGTGTAGGTTCATATGGCACTAGCACACTAGCTTTCTTCAGGCCTGAACAGGTAGGGGTTGGGTTTTCCTTGAGTTATTTTCCTTTTTCTTATTAAGGCTAACTTTTCGAGAATCTATATTCATACCCTGTCTCCTTCGTTTTGCATGTAAAAACTACGTATTATGATTATGAACTTGTGGGAAGTGAAACCACATCGTCATCTCTAATATCACGCCCTCATGGATTTTTTAGGTTTGTTAAGTTTTGTTTTCCCAAGGCTCAATTGGATGCTGTATTTTGCTAGAATTTTCTACCGACCGGTGAATTAATAATAAAACACAATTTATTTCCATTCTGAGGGTTTGATTCCCCGCGGTCGATGAAATTCTGCCATATGTTTCTCCTCTTTCACGATTTCATCACCAATTCGAATGCAATTGTATTTTTTTAGTATGTTTTGAAATTTTGAAGTCTATGGACACTATATTGACGGAAAAAAGACCTAGTTGATGGGTAATGAGGTGTAGGTCCTCATATGATGAAAAGGACTTCGAGGGTTTCTGAGAACATACACGATTTATTCCACCAATGTTACAAAATGGAAATTCTCTCACTATTAAATTAGTATGCTCAACCTGTTCGAGGTGATTTAGGTTTTCTTCTATTTTGGAATGTCAACTAATCTATGGAATAAATAATTACATATGTTGGCATAATTTTTTTCTTCCATTCTTTGTCCGATGTTGTATTAATGTTTGCATTACATTACTATATACATTATAATACATCTTTCCAGTTTGGTTGCATTTCCTGGTCATTCTTCTTGTTATTTGGCTACTAGGCATTTTGGACTTTTCCTTTATTGCAGAAATATAAGACATAATTGTTCCCTATTAATACTTTTATATGCTTCTTATTTACTACTCTCTTTTCCGGAAATTATATGTATCAACTTATTTTGAATGGGTAGTACTAACTTTGTATGGTTTATAGATCTCAAATACTACCATACTATGTTAGATAAATAACAATAAGTACCCGATAGCCCAATTGGGTACTATATTATTTTGATTCCTCACTTTAAAACTATATTAGCTTTTATAATTAGCTCACACCGTGATTTAATTCTTACTTGGACACTAAAATAATTATTCCTAGAAGTTTAGGTCTTGGTTCTAGTAGTCAATTTACAGTTGGCCTACTTGGATTCAACCATTGCTACCTATTTTATCTTCATCTCCTTCTTTCCTCTAGCGGTAATTTATTACCATTGTAAATATCTCATATGCGTAGTTCACTGACCCATTTAATACTCAGGATTTTCTACTGTAAGAAACCCAACATATGCTAACTTCTACTTTTAACATGCCCTTATACAGTGATAACATGGCTATTTATGCTTTGACTCCTCCTTGGTCTTTTGGCTATTTAGTTGACCTCAACCAGTTGTGAGGTATACAAGCTCTCCTAATACTCGATAAAAAAATTCTCAATAGCCTATATGCACCTTAACCATACTATATGATTTCATGCTACTGAAAATATATGGTATTTTAATAGCGGAATCATTTTTCACGCCAACGGGATTTATAATCACCATGTGCATGTATCATAGTTTTAGAATCAATCCTTAAACAACTAAATTTACTATCCTAGAGCACATGCATGCTAGCTATACAATTAGTCTATAATAAACTAAATTTATTATCACAAAGTAAATGTATATTAGTTGTATAATCAGTCTATAATTAGCTAAATTATCACCTCATAATACATGCATAATAGCCGTAGAATCAATCCCTAAACAAATAAATTTATAATCACATAATATTTTTATCTTAACTGTAGAATCAATTCGCGAACTATTGAATGAATATTGACAACATTCTAAAAGTAGCATTTACATATAATTAATTTCATTAAAAAAATATGATATAATAATAGATAATCTAACTAGTATCTTTGTTAAGGGAATGCTTTAGAATATTACAACTTCGCCACCCAACCTTGAATTGACTTCCTCTAGTTCACCCCTGAGCTGAGATGCACTTGGCAGGATATCAACAACCACTATTGATCCCTTCAATAGGTATTTTATACCTTTATTCCATGATATATTTTCTCCTTGGATGACATCCCACTTTTGTGGTCCTAAACATTCACTTTCTTAGACCTTTCCTTAAGCAACCGCTTTTCTCTTATGTGATGCTTTATTCTTACCCAACCTTAGCATCTTTCTCCATCTAAGGGATATAATGTATTTTTCTCTCCAATCCATTAAATATTATGTAAGATTCTTTATCATGGAAGATTTCTTTTTCTTTTTTCTCAATCTCATCCTCTAATGATATTTGTTTTTCTTTGGAAATAATCTCTTACTCAAGTGTCTCATTCCAAAGAAATTTCAACCATTTTTGTTTATTAACAAAATTTATTTATTACATAATAATTTTAATGTACTTCATGGTGTTTTTGTCATCCATTCCAACATACTCATTCTTAACAAATAAAAACAATCATTAATAAAAATAACTCTTCCACGGTGCGTCATATGCTATCAAGCACTGGTGTGTATAATTATAGTAATGCACTGATGTGTTAGTGTATTATAGATGCATCATTAAAAAAAATCTACCCACCCAACTTTGCTAGTGATCTCTAATACAAATGGATTTTTGGGCTATTTTTATAGGGACTTCCACAAAAACCAATGTTAAATAGTATTTTCCTTGTAGTGTCTCCAAAAGCTCCATCTCATATTCATTTGTGCTTCATTCCTTTAGTATATGGTTTTCATTCAGTATCCCAATGATTAACATCTTCTCAAGCATTTCTTCATGAATTATTTTCACTTTATCTTATTTTACAATAGAAACTAGAACATGTCCTTCTTTTATCTTATTTCGTTATGTAAAATTATTTTCTAAACCCACCATAGTCAAGGTAAATAAATACATAAATGTTTAAAAATATCTCCATCTCAGCCATCTCTTCTAGAAGAATAATTTCTTTGTACAAATTCATAAAACATTATCTAATTACTTGTCGTCACTTTCAAAACCTTCAATCACAAAAAAAGTGTGAGAAAAAACATAAGGTTTGTCATTTGATGACTCAGCTACCACATCACCATGTTGATTTGAACTAATCCAATAGTTCATCAAGTTGTCAATAAATTGTTCCTCGACATATCTAGCTTCCTCTTGATCAAGGAATAGGCCCTCTTCAAGGTTATAAATAAAACCATCTATTTTGTACTTAGTTTCTCTAAGTTCTTCCTTCAACATGTCATACATCCTCTCCCTTAGATTCATTTTCAATGAACTCCATCTCACCACCTTATTCTTCAGTGTGTAGTCATATTTCTCATCTTTGTAGCTTTCTTGTCACATTTTTTTTTATTTTACTGAGTTCTACTCTTAACTGAACCATCTCCTTGTCAAATTCCTCATCACTCATCCTATTTATGCTAGCTTCCTTTGAAATATTCTTCATATAATTGTGACTCATTTATACACCATTGACATGACTACCAGTAGCCATCCTTTCCTTCGCATCCAGATTATCTTGTCCACTTGTGAGTTGTAACAAGCCTTCTCCATATTTGTAACAAGTATGCCACTTGTCACTAGTACAAAGTCATCCTCTTGGTATCTTCTCTTTTTTGTTTCTCTATAGTAGAACCTCTTCTCAAGCACCATTGCTCATTAACTTTCAAATTTCTTGGCTTCTACATATTCAACTATTTAGTTGTCTATTTATCCAAAGATCTCAAGTTATCCTCTTTTCCTTCTAGAAATTTCATCTTTTTGTTGGGGTTTTGTCACAATTTATTCACTTGAGGGCTTTCGTTGCTCCCTCTTCCTTTGTCACAACTCAATTTCGATAATGGTTTCTACCAATCTATTACCTGCAATGAAATTCTTCATGAATAAAGTTAATATCAAAAAATTATATTTGCCTTTATAAAATCTATGCCAATACATTATCTTTAGTATTCTTCTTTTCATCCACTTTACCAAATCAATTCCTTTTCAAGAGCAAACATGCTATGTATTTATTTTAAATAGTCCTTATCAAGGGTGCATTATCTCTTTCAATCTTCTGAAATCATCTCCAATCTCCGATAACTCATGCCTTATAAATTTTAAATAACCTCAATGTTCTTGTGCATACTCTCAAAGCTTAATTTTTGAAACCTTCAATCAAATTGAAATGAAAAATATTTATTTACCACGCTTCCCAAGTTCGAATTAATGCAACATTGTTAAATGAGAAAAGCTACTTTGTCTTTCCTCCCAAGTAGAATGTCACAATTAGTTACATGTTCAAAAAATTATTTAATAATGCAAAAAAATAACTTGAACAATCATACTAAAATTTTAAACAAATTCCCCGAGATTTCATTTCACAACTAATACTATCAACTACAATATCCATACAATGATATTGTCATCTAATCTCCTCTTTTTAATCCAATATTTGAATCCAATTGCTTCTGAAAAACATATTAGCTTTCGAAATGCCTCTACTGACTTTGTAGTCCTTTAATGTCCTTCCAACTCAGAACATTATTCTTCTAGGCTTTATTATGTAATCATCGATCTCTAAACTCAATATGAATTGCAAAACAAAATGAAATTTTACTTCACTGAAATTCCTCCAAATCTTATTATGTTATAAGGTTAAATATCCTTCATTTTAATGAGTAAATTTGGTTATGTATCCATTTCCTAAATAACATACTTTGTAATATTCCTATTGTAAATCTAGAATGATAAACAAAGACATGCAATAATACAACACAAAATATTAATAAAACACATATATAAAAGCATGAATTTTTTTCCGAGAACACCAAACTAGCCAATTTTATTATAGAATAGTGCTGGAGTACAATATGAGTTGAGAATGTGCACCTCGGCTTGGACAAGGGAAGCTAAAATCCTTAGGTGATAAGAAAAAACATGACCAACTCCTACAATGAAACAACTCTCTCGAAAACTGCGTTGTCCCTCTATTTCTACACTGATGACCAGCTTTAGGCTTTGATTTCCCCCCTCAAAATGACCCAAAAAATTCTAGGAAATTAGAGGTCCACCCCAGGCCGCAAACCCAGAAAGGGTTTCCCTTAGTTTTGACCTCCCAAAATTGCTCTTTCACATATTGGTCCTCATCCAATACATAAATTTGTTACTGTAGTTGAACCTCTCAATCAATAATCCTCAAATACTAGAAATCCCCTCCAAATAAATCTCCAACCAAATCCATAGCAGCCTAGCTCCTCAATCCTCTGGTTAATGCTTCCCCCAAACACCCCATACCATTGATTACGCAGTCAAGAAGGGAATCAGACAACCATAAGCTCAAAAAATATGTTTTATGTGTAGTCATGTATCCTCTATTCTAGCCTCACTCCTCTAGGATGGAATTGATCAAGGAATGCCCCTATAGCTCCTCAGACTCAACACCCAACTCCTATGCTCCTCTGCAACAACGTAACCTCCTCCACTACAGAGTAGCTTACCCAAAATTGTGTAGGCTCAACCCAGAACTGCGTAGAAGCCTGTAATTGTCTCTCCTCTGGTCTCAATCATAAAAGGTAAGCATTCCTAGGGTGGAAATCGAGGTCCATCGAAGAAAGGATGAGCTTCACTCCTTTGGAATCTCTTGTGCTAAACAACACAATGTGGCTTAGCTGAACAACTAAGGCAACTATGATTTTCGAATTGACAAAAGACCCCAAATGTTGCTTCACTCCTCCTATTTATGTTTGTTGGACATGAGCCTCATGTGGGTCCCATCTAATTTCGACATCGCCTTAGGAAAATTGAATTCCCTTCCATGAGTTTGTATTATTTGCGGGTGAGTGGCCTGAAAATTCTACTAACATCCAAATTAACACACTTTTCCTTCACAAAAACTGCCTTAGACCATAATTAACCAAATTGCCAAAATTGTTTGTCTAACTTTAGGAAAGTAATTAGGAAGGGAAAATACAGTCCTCCCTTCCCAAATGTTGCTTGACTGGAAGAAACTGTAAATATGGATGCTTTAAAATCTTCTCACTCTCCCAGGTAGCATCCTCCTCCAACAAATCCTTCTTCTCGACCAAATCCTCTCGAATAACCTTGTTTCTCAACTTCCTATCTCGGGTCTCCAATATGAGCACTGTTGTCAAAACCGAATGCCCCTCTTCATCCAATGGAGGCAACTCGGTTTATGCTACGACCTACTACCCCAACAGCTTTTTGGGGCATGAGACATGAAATACATTGTGGATCTGACTCTCTGAAGGCAACTCCAACTCATAAGCGAGCTCTCCTACCCTCCTCACCACCCTGTAAGGCCCATAAAACCATGGTCAAATTTTTTATGCACCCTTTTGGTTGAGTGAAGAATGTCTATATGGTTGCAAGCATAGGTATACCATATCTCCTACCTAAAAATATCTATCCACCCTGTGCTTATTAGCATATATCTTCTACTAATTTTGAGCCACCTACAAGTTTGTCTTGAGAGCTCGGAGAATAAACTAGCTTTCTTGGACCCAATCCTTTTCCTGTGGGACCCCACTATCACCAAATAACACGTCAGAAAAATGAAGTGCATCATATCCATAGAGTGCTTGGAAAGGAGACATACTGATAGACATGTGGTAAGTGGTGTTGTAGAAAATCACCTTGAGATGAAGCCACTTGACCCACACTCTCTATTGTTCTGTCACACAGTTGCATAGGTACCCTTCCAACCACTTGTTCATGATCTCGGTCTTCCCATGAGTTTGGGGGTTGTAGCTAGTGATGGTTGTAAGCTTTTTCTTGAAGAAACAAAACAACTCATGCCAGAAAGCCCCATAAATCTGGTATCTTTGTCACTAAAATGATCTTGGGAATACCATGTAACTCGAAGACCTCCTGAGAGAATAACTCAGCAACTTGGCAGGCTGAAGATCTTGATGGAATGGTGAAGAAATGGGAGAAATTGGTCAATCTATCGACCACTACATAAATGCAATCTCGTCCTTATGAAGTTGGAAGCCTCGTGATCAAATCCATGGATACGCTCTCTCACTTCCTCTCCGTAATGGGAGGCAACTATAATAAACCAACTGGTTTTAGCAACTCTACCTTATTCCTATTACAATACAAGCACTCCCTGACGTGCCTCAATGCATCTCCCTTGACCCCCTGCCAAGAGAACCTCACTCTAACAAAAAAATATGCCTTAAGGAAGCCTGGGTGTCCTTCTAGGGGAGAATCATGGGTTGCCTACATAATCCTCTCCTTAAGCTGATATCTCGAGAACAAATAGATCTAGTATTTGTAGCAGATCACATCATGCATAACCTAGAATCTGTCATCCCTCTATATGGCATACAGGATATCACAAGCCTACTTATCCTTGGAGTGCTCAACCAGAACTTGAGCCTTCTATTCATGTGTAATGTCCATCAAGGACAGCGTTGTAGGACTCCTAGAGAGGGCATATGATACCACGTTATGCTTTCCCTTCACATAGTCTATCTAAAAATCGTAAGCCTAGAGCTTACTCACCCATTTATATTGTCTCTTCTCTAATGAGTGCTGCTCTAAGAAAAATTGAATATTGTTGTGATTAGTCTTCACTTTGAACCAACTACCCCCAAATACTATTTAAATTTTGTCAGTGTATGCATCACAACCAACATCTCCTTGTCATGCACTGAGTACAAACACTCACAAGGTAGAAGCTTCCTGCTCTCAAATGAAATTGGACGGACTCGCTTTGTCGACAAGACCCCAAATCCCTCACCAGAAGCATCGCACTCCAACACAAAGAGTTGCGTGAATTTCGGGAAAGCTAAAATAGGCGAGCTGCTCATGACCCTCTTAAGGAGCTGAAATTTTTCCTTTGCTACCTATGTTCACTCAAAATCTCTCCTCTTCATCAAATCTGTGAGAGGTGATACAAGTTGTGAGAACCCTCTTAGAAACTCCTACAGTATGTACAAATTCCCACGAATCCCCTCAAATACGTCATGTTCCTAGGTGTGGGCCAATCTAGTATGGCCCAAATATTTTCTTGATGTACCTTTACTCTGTACCTTTACTCTGTCCAAGTTCAACATCTTTGTTCATCCAAAATAAAATTTTGACATATTCACATGCATTTGTTGCTCCTCAAGTATGTGAAGCACTAACTCCAAATGCTAAAGATGCTCCTCCCATGTCTGGAAATAAATGAGTATGTCGTCAAATAAAACTACGAAAAGGCACCTTAACTCCCCATGACACACATGGTTCATACATGACTAGAATGTTGCAAGAGTGTTGGTTAGTGCAAAGGGCATCACGAAGAACTCGAAATGACCATAGGGTAACTTAAGGAAGTCTTTTGGATATCCTCCTCCCTGACCCGGATCTGATGATATCCCAAACACAAATCCATCTTATAGAAGTATTTCACTCCCCTAAGTTCATCCATCAACTCGTCAATGCATGGGATGGTATATTTGTTCATGAGTCTCTTCTTATTGAGGGCCCAGTAGTCAATACACATGTGTTGTATCCCATCCTTCTTATTCAAAAGCACAATGGAAGAAAAAAAGAGACTTGAGCTAGGTCTGATGTGACCCAACCTCAACAACTACTGAATGGCGCTCTCTTTCTCATCCTTATTGGACTTGAGGTGCCTATACATGGTGGCGATGACTGCGCTCACCACATCCTCTAGCTCAATAATGTGCTCAAATCCCCGGTATGGTGGTCTTCCTCGTGGGACATCCCTAAAACCCCCGGGTGCTTCTCCACCAAGGACAATACATCTGTATCTGTAGACTCTGCTCGTGCCCCTGTCTCTGAAATCATCAACTCAACTGCCAAGTCCACATCTCCATGTCGTAGATCTGCCTCCGTCCCGTGATCTGAGACTGTCTGAGGTGGATAAGAGTGAATTCCCTCAGTAATAATAGCTTCCCCACTGGCCCCTTGAAATCCATCTCCAGCTTCTTACAATCACTCATGACCTTTCCCAATGCATACAACCACTCGACACCCAACACCACGTTGGTGCATGGACATCAAATACAAAAACGTGATGAGTGAGTGAGTAGTTCCCCATCCTCAAAGTCATCACGGGAACATACTTCGTACATTGCATGGTCCGGTCTCCTAGTACCAAAACAAAAAACCCCTCAAATGTCTCTTTATAAATGCCCCGACAATTCACCATCTAGGCATCAATGAATTTTTGGGTAACCCCATTATCTACTAGCACTCACACATTTCCTGTGTGTAGTGATGTCACCTCTATCGTAGCCTCACTTCTCTAAGCTAGAAATTATCAAAGAATACCCTGTAGCTCCTCAAACTCAACGCCCAACTTCTCTGCTCCTCCACGAACAATGTAACCTCCTCCACTACGCACTACCTCGCCCAGAAATGATTTACATATATGGACCAATAATAGAGATTTCATTGAATACCTTTTTTAATAGTACTAATTAAATTTATTGGTGTGGCATCCAAGTGCCTTATTGAAGGTGTGAACTTAAGGTAATACTTCAATTATAATGCCATGGCCCGTCGTTGAAACTTACTCTTTGGATAGTATTTAAATGCATTTTTATCCTCACAGTGGAGATGGATTTTCTGTATGTGACATCTTTTGTTTCGTTGTCCAAGAGGTGAGAGGAACTCTCCCCTTAAAAACACCTCGGTTTAACTAATGAGTTTGCAAATGGTGAAGAGAGAGAAAGGAACAGCCTAGTAAAGCCAAACAAGCCGGGAAGGAAATAATAAAAATTAGCTGGGCACATGGAAAAGTCGGCGCAAAATAAGGCCATTGGCCTATAAAATCATTAGATGCGATTCCTATTTTGTCATTTGGAAGAAATTGATACAGATGTTCATATATTCTGCCCGCAAAGTAGGAGTAGCCACCATGGATCTTCTGAATTCGGGATTGAAAGCTATGAGGAACAGTCATCATATGGTTTCAGAGATGGTGTCAGAAATCTTTCTAAAAAACGATGAAGATGGGAAAAGCTACGTAGGTCTTGAAAATCTGGGTAATACCTGCTACTTTAACAGCGTTGTTCAGGCCCTTTATTTTTGTGAGCCTTTCAAAAATAAGTTAATCCAATATTATAGCAATGACGGGAGCGAGAATGACAATATACTAAAGTCCCTCGCAGATTTATTCCATCTCATGAACTCCAAAATGTTGCCTCAACTCTGTCCCTTCCGGTTCGGAGAGCTGGTAATGAAAGGGAACGAGATTTTTCGTTGCAGTGAAACCCATCATGATGCACATGAGTTTCTGATATTTCTTTTGAATAATCTCGACGAAGAAATCACAGGATCTAATAACACGCAAAGTCCGCCCCTACAGAATAAGGAAGCAGAAGATCAATGTGGGACGCAAGGAGACCAAAAGAATAATAGTAAAAACAGCATTATTCGCCAGATATTTGGAGGTACATTTACAAACGAAACTCGGTGTTTATGTTGTGAGAGTGTAACCTGCAGAGAAGAGCCATTTATGGATCTCAGCGTGGAGATACAACAAAATTATTCTCTGTCAAGCTGCGTAAACGCATTCAGCGCTGTGGAGAAACTGAGTGGAAAAGACAAGTACTGGTGCGATAAGTGCTGCCATTTGCAAGAAGCTGAAAAGAGATTGAAAATCAAGTCTCCACCTCAAGTTCTCATTTGCCAGCTGAAACGTTTCAAGTACACAAATGATGGTGAAGTGGTGGGATTGAAGAAGTTGTTGTATCGAGTGGCGTTCTCCAAGGAGTTTAGACTGCCAATTAACAGTTCTGGAGATCAAGATGCAGCTGATTCTTTGTACTCTTTATTTGCTATAGTTGTGCATATGGGATGCAGGATGAATTATGGGCATTACATTGCTCTAGTGAAGAGCGGTGACCAGTGGCTCAGATGTGATGATGAGAAGGTGGAAACGATAGAAGAAAGTGCGTTGCATCATTTTTTTGGGTCATCTAAAACAGTAGCATCTGATCCAAAAGATGCAATGAATGCGTACATTTTGTTCTATCAAGCTGTGGATGGCTTTGAAACAACAGTATTGCAGCACTAGAATAGGAGTAGTCAGTATTGCAGTTGCACAAATTTAGATGAATGGACCGTAATTAATTGTTGAATGTTCATTATGACCAATTCGGCGTCACGAATTTTGTAATTAAGACATTCAACCTCAATACTTACTCTAATTAAGAGAGTAGACAAAATAAGTGAGAGGGATATAGAACTACAATTAATGCATCCACATGTTTTCTGTTTTAAGTTTACTTATGTTTTTGCATTTAATGTTAGTGGTGATAGTTGTCACCATGTAAGGGTGCAGAAGATGCTGAGTAACGTTATAGGTAGTTTTATGTTTTGCCAAAGTAAATTACAATTTACGTTTTTCATGACATTAAATTTTTTTTTTTTAAATCTTATTTTGGATCTAGATTATATTATTCTAATGTATTCTTGATTAATTTACTATTAATGTATCATTTATAAAAACGTATTTTTGGAAAGCTATACATTGAAATGGATTATTGATTAATATATTAATAATTTGTAATGATATTCAAGAAAATAATTTTTAAAAACACTCTTTCAAAAAATCCCATTTAAAATTAAAATTGAAATATTACCACAGATATCTTAAAAAAAAAAGTGTATTAAAATGAGACATCATTGAATTGTTCGTCAATGTCCCCATGTGTGTCAATTATTTGCCGAGAAGGAACTTTGTCTTAAAATTGGTTATGGAAATGGTCTTAATCAATAGGGCATTTGGATGCCATACCAAGCAATTAAAGTAGTACTATTAAGAAAGTTATTCTATCAAATCTTTATTATTGGTTTATACGAAACAAACTTAGTTTTAAAAACTCAATGAAGTGGATTTAGTTCAATCTGAAAGGGAAAAGAAAATAAAGGATATTAAGGGAGTATTTCATACCACATGCTAAGCTATGATATAAGTCCATGGTATTGTAACAAAGTCATATTAAGAATCTCCATCGTAAAGTGGGGATAAGTCTCCGTGAATAGATTTTTGTCACTTATCATTTATTTTTACATATATTACTAATATTAATATTTGAAATTAAAGTCATAAATTAGTTAGTCTTATATTATTTTTAATGTTAACAATAATTTATTACAAAGTGGTTTTAAGAATTGATGTCTATCAACATTTATCAGTCATTTAATTCATATAACTACTCGAATATATAATTTTTTTAGATTATATAATTGTATATATTTCATTCACTAAAATCATAATATATATTAAAATATAAAAAAATTGCAAACTAAGAGGTTGAACACAAAGTGAGAGAGTGATTTTTAACTAATCAGTGTTTAACTCTAACCACTTGTCCCCTCACGTGACCCGCTCTCCCATCACTGAGTGACAAGATTTTATAGCTCGTCATGGTAATATTTACTCCCTACATGTGGCATTGGGCGGGCTTCACACCTGCCCTGCCTCGTGTCCTTTCATGTATTTCCACGATCCCCATGTCGATCCTCCCCTATGTCACACCCCGATCGGGGGAAAATGTAATATATTTTGAAAGACTATATTGGTGTAAAAATATCATTACATCCTAGAAGGCTTTGATCGAATCGAATGCATTGCTTGTTGTTACATAGTGTTGTTCATAAATTTGTCACTAATATTCGTCACATGATCGTTATTTAACAAATATCGTAACATAAAAATAAATTCAATTCAAGACATGACAATTTTTTTTTAAAATAGAAGTTGTTTATCCACTGTGAGACTCTACTTAAAGAGCATCCTATTACCAATTATGTCCCTAGTGCTTGGTATTATGGCGAGCACACTCGCTTCTAAGATTCATTTTCATTTGGAGTGAAGAATGAGCCAAGCTTGAAATTATTTTCAAACAAATATTTAGTCCACTGAGATTGAACATGAACCTCACCATTTTATTTATAGAAATTCTCCATGTACACAAACATAAAAAATCTGATCATTACTGATCTTTTGTGTTACACAACAACCCCCATTTATTTTAATAAATGTAGACCCTGTAGAAATAATTAGGAAATTCATTTTCATTTATTTTTAGCTTCAAGTCAGAATGCTTTAGGAAATAAAATTTCTTCTTGCTTATCCGCTTTTATTCCTTAGTGTGCATCACAATTCTCATAGCTTACAAACTTAAATGACTTAAAATCCGACAATTCATGCAGATTGCGATATGCGCTAAGCTCTTTCCAAATCCATATTGAAATCTTATTACAAATTCCCTAATCACCTTTATAAACCAAAATTGCATTACACCTCATTTAAACGATCAAACTTATATACAATTCGGTGAAAGTTGCGATTACACGGACCCGACGAGCCAATAAAGTAACGAAGATAAAGCTCCAAAGTCTGATAGAGCACAACGACATGATTTTTTAAAAGCACACTTCGCATTTAGTAGGATATAACTAAAAGAAAATTTATTTACCACATAAAAGTTGCCATGTGCAATTTGCGCAAATCACATTTCACAAAATTTATGATTAATATCATAAATAGAAATAGTTATAAGTTGCGATCTGTAATTTGAAATGACACATTTCAAATCAAACCGAAATATGAGATCCAACTCTATAAATTGATCGATAGGCATTTCACGTGAAGGTGTAAGAAGTTTGATTTAAAAAGATTATTGGTGATTAATAAAATTTAATAGAAGTAAGGTTTTGATACTTTCATATCTACTTTGAGCATGTGTTGAGGTGATTGTGAAGGAAAACCCATGAAAGATAATTGATTAAGTAATCTAAGAGATTGAGATGAAGGAGAAAAAATGAAGCAATGGAATATAGTCAAATTCTCAAGAAGTTCATCACAATCAAGGTACACTTGATCAGTCAGGAAAGTCCCAACCAAATAATTTAAGTAGTGAATGAGATGAGTTTCTTAAAGCAATAAATAGTCCTAAAAAAAATCCCAATACTGATCAAGCTACTAGTTTCCAGACACCTGAACATTCCCAGAAGTTGGTGAAAATTGTTACACCACTACAACAAGTTCCATAAACTCATGATCAAGAGATCATTCTGACTTATTCTACACAACATATAGTACTACAAGTTGAGGAAATCCCTTCGCTAGATGTATTCTATAGTCCTAGTCATAAGGATGTAGTTAAGAGAATAAAAAGGAGAAGAATTGATGAGAAAGTATCAAATCTTACAAATGAATCAGTAGACGTTTTGTGGAAGGATCCCCTAGCTAATCCTACTGAAAATTTAACCAAACTATCACATTTTTTAGGGGCATATGCTACTGCCACCATTGATAAAACCACTGAGGTTAAAATGTTATCGAAGGAGAAAGAAGATAGAATGAAAGAATTAGAGAGGCTATTACAACAAGAAAAGTTTAACTCCAGTTAGCAAATGAAATTGAAGATGTCCCAATTTCAAAAGGATTTTCAGAGTCTTAATTTGCAGCATCAAGAAGAAATCAAAGAGAAGCAAACACAACTGCAAGCAACAATGACTAGATTACAAAGGCAACCACAGTTAGAGCAATTCATAAAGGAAGTGTTGGATGTGAATGATAAGTTAACGCAACAAAAAGAAGTATTTTTCCAACAAGATTCTATTATTGGCTCTTATTGTGACTCAAGTGAAATATTGATCCATCAAGTAGCTATCCAGAAACATGAATGCGATAAGATCGAGAAGAAAATCAATGAACACATTCAATGGAAAGTATCAAACTCCAAGAAGCTAATCTACCCCAGGTAGATAAGTTCCAGAAGGAAATCTTATTCAAATGTTGGGAAGCACAGATAAAGTAGGCAGAGAAAGAAGCAACGAAAGCATTGAAGTTGGAAAAGGAAATTACTGAATCTATGTGTGGATAGCTTGTGAATGTATAACTTATCAAAGTGTGCACGTCTGAAGTGTTCTCAAAAGTAAAACAACTGGAAACAAAATAGAAACAAAATGCAGAAACGGAGGATGAAACAATTATAAAGGTAAATAAGTTTGAACAAGAAAATTATTGGAATTTTCTGATCAAACCTTATGATCAGTAGCAGACCATGTAGTCTCTAACAAGTTCGATAAGAAGATCTCAACCACCACTCTCAAATGCAGTATTCAAGGGATAGGTCAGATTACAAATTTTGTATCTAGCTCAGCTCAATCCCATGTTAGATATTTGTCAACTTTGCGAGGAGATCCAAAAGAAAGATCATAACTCATAAGTCATATTGTTACTTTATTTTCATAGATTGCAGTTAAAGTTAATATTACGAGGATGGTTGTTTGGAACCTCATCTATTTTTTGTAATAATCTATTTTAGAACATAGTTAGCACTTAAACCCCTCTCATTCATTTAGAGAAGAATCCAGGAATTGTTCAAAAAAAATTGCAAAGAATTCACTATTGTAAGTTTGTGAATGGTTTGATTAATTAATGGAACACAATCTATTATCTTTTTGACAATTTAAGCTGTTTAACTGATGTTGCACTACTGTACTCTTTAAATTTCTTGAAAGTGAAGAGGAGAAAATCAATTACCGTCATTTTACATGAGTAGAAATTCATACATATGGTACTTCTATTCACCTGTATTAAGTATTTATTTATAGATTGACAATCATATTTTTGTTGCATTATATATTTGAAATGTTATTATAGATGAATGTTACATGCACTTCTATTCTAATATTTGCTTGTGATTTCTTATTGAATATAAATCACACATATGAATTCGATATATTTTTCATAATTATTCTAATCAAAATATTTTGTTAAAAGAGTCATCTTACATAATTTTCATCTCTTTCAATAGTTAAATAATCTACATTACTAATAGTTGAAGGATATCTCTTTAGATCGCATAAATGAAGAAATGCCCCGGGTATATAGTAGAATAGATAGCTTAGATAGATGCATGTGATAGATTAGAATCATTTTTCATTGCATTTTTTATAATAAAAACAACCCAAAAATCATCCTTATTGGGAAACTGGCCCCATTATCCCTAGTCAGAGCCACTACACCAAACGGAAAAGAATCTGCTTTAAGGTCCGGAATGGGTGGCTTTCCCTTATGTTTTGGAAGGGGAATTCCGAGGCCTCAACATTTTGGCTCTAGAAGGAGTACCTTGTGAATGGAAAAAAAAATTGATCAAACTAAACGTCAACCTAAGATTCTCTCTCCCTCTAGATCCCCATCAACTTCTAGAAAATTATCTAGATCCTCATCTTTAAAATCTGAAGTTCATCATCCTTATCCTAAGTCTCCTAATGATACTCAACCCATACTATCTCTTGATGCTCATCAAACTTCCCCAAAAATTCACTCTTTGTTAGAAAAGTTAGAGAGAGTATCCATTTCTGCTGAAAATCTTGAATCTTATCGAATATCGAATATGATTATTTTGTCTTCTTTACAACCTCAAATAATATTAACTCAATCAGAAAGTCAAGAGACAGAGATTCTTCCTTTTGAATTTCCCATCGATTGTACTCAAAAGAGAATAAAGAAGACTCAATCAGAGTCAATCACCAATGATATTTTATCCCATTCACCATCATTACCTCTGCTCACTTCCACAACTTCCATTTCAACAATCCGTGTTACTTTAACTAGTTCAAATACTCATACTACTATCCCCTCGACTAGTCCTAACAGCCGACCTACCTCTTGTTAAACTCAAACTCAGTCCATCACATGCACCGAAGCTCCAATGGCAGACCATCCATGGAAAAATCCAGGGGTTGTAAATATGCCCACTCCTCTTCATGCTCTACCAAAAGCACCTAAAAGATGGTTACCCAAGTTTAATCCTGATGATGGTCTTCCGAAAGAAGAACACATTCATAATTATATGTTAGCCATAAATCTAAAAGAAGTAGTTGAAGAGGATAGTGCTATAAGATTATTTCCATACACTCTCACAGGATCTATAGGATCTTGGTATTTTTCACTTCTTGCCTGCTCTATAACTAGTTAGAATATGTTTGAAGAACAATTTCTAGCTAATTTTGGGGATGACAAGACCACTGACATGCTCATCAATTATTTATCCGATCCAAAAGATAAATTAGGTGAGAAGATAAGATATTTTAATTCAAGATTTAATAAATTACTCAATAAAATTCCTGCTACATCAGTTCCTGGTGCAGAAGTTCAAATTGAGTGGTATATTTCATCTCTTCCATCCAATATAGCTATTTTTTGTTGATAGAGAAAAACTTACGGCACTTGCAGAAAACATGAAGAATCTCTATCTGTAGAGAAACACATAACTGCTCTTGAGAAAAATAATTCCCAGGAAGATCGAAAATAAAAGAAGGTATATTTCAAAGATTATTCTAAAAAGAAGCTCCCAAAAGACCCTTTTTATGTGGAAGGTATTCAAACAGTTTTGAATACTATGACAAATGAGATGGCAGATATCAAAAAACAAATCACTGAAAATTCTAGCTCAAAAAAGACTTTCATAAACTTCAAGAAAGGTTGGTCCTGTAATACTCAACCTCCAAATATCATATCTAATGCTGAATCTAATCAAGATACAGAGGAAGATAAAACATAGGAAGAAGAAGATGAAGAAGAAGAAGTTGAATTAAATGGAATGTGGGATTTTCTCCTACCAAATGAAGAACAACATGAAGCTTTACCTGTGAGTACAAGGAGAAAAAAGACTACTGAAGGAACGCAGCCAAATCAACAAAAAAATATTTCAACGCCTGCTAAGGATAAAACATTAAGAAAAAATTATCGTTCAAAGGCTACACAAACAAGTCTCGTTACTTCAAATACTCCACCTACATCTAAGGCAATGGTAGTCTCAAACACTATTGAATATAATGTAGTTGAAGACATGAAGAAAACCAGGGCCAACATTTCAATTCACGAGCTTACTAGATTAAAGAAGCACAAAAAATATTACTTAGAGACTTAAATGTGGTTCCTGCTTCAACCTTACCTCCTCTAGTAATAGTACACGTTGCTAATGAAATGGGTAAGCCACCTTCTCCTTCAACTAAAATAGATACTACATAATTTATTATGATAGGTGATCGATCCATCTCTCATACTCCTCCATTTCTCTAAACCTATGAGATATATAATAAAAACGTTCATAATTTTTTAATAGACTTAGGGGCTTCCTCCAATATAATGTTGAAATCAGTCTGTGCTAAGTTGAACATAACTCCTCAGATTTCCCCTATTCATATAGTACAACTTGATAGAACCAGAGTAGAGGTGGTAGGAGAAATAAATTTTATTTCCATCAGATTGTCATCAAACCCAAAGGTTGCTCAAATAATTGATATATTGGTGGCTGATATTCCTGAGTTTTACAGCTTAGTTTTAAGCTGAGACTGGTTTGAAAATCTTCATGGATATTTTGCAACAGACTGGACTTATATGTGGCTACCATATAATGGAAAGCCAAATCAAATCTGGGTAGACCATGAAAAATTCATGAAACATACAGTCATTGATCTTGAAGGAGTAAATGAGCTAGTAGCATTCAATAATAACATTATTGGAAACTACTCAGCAGAGTAATTTTTTGGAAGTTTCAATGCTCAACTATCACCTTTCTTTGATAATGTTGTTGTTTCTCAAATTGAGAATTTTTCCGAGATAGATAGTTCCAAGTGTATAAATTTTGTAGATAAAGAAGTAGTTAATTCTTTATTTTTGACACTTTATTTTGACCATTCTAAATTTGAAGATGGTGTAGGTGCTGGCTGTATTTTAATAAGATGAGAAGGATATAAAACCATGTTAGCCTGCATACTAAAATTCAATTGCAAAAACAATATAGCTGAATAAGAAGCATTATTCCAAGGTTTGTATAAATCCATTGATCTTAATATCAAATATCTAAAATTCCTAGGAGATTCAGAAATAATTGTTAGACGGGTAAGAAATACCATTCATTTTAATTTTGGAAATTTAAAGTATTACCAATCATTATTCCAAGAATTAATCATTCATTTCTTTGCCTTTAATATTTCTTCTGTACCTAAAATGTAGAATGCTAGTGTAGATCTACTAGCTAATGTAGCATCAAAGTTAATTCCATCTCAAGATTTTAGTCTCGATAGATTTCCCTTCAATTAATTTTTAGACCATCTATTCCTGATAATATTACGAATTGGAGAGTATTCAATAATGATTCAGATATCATAGATTTCTTAACATCTAAAGGATCTTACGATAGTCAAATTTTGGACGAAAATAAACATGGCATTCAGATTAAGGTAGAACAAGACAAAAATCATATTCCTAAGTTTGTTGTCAAGTTAGAAGACCTATATGATCTGAAAGATAGTTTTAAAAGAGTTACTAACTCAAAAATGCAAAACTCCACCTTAAGATTTGAATTAGTAAATATGGGAACTAGCGAAAAACCTCAAAATATCAATCTAGCTCTTGGTATATCTTTCGAAGAAAGATTATCATTTATCAGGTTGTTTAGATGGTACAAAAGTATCTTTTCCTGGGATTATACTGATCTTAAAACATATGATACTTTTTTGATTCAACAAACAATTCCTATGATTTCAGATGAGAAACCTATATAGCAAAAATTGAGGAAGATTCACCCAAATCTTGAAAATCAAATCAAAACAAAGCTTAATAAACTCCTCAAGGAAAAAATCATCTTTCCAGTCAGGCATTCTAAATGGGTATCAAATTTGGCACTCGTTAGGTAGAAAAATGTAAATATTAGAATTTGTATTGACTTTAAGAATTTAAACAAAGCATGTCAAAAGGACAAATTTCCATTAAAAACCATGGAATAAATACTGCAGACAGTAGCTGGTTCTGAACTTATGTCCTTTCTAAATGGATTCTCGAGATATAACCAAATTCTCGTGCATCGAGATGATAGATTAAAGATTACATTCAGGACTAAGTGGGGAACTTATGCCTATCAAAAGATGCCATTTGGATTAATTAACACAAGTGCCACTTTACAGAGAGCTATGGAGACATATTTTAGGGGCTCATAAATAAATTAGTGGTTATTTATTTAGATGACATTACAATCTTTTCTAAACAAGTAACCAATCATGTGAATGACCTAAAGCAAGTCTTCGAGAAATGTAAAAAGTATGACATCTCATTAAACCTAAAGAAATGATTTTTTGCATTAGATGAAGGAAAAAATTTAGGATTCATTGTGTCAAAAAGAGGTATATATATTGATCCTAAAAGAATTGAAGAGATTAAAAGAATTCCTTTCCCTCATAACAAGAAGCCTATGCAGTCGTTTCTTGTGGAAATTAATTTTGTTAAAAGGTTTGTCCCTGACTTTTCAGAAATTGTTTTACCATTACAAAACGCGATTAAGAAAAATGTAGTCTTTAAATGGGGACATAATGAAAGAGAATGATTTGATTTGATTAAACAATCTATTGTCAATGCTCCATTCCTAACTACCCCCAATTTTCTTTATCCTTTTACTTTATATACTTTTTCATCAGATACATCATATGCTTATGTTTTAACACAACCTAATGACCAACAAATTGAAGCACCAATATCATTTTTCAGTTCCAAATTTCAAGGTGCGGAACTATATTATTCATCTCTTGAAAACAAAGCATTTGTTGTCTTTAAGGCTATAACCAATTTCAAGCCATTTCTCCTAAAAACTCACACCAAAATCATAGTTCCATTCTCTGCAGTGAGACAACTATTAATGCAAAGAGAATTAGGAGAGAAAAGGGCTAATTGGGTTACTGCTTTACACGAATGTGATGTAGAAATAAGACACTCTAAAATTTTTACAGGTCAACGTTTTTGGAGAATGCTTACAGGAGCATCCCATCTATCATCAAAAGAAGATTCAGGTAACAATGTGCAAATATAAGAGGTAAGCCTCAATGATGCACAATATCAATACATTGATCTCATATTCTATTTGAAGAATGGATATGCTCCAACCCAACTCAGTTACAAAACAAAACAGGGTTTGAGATTAAAGGCCAAGCAATATGAATTAATCAATGATGTATCGTTTAGGAGAAATTTTGATTTTGTACAAATAAGATGCTTAGAAAAATATCAAGCAGAGAAAGTCTTGCAGGAACTCCATGATGGACGGGCTGGAGGACATTTTGGAGGAAATACAACACCACACAAAATCCTGCATGCAAGTTACTATTGGCCTACACTTTTCAAAGATGCTCATGAATATGCAAGAAAATGAAAAGTGTGTCAAAGTTCATCTAGAAGACAAAGGAAACCAGCCTTCCCATTACATCTAATCAATATCGAACAACCATTTGAACAATGGAGATTCAATATAATCAGTGAGATTGTTCCTAACTCTTCCAAACAACATAGATATATTCTCACATCTGTAGATTACTTTACTAAATGGGTGGAAGGAATTCCATTAAAGGTATCCAATTCTGAGAATATCATTGATTTCATCGACCAATATATCATAACTAGGTTTGGCAGAAATCATTGATATTTTCTCTTTGGGCAGATCAAATAAGTGAGAAAGCTTCTATTGGCACTTCTCCATTCAATCTTGTTTATGGAAAAGAAGTTGTTCTTCCTACCAATGTAGTTATTCCCTCTCTTTCCTTAGTACAATTTATTGATGAATCTCCTTCTCATTCTTTACAATTTAGACAATGTCAAATTCTTAAGTTAGAATAAGAAAGAGAAAAAGCTAAACATACTCATTCACATCATCAAAATATAGTTAAAGCCTCATTTGTTTCAACTTCTGTTACTCCAAAAATATTTAAAATTGGTGATCTGGTATTGAAATGGGACAACACGCATGTGGAAAAGAATCCTTAACATAGTAAAGACTCTTTTATAGAAAAGAAATCTAAAACTCATCATTATCATCTAGAATCCTCAAAAGGACCAATGATTCACCCTATCCGGGAAAACTTATCAATTTTTGAAAGAAATTCAAAAAATATTATACTAGAGAAACTTAAAAGGTAATAAGTCTCATCATGAACTTGTTTACCATGTTCATAGGGAAATAATTGAACTGAAATTACCAATTCTGCATATCAAAATAGGTTAATGACTTGAGATTATATCAAGAGGAAAATGTGTCTCATCAAGATCTAGCTTCATCAATTTAATTATAACTAGTAAATCAAGGCAATGTTTATCATTTGGTTACCAAGCCAAGACAATGGATTTTAAGTAAATCAAAATATGATACAAAAAATAAAAAGTTTCAAAAAAAATCAATTGTATAAATTTAGAATTTATTTTTGGAAATTGTAAGAAACACTAGATGGGACAGTGAATAATTGTTGGGTAAAAGCTCACCCTACCAAGAGTTTAAATTGCCTATTGGATCAGAGGCTCTACCTGTGATAAAAGAGTAAATATTTATAAAGATGATCTATAAGAACCACCCTCTTTATCTTTTAGAACTGAGTAAATTCTGATATAGATTCTCGTACTTATATATGTAAAAGAGGGATTATTATGAATTGTAATAAATAGAAATTTCATTGCTTAGTAAGATATTATTTGTTTGAAATTCATTCTTGCAACTATTTTTATTTTGAAAAAGTTTTATAAATTTCAAAACGTTAGTGAGAGATAGCTGGTTCTGTAGTATACCTAGGGGGGATAATATAGGGTACAGAGGGAGGTACTCAAGGGAATAATATGATGTAATAATATAAGAATGATAAACAATTGGGCCATAGTTAATAAATAACGTTTTTGACCCACATTATGTAAGGGACCACATGTAGCTAGGGAATAAAGTGATAAGCCCATTGTATTGGATGTATGGTATTGAGATACCCATGGTATTGCATCTATATTAACCCATTGAGAGATTGGTGATTATGGTTTCCCCTGGTAGTACAGGAGGATCTCCTCAGTGAGGTTGCCCTATTTTTATGGGTTTTGATTGAAATCACATCCTAGGTTTTACTTTAAATACATTTTCTTATCAGATCTATTACAAGTGCTTTGATACCACTTTTAATAGATTTGATAAGAAAATGTATAGAAATGGAAAATATGCCCAAGAAATAACACCATAGAAGATAAAACTTCAGATCTTCATTAATATCAAAACCCTTAAGGTAGGGCAACACCATACATTCATTCCTTAAGGAAGGAGATCACTCCACAAGACATATGCTTGCCCATACAATAATCCTTGACATCTCTCAATGGAGAGACTCTAGCCTCTATATAGGTTTCATAGATGCAATACCATGGGTAGTTACCATGGGTATCTCAATACCATACATCCAATACAATGGGATTATCACTTTATTCCCTAGCTACATGTGGTCCCTTACATAATGTGGGTTAACCACTTTATTTATTAACTATGGCCAAATTGTTTATCATTCTTATATTATTACATCATATTATTCCCTTGGGTACCTCCCTCTGCACCCTATATTATCCCCCCTAGGTATAATACATTACACCCCCCTTAAACATGTTTCATCCCCGAAACATAAGAAGAACACAAATAATAAGATCTACTCAAAAGAGTATTCCACTAGTACCATTCACGTGCATCAAGCCATCCCAGAGAAAGGTGAACACTCAATCTAGTCAATGTCTTTCTCACTTGAGATGGAAGTGGGTTCTAGTGGTTCTTCTATGTTGATGTGTTGTGGGTGGATCGTCGCACCTCTCTATGTGTCATCCAGGGGTTGTTGTCCTTGTTGCTAATTAGTTTCCACCTTCCTGTTTGTTGTCTTGTTGGGTGATGCGGGTGGTGATATGTTGAAGCTTTAATTAATTCCTCCATTATTGGTGATGTAGTGGTGTCAGGTTCTTTTGTTGGTACTTGCTCTGATGTCTGTGTTTGGCTTTCTACCATCAAAGGCTCATCATCTGATGTGTCTGTGTCGTTAGATATTTGCACTTCTTCCTCCATATTCTCTCCATGGTTCCTAATGCAAATATCGTGCAATGTGATTTTTTTCTTTTTATACCAGAGCTTCATAAATTTATTTTGCGCATTAAAATTGATAGTACCAACGGATTCCATCCAAGGGTGTCCCAAAACAACATCCACAACAACCATATCTGAAGCATAAAAATCAGAATGCAACACATACTTATCCATAGCATGTTAAGCCCCTATATTAATAATGTAGTCCCTTATTATGTTATTCTAACCCCCCTTATCATTATTTTTGTACCCCTGTAACCCCCATATTCTTATTATTGTGCCCTTACATTATTATTGTTAGGTCGGCTAGGATTACATTTTGGCCCACTAGGATTACATTGTGGCCCCATGGACTCTTATATATAGAAAGGAGGTTTTGTCATTTGTATCATCCAAGATTTGTTCATTTATGTAATGTATTGGAGGTTTCCCCCTCGAAGTGGCTTATTTCTAAGGCGTTGATATCTCTTTTCTTCTATTTTTGGAGTTGGTTACACAACATTTGGTATCAGAGCTTTGGATTCTAGGGTTGCGCTACTCCAAACAGGTCATCGTGGAATTTTCGCTATAAATTTTTTTCTACGAAGTTTCAGAAGCTTAAATTTTTAGGTTGTGAAGCTGAAATCCCGAGGACGATTGTCTAAAAATTTCAGAGCTTAGTTCACAGTATTTTCGGAGATATCATCTGTGGAAGTTAGGTCTTGTTTCAGGCTCCTAAATAGGTCATCGTGGAATTTGCGCTATAACTTTTTTTCTACGAAGGTTCAGGATCTGAAATTCATATGGTGCGAAGCTGAAATCCTGAGGAAATTTTTCAACAAATTTTAGAGCTTGGGTTGCAATATTTGTGGAGATACGATCTGTGGAAGGTAGTGCTTCTTCAGGCTCCTGAATTTCATCTCAAAGAGGTGATCGTGCAAAAATTTCAATAACTCTCTCTCTGGGTATCGGATTGGAGTGTCGTAAAAAGTGGTCACAAGTACACAGACTTTAGTTTCTTTGTTATCAATTTCAGAGGTGAACGAAAAAATAGTGACACGTGGAAAGTCATACAAGTTCGCCCTACTGAACCATTCCATAATTAGGTCATTGTGGGAGATTGGACATAACTTTGTCTTGGAGAATCCAAATCAGGTCAGACCTGTGGCATTCAAAAGAGAATTTAGAGGGCTACTTCAATGCTGAATTTCAAATATTTAACGGCCACAATCACAGATATAATCCAATTTCAATATCGAGCTCCTCAAAAGCAAGAAAAAGGTGTGTATTGTTTTTTCCGAATTGCATAAGTCTTGTTTAAAGAATCAAGTTGAATTGATTCCAAGGGCATATTGAAGAATTTTTGTAAGTAATGGGTTCTATTATGCCTCCAAAAATAATTCCATACCCATTAAGCCCTCAGAAAGCTATACTATGACGCATGAGGAGGAAGAATTGCAATATGAGATATCAAAATTACGGTACCAAGTGCAACAAATTTCGATCTTACGAAGAGCAACCGAAGATGACATAGATGGTTTAAAATAAAAAATGGAGGCTAATTTGGATGGTTTGAAGGATCAAATAAAATCTATTATGGATGATAAAGTAGTGGAATATCACAATGAGAATCAACAACAAGTTCTCCAACTCTCAAAGGATAACCTAACTTTGGTGCAAAATCTCTAGCCTCTATATAGGTTTCATAGATGCAATACCATGGGTAGTTACCATGGGTATCTCAATACCATACATCCAATACAATGGGCTTATCACTTTATTCCCTAGCTACATGTGGTCACTTACATAATGTGGGTTAACCACTTTATTTATTAACTATGGCCCAATTTTTTATCATTATTATATTATTACATCATATTATTCCCTTGGGTACCTCCCTCTGTACCCTATATTATCCCCCCTAGGTATACTACAGGTTCTCCCAAGCGAATCACCAATTGTTGTGCTATACAACAACCCCAATTTAATTTTAATAAATGGGGACCCTTTATAAATAATTAGGAAACAAACTTAAATGACTTAAAATCCACTAATTTATGTGGACTGCGATATGCGCTAAGCTATTTTCAAAGCCATATCTAAATCTTATTACAAACGCCCTAATCACTGTTATAAACCAAAATCACATCGCACCTTATTTAAACGATCAAACTTATATACAATTTGGTGAAAGTTGCGATTATGTGGACCCGACGAGCCAATAACGTAATGAACATAAAGCTCCAAAGTCCGATAGAGTGCAGCAACATGATTTCTTGAAAGCACCTTTCGCATTTTGCAGAATGTAACTAAAAACAAATTCATTTACCACATAAAAGTTGTGATGTGTGATTTGCGCAGATCGCATTTCAGTGAATTTATGGGTAACATCATAAATGGAAATATTTATAAGTTGCGATATACCATGCGAAATGAGTCATATCAAATAAAACCAAAACACGAGATCCAACTCTTTAAATTGGTCAATAGACATTTCACGTGAAGGTGTAAGAAGTTTGATTTAAAAATATTATTGGTGATTAATAACATTCAATAGAAGCAAGGTTTTGATATATTCATATATACTTTGAGAATGTGTTGAAGTGATTGAATGCCGTAATTGTTTCAATTATGTTTTCCTCCCTGTTATCTATACTTTTAATGTTTTCTCTGTTCACATGAAATCAAGAGACCAATTAATGGAGTAAGGAAAATTGAAATGAACAAGAAAGGAAAATAAATTGATAAAGAATCATCTACCTAAGACTCGGATATGTCTCTCATGTTCTCAGACACCACCTGCAACAAGGATTGCACAACATTTCTTCATGGGGGGGAATGTATAATATTTTTGAGCATGAAAATCCAAAGGTAATAACCAAATTCAATACAACAGGCACATCATTTAATTCAGACACGACTTATTTCAACGTTGCATGTTCATTCATCCATAAGGTAGCAACAAGGCCAAAGATTCTTCCCTATACATGCATGGTTAAGTGGGTAATCGACCACTTAAGCGTAGAAGACAAAACCTTTCAAGATTAAAAAGGCGAGAATATTGGGTCATTTAGGGAAAAATACTTATAGGCAATGTACCATCTACCCTCCTGAGAGTAGAAATATGAAAAAGCTTTTGTCAGAGCGTTAGAACAAAAAATCCAGATCTGATGAAAGTCATAAATGAATGGAAAGAAGACCAAGGAAAACTTAAGCGAGATAAACTCGGTACGTACCCAATTTCCCAAATTCCTTCCCATTACTATTATGATAATGGTATGTTGTCCAGATTATATGCAAAACCTGATGCCACTAGGTTTTCTGTAGATTGGGTCCCATTAATTGACGCAATCGTTTATTCTTTAATTCTGAATTGGAAAAATATCCTATCTGATAATTTAGCTAAACACATCATGGAGTATAGGAGTAAAAAAAGTGTTTCATCTAGAGAAACACCCCCCTTGTACATGAGTTTTTATTTCATGGACGCAATTTTCTTCTCTTCTCATTTTCCTACCATGGGATGGAAATGGACGACCCAAGACCCTACCCCAATCCACATTTACCACGGAGCCCTTTGGGATTCAAAATTCCATTTTCGTTTTTACAAAATTTTCCATAGAGTCATGTTTCCTATGCACGAGATGATATTCAATTAGAAAGCCCCTAGGGTTTCCAAAGAGGCTAGTACAAACATTCTTTATGTTGCTAGATGGTTTGTAGAGGAAAGTTTCATATATATCGAAGTATTTTGGAGTTACACTTCTCCCCATGTCCTACCATATTTTGTTCTTGATAAGTTACTTGCAAGAGAGATAACTTACCAGCTTCTTGAATATGGTATTTCTAAACAGCTTAAAGATGCTAAGAAGATCATTTGGCGTAATTTCCCTTTATAGTGCAATACTTTTGCATCTTTTTGATATTGCTCAACCTACAAGGAAGTTTCAAAGGTTAATCTATTAAAATTTTCTGTAACGCTAAAACACTGATATGATTTGAATGATGTAATTCAAAACTACATCATAGATCTCAAAATGAAGCCTTTTGTGAAATAAGTAGAAATATTTGATGACTTATTTCAAGGCATTGAAAAATTTTCAGATGTACTCAAGTTTTCATCCAATCAACTCAATCAAGATGACTTGGAAGCCTTCCAAGAATATAGAATTAAGATATTGGAAAATATTCCTCTAGATTTGTTAACTATTGAAGATGTCAATAGACCTACTCCAAGTATTAGCTTGGATAATGAAGTGAAATACATGTCCAAAGATGAGTCGAGGCAATCAAAGCATTAATCTCACAATTCGGATCATTCTAAAAATGAATCTGAAAACAGAATGGAAAACCTAGAAAAGATAATTTATCAAGTAATCTAAGAGATTAAGATGCAGGAGAAAAAATGAAGCAATGGAACAGAGTCAACTTCTCAAGAAGTTCAACATAGTCAAGATACACTTGAATAGTTAGGAAAGTCCCAACCAAAGAATTTAAGTAGTTAATGGGATGATTTTTCTAAAGAAATAAATACTCCTAAAAAAAATCCCAATATTGATCAAGCTACTAGTTTTCAGACACATGAACATTCCCAGAAGTTAGTGAAAAATGTTAAACCACTACATAAAGTTCCAGAAAATAATGATCAAGAGATCATTCTGGCTTATCCTATAGAACATATAGTATTACAAGTTGAATAAATCCCTTCGCTTGATGTCTTTTATATTCGTAGTCATAAGGTTGTAGTTAAGAGAAGTAAAAGGAGAAGAATTAATGAGACAGTCTCAGATTTTACAAATTAATCAGTAGATGTTTTGTGGAAGGGTCCCCTAGCTAATCCTACTAAACTTTTAACCAAACTATGAAATTTTTCAAGGACATATGCTACTGCCACTATTGATAAGGCCACTGAGGTTAAAAGTTTACTGAATCTCAAAGAAGATAGAATACAAGAATTAGAGAGGTTGTTACAGCAAAAAAATTCTAACTCCAACGAGAAAATGAAATTAAATATGTCCCAATTTCAAAAGGATTTTGAGAGTCTTAATTTGCACCATCAAGCAGAAATCAAAGAAAAGCAAACACAACTGGAAGCAACAATGACCAACTTACAAATCCAACCACAGTTAGAGAAATTCATAAAGGAAGCATTGGATGTGAATGCTAAGTTAAATAAAAAACAAGAATTATTTTTCCAGCAAGCTTCTATTACTGGCTCTTATTGTGACTCAAGTGAAATATTGATCCAGCAAGTAGCTATCGAGAAACTTGAATGCGATAATATCAAGAAGAAAATTAATGAACACATTCAATGGCAAGTATCAGACTCAGGCATAGAAGCTAATCTACCTCAGGTAGATAATTTCCACAAGGAAATTGTATTCACAGATTGGGAAGCACAGATAAAGAAGGCAGATAAAGCAGCAACGAAAGCATTCAAGTTGGCAAGGGAAATTACTGAGTCTAAGTGTGAAAAACTTGTGAAAGTAGAACTTATCAACGAGTGCACGTCTAAAGTGTTCTCAGAAGTAAAACAACTAGAAACATAATGGAAATAAAAGGTAGAAAGACAAGATGAAACAATTAAAAAGGTAAATAAGTTTGATCAAGAAAATTATTGGAATTTTCTGATCAAACCTTATCATCAGTACCAGACCCTGCAGTATTTAATAGATTTGACAAGAAGATCGCATCCAACACTCTCAAATGCAGTATTCAAGGGATAGGTGAGATCACAAATTTCGCAACTAGCTCAGCTGAAGCCCATGTTGTTGTGAAACTAGCTCCAAAAATAGAAGAAAAGATATATCAACGCCTTAGAAATAAGCCACTTCGAGGGGGAAACCTCCAATACATTACATGAATGAACAATTCTTGGATGATACAAATGAAAAAACCTCCTTTCTATATATAGGAGCCCATGGGGCGACAATGTAATCCTAGCCGACCTAACAATAATAATGTAAGGGCACAATGATAAAGATATGGGGGTTAGAGGGGTACAACAGTAACAATAATGGGGGATACACTAACATAATAAGGGACTACACTAATAATATATGGACCTAACATGCCCCTCTCCTTCAAACAAGTGTTGTCCTCAATGCTTGATTATTTCTTGATGCTCTGTATAAAATTCTCATCCTCCCATGTGGAATCTTCTTCATGAAAGTTCTTCCACTTGTTGAGATACTCTAAAATTGATCGTACTTGTTGGGTTCATTTTTATGTGACTGCTTCAGAACTTCTTTTGATGTGATGTTGATCTTCCTGATGTTTCATTTCATTCTACACCAAAATTAGGTTATCCTTTGAGAGTTGGAGAACTTGTTGTTGATGGTCGATGTGATCTTGCACTACTTTATTATCCATATTAGATTTTATTTTATCCTTCAAAAAAACCAAATTAGCCTCCATTTCTTCTTTTAAACCATATTTTTCACCTTCGGTTGCTCTTCGTAAGATTGAAATTTGTTGCACTTGGTACTGTAATTTTGATATCTCATACTACAATTCTTCCTCTTCATGCGTCATAGTATAGACATCTAAGGGCTTAATGGGTATGAAATTATATTTTGGAGGAATTATAGAACAAAACACTAATAAAAATTCTTCAATATTCCTTTGTAATCACTTCAAACTACTTTTTTTTCAAACGAGACTTATGTAATTCGAAAAAAATACACACCTTTTTCTTGCTTTTGAGGAGCTCAATATTGAAAGAGAATTATCTTTGTGATTTTGGATCTTCAATATCTAAAATTCAGTCCTATAGTATCCCCCTGAATCGTCTTTCTAATGCCATAGGTCTGACCTAACTTGGATTCTTCAGGACAAAGTTATGTCCAATCTCCCACAATGACCTAATTATGGACTAGTTCGGTAGAGCGCACTTATATGACTTACCACGTGTCACTTTTTCCTGTTTTGGCTCTAAAATTGATAGAACGGAAACTACAGTCTGTGTACTTGTGGCCACATTTTACATCATTCCAATCTGATGCTCAGAGAGAGAGCTATGAAGATTTTCCCACGATCACCTCTTTGAGATGAAATTCAGGAGCCTAAAAAAGCCCTAACTTCCACAGACCATATCTCTGATAGTATTGCGAACCAAGCTCTGAAATTTTGCGAAGATGTTCCTCAAGAATTCAGCTTCTAAACCTTCATAGAAAAAACGTTATAGCGAAAATTCCACGATGACCTGTTTGGAGCAGCGAAACCCTAGAATCCAAAGCTCTGATACCAAATGTTGTGAAACAAGCTTCAAAAATAGAAGAATAGAGATATCAATGCCTTATAATTAAACCACTTCAAGGGAGAAACCTCCAATAAATTACATGAATGAACAATTCTTGGATGATACAAATGACAAAACCTCCTTTCTATATATAGGAGTCCATGGGGCCATAATGTAATCCTAGCCGACCTAACAATAATAATGTAAGGGCACAATAATAACAATATGGTGGTTACAGGGGTACAAAAATGACAATAAGGGGGGATACACTAACATAATAAGTGACTAAACTTGTAGTATAGGGACCTAACACATACTAGATATTTGTCAACTTTGCGGGGAGATCCAAAAGAAAGATCAGAACTCATAAGTGATATTGTTACTTTATTTTCCTATATTAGTTAAAGTTAGTCTTACAGGGATGGTTGTCTGAAACCTTGTCTATTTTTTTGTAATAATCTATTTTAGAACATAGTTAGTTTAGTATTTAAACCCCTCTCATGCATTTAGAGAAGGGTCCAGAAATTTTTGAAAAACATTTGCAAAGAATGCACTATTGTAATTTTGTGATTGCTTTGATGAATTAATGGAACACAACCTGTTATCTTTTGACAATTAAAGTTGTTTAACTGGTGCTGCACTATTGTACTCTTTAAGTTTCTTGAAAGTGAAGAGGAGCAGATGAATTACCTGTCAGTTTACATGAGTAGAACATCATACATATGGTAATTCTAGTCACTTGTATTAAGTCTTTCTTTGTAGATTGATAGTCATATTTTTATTGCATTATATATTTGAAACATTATTATAGATGAATGTTACATGCACTTATGTTCTAATATTTTTCTGTGATTTATTATTGAATATATAATCACACATATGAATGCAAAATATTTTTCATAATTATTCTAATCAAACTATTTTGTTATAAGAATCATCTTACATAATTTTCATCTCTTTCAACTGTTAAATAATCTACATTACTAATAGTTGAAGGATATCTCATTCGATCGCATAAAGGAAGAAAGACCCCTAGTATATAGTAGAGTAGATAGTTTAGATAGATGCATGTGATATATTAGATTAATTTTCCATAGCATGTTGTATAATCAAAACACTCCCAAAATCATCCTTATTGGGAAACTAGTCCCATTATCCCCAGTCGGAGCCACTACACCAAACAGAAAAGGAGCTGCTTTGAGGTCGAGACCAGATGGTTTTCCCCTATGTTTTGGCAGTGGAATTCCGAGGCCTCAACATTGTCATAAACATTTCTGATCGTCTTCCACCATTATTTATGATGTTTTCTAACTTTTCCTGATTAATATAACTATAGAAGGACCTAGTAATTACAATTTGTAGGTTGCAGATATATGGAATAGAGAAAAATGCTTAGAGAGATTAAGATAGATGTGGAAATTGAATTTCCTCACATGCCAGGAAGGCGAGAGGATATATGATCGTCATGTTATTTATTTTGGAGAAAGAGTTGTTTCTACTCTATCATTAGTTATATGGCGTCGGTATGTTTATGAGCGGTTTCTCTTGAGTTAGTCCCATTATTATTTTAGCTATGTGGTGATTATTTTCACTCAGTTTTAATTTTCTTATAGATAAAATAACAATCAATGATTTTCAACCATTACATGGAATGGAATTTTAGATTTTGAAAAAAAATAAAATTTTCTCATGGTTTATTTTTTAAAAACCTATTCAAAAGTTAATTCTTTTAATGATACAGAGGTTTCATAGAGCCATGAAACCTAGGCAGCCCCATAGAGCCTAACCCCGAAGGTGTCAAAGAAAATTAAGTCTGTGACCTCACAATGGAAAAGTACTTTCTCATTGGGACCTTGACCAATTGAGCTAACTCATATAATATAAATGTTTCATCAATATTTTATATTAAATAATATTCCTCATATAAATGAGAAAAATAATCTCAAAATTTTTATTTATAAATCAAATTATTTATAAAAATAATATATCAATATAGAAAATCCAAGCTGAGACATCCTGAGTGGTGATAGTGGTGTGAGAAACTTTGGTCCCCTGAGGTTCTAGTTTCAAGTCCTCTCTAGGTGAACATTATAATAATATGTAAATATTATGTAACATACGTTTGGGTGATAAGATTTAATATCTAACATATATTTGGCTAATAAAATTTATTTAGATATTATTTTATAGGGTGTAATATAATAGGTACAAAATTCTATTGATATTTAATTATTTTAAAACCAGTTTAGATTTGTCTTAACTTCAAATCAACTAAGTGCTAAGAGGGATCAAATATCTTGATATGGAAACCTCTTTTAAGTGATAAGAAAATTGTTCTCTCACAATTCTTGGTAAATACATAATAAACATAAATCTAAATTGGTTTTAGAAAATAACTATAATCCTATTCTTTATTTACATTACCATTTGCCCTATAATCTCTTTAACTTGATTTCTTCTTGATAGATAATACTTATTAAAAATATTTTGATTCCATTAAAGAACCTAGGTGTTATCACTCAGGTTTTCCTAGAAGTTGTGTAAGAGGAAAGTATACCCGAGGTAACCACAAACCAACCTTCAGATGCAGAATCTAGCCAATCTGCATCCAGAGAGGGCTCTCTCTTTATGATTTATCTTTGTTCTTAAAAGTTTTTAGGCTAGTTATAGATCCAAGAGTTTGTTTTGAAAAATGGTGGAATCCACAAACTAAGGGCAAGGTTGAAAGTTTTCAGTCCATTGGGCTATGGAGTCAAAGGATGGCTTTACTGGATTTCTATTCTACACACAAGATGGCTTTACGGGGCAAGGTAGCTAGACAGAGAACAATCCTTAAAATTTAAAGTGGATGGGATGATTTTGAAGGGATGAAAGGCAGCTAAGAATCTTTCACCATGTTCAAAAGAAAGAAATGAGATGATTACAAACAAAGAGCAATGAAGAATTCTTTATTATAGTAATCAACAATGTTTAAATTAGCAAAGCAAGAGCATTTAAGAATTCCTGCTTATAACCAATTTAGAGGAAAACATTAAGAACAATCACATCTGAAATCAGAGTACAATTAAGTAAATTCTGATTCAATCCTTTATGTAAATTATTCAGAAATGGACATATTGATAATATAAACTGATATAAAACTTAAGACAGAGGGTAGAAAGACTTATTGAACTGTAGTCCAACACATGAATCCTGCAAAAAGTCCCGAGCTTCAAATTGTCATCCAGTAAGCCACGAATAAATTTCTCCAAAATGCTTTTATTCCGAAAATCTCAATGTTACAGCAAAGTAATAGAATCCACCCTCAATACTTCCTTTGAGGGTTTATTTATACAAGAAAAACTTGAAAAAATCTCATACTAACCTAGCCAATAATCTAGGCTGACTAAGGAGTGATTTACAAATAAACAGGAGACAAATGGTCTCGTAGATAGAATAATAAGTAACTGCTGATGTGATGTTTCCTTTCTTTGTGGATGTGCTGGAGGTAAGTGCTGAAAAAGGGTTCGATGCTGTCCTTTGGAGTAATTTCTTTGCTTGCTTGATACTCTTTGTCTTTACGGATACTCTTTAACCTGTGAAACTGATACTCTTTCATCTGTACTTATTTTTATCCTTTACCTGATAGTAAAAGATTCTCATCCTGAAGATAAATTTTATAGAATGTCCAATAGTTCTTTCCACCATTGATCGTCTGGTATCATAGTTCTTTTAAGTTTCCTTAATGTCTCATCGGCCTCTGTGAGTTTATAAAAAGTGGGCTCATTAGGAAACAGATACTTTATTTCATGTTCAAGATGGAATAAGTTCTTCAACCTGTCATAAAGATTTTTCCCTGTTGGCAATGTTGTTTCTGGCAAACTGGTAGAACAAGCTGTTGTATTTTGAGCATGAATATTTATTTTCTTTACATAGGTTTCCAAGTCCATTATTTGATCTTTTGAGAGCATAGGACTGGGTAACCCACTGTCCAACAAAGCCTGAAATTTTTCTCTGAAAGTATTAATATCAACCAAAATATCTGAGCACTTTCTTTCTAAATTCTGCATAAAAGTTCTCTTGATGAAAACTCTCTTTATTTCCGAAATAGTGCCAGTTCTGTCCTCAATTCCTAATACTGCCAGCTGTTGCTTAGTTCGGGTGTTCAAAAAATGAATAAGTTGATTGGCCTGCTCAGGTCTACCTCTCAATTCATTTCGTGTTCTGTTTATTTCTCCCTGAGCTACTTTAAGCAAGTCATTTTGTTCAAAAATTGCTTGAATAGAGGGCAAAATACTTTTTATTAACTCAATTATATTACCCCAAATAATTTCATTTATTTCCTTCAAAGGCTTTTCTAGTGAAAGATATTTTTCTAAAGCCTTAACTAATTTGTCCAATCTTTTAATTTCCCTGGTATGATCAGCAACTGTCTTCTTAGATGTATCATACTTCTGCTCCAAATCTTTTAATTGTAACTTTGTGGTTTGAAGTTCTGTGACTCTTAATTGTAGACTTTCCATTTGTTTTATTAACTCATCAGAACTCAAACCAGAAGTGTTTACCTGTTCTGGCTCTGTTTGTTGCTTTGTTGTTGTATTACCTATGGTTATAGCCTGTTTGATGGTTTCCTTTTCCTGCAAAGCTTGTTCCAATTCCTTCTCTGTTTCACTTAGTCGCTCAGTTACTTTTAAGAGCAACTCCATTACCTCTTCTTGTGAACTCTCCTTCAAAACTTCTTGGGTCTGAGGGTGCCTTGAGGCTGGAAATTTTAGCTGCTTTCTCAATGCAGCTATGTCATCATCTTTCTTCTTTATTAATGCCTCAATACTTTTAATGTCTTTGGGGTTGTGACCCAAGCCGATGATTATGTCTTTTAGAGACTTTATTCTATTATCTTTGGCCTGAGAAGAGGCCTTCTCAATTTTCAATTGGGCACTTGTGTTATTTAAAGAATCTTGCAGCGTTAGGGCTGCCATGGCCTTATTAGTCAGAGTGGAATACACCATTTCCCCAGTTTTTTTGTGCAGCTCTATCTGGTCTAAAGGATGAATATCCTTAGCCAGGACCTCAAAATTTGTTCTAATATAATCGGCTGCTGACATGGGTTTTGGCACCTTTGACTTGAAGTGGCTCATCATCATTTTTCCTTGTGAAATGTCAAATGCTGACATTAACCTTTCCTGATTATGTGGAGCCATTTTCAAATATTGATCATATACCTTCATTCTTAATGGATCATTCTTTGCCTTTATATTGATGAAGGTTCTTTTTATATCCCCTGTATCTGTTTTTGGTGGTCTGAAAGAGGATACCTCAGTACTCAACTGCTTGTGTAAAGCTTTTCCTTTCTGCTCTGTATGGGTCATACTGACAGAACCAGTTAGCTGACTGTCTTCTCTTCCATCATCAAACACCTCATCTATGATTTCCACATCTGGAAGTGGATCTGGTTTCTTTTTCTTGGCTTGATGTAGCTTTGAGGATTCTTTAGGAGGAGTAGTATCTGGAACCTGCCTTTTCTTTCCTATTTCCACATTGGATGGAGTTTGTAATTCTGAAACTTCAGGGTGTTTTATCTGAGTGGGAGAAACTTGGGTTTGTTCAGGTGCTTTGGAAGTTTGTGGTTTCTCTGCCATGACTAAAGTTTCAATGACCTAGATTTCAGGTTCCTTTCCTTTACCTTTTGGTTCTGCTGCAACTGATGAACTGCTCTCCTGTAATGCCTGCTGTAGATTTGCAGCTGAAGAAGTGCCAATGTGGGGTACCTGCACTTGACCACAAGATTCTAGGTCATACTTCTTCTCGAGATCTTTCATAATTTTGTTCATTTTGTTAGCTTCACTTTCTTCCTCAACAAGTGTTCCTTCAACCCATTCATCTTGATTGGCATATTGTTCTAGTTCAGGAATCTTGTGGTGTATGTAAGGGGATGATTTATTCTTTATTCTCTTTTCACAAATAAAACCAAATGGGTCATAAGGAACCCAACGAAAAGTTCTTTGGAACTTTCTTTGTAATATATTTTCTGCCTCTCGCTCGACCTCCCTAGAGTTGCAGATGAAAGGACCTAATTGACTTTTGATCCTTAGTTGGGCTTTCTTCTTCACACTACAAAAATGGATCACATCTGAATTATTCATTTGCCTGAAATATTCCAAGGCAAAAAGTCTCATGGGCACATATCTTGGCAACTTGAATGGATGTAATTCACATCCATAGATTCTGATGACTGAATGGTTCTGATATAAATACCAATCTCCAATTTTATAAGTCCTTGAAAGCTGCAAGGTCTTCTTTATTTCATTACTGAGCCTTGGGGGGGGGAATTCCTGTCAACAAGGTTGTTGCAGGATATACAAACTGATCAATGAACTCAGTGTAGGAATAGGGAGAATCAGAGGAAGAGTGAATTATGGGAGACCAAAATATAACTGACCTGGGGTTTCCCTTGGCATCGAGCTTTTTAACAAAGAAAGGGAACTTTTCTGATTGATAGAAGATAATGAGATGATAAATAACTGAGGAATATTTGAAAACTTTCTCATCATCTAGCCTCATGAACTGATCATGGATCTTACTGGCTGTGAAGGAGGAAAAGTCATATTTGATTTCAGGAGGTTGCCCAGGAGTAAAAATAGACAACAAAGCTAGGGTTATCTCATCAACATATTCACTGGTATTGAAACCCAGGACAAAAGATATCATATTTAGGATGAGCCTTCCCAACCTAGTGAAATAATAAAAACCATAGGGAGGAAGTCCCTTAGGTTGATGTTCAGGCAGCATGAAATTCTGGCAAATGGCCTTCAATTTTTCTGGGGTCAATTGATTAGACTTTTCAATCAGTGCTTCTATAGACAAAGGTGCTAGTTCTTGACTTGGTTCAAAATGTAGCATTGCATTGATAGCCTGGGGAGTAATGTGGAAAAGAACACTCTGGTCAGGGGATATTACAGCTCTCTGAGTGGGATCATAGTTAGAATGGAAATAGTGGATGATTTCTGGGAAAGAAATGACTGAGGGGATGAGATATCTCGGGAGATTGGATTCCCACAACCCAATGAGATCTTGCCCCTTCGAGTACTCGTCTCTGCAGCGAAAATAACTCAGAAGGGGACTTTCATCAAAATGCAAGTCTTTAATCTGGAAATATTTATCTACTAAAGGCAAATATTCTAACTCTCGGTGGGGGGCATTCAGTGGAGTTACATTCAAAGCTGCCGGGGCCTCCATTTTGGTTCTTGTGGATTCAAAACGGAGGTTTCTGGTTTTTCTTCACAGGCCGGGCGTGATTTTGATCTTACTAAGGGAAATTGGCACAATTGCAAGTTCAGGGGAACAATTTACGGTCGTAAAACTCAGGGAATGATCCTAGGAATATGATTTAAACACTGATTCAGCGAAAAACAAAGAAAACAGAGTTTTATTTGCAATTCGGGGCGGAATATGATAAATACCTATTCTTGGAGGAAAGCTGGTTTTTAACAGGTACCAGGTGGTAGCAGAAGGATACTTGAACACAGGCCTGGCGAAAATCTGGAGCGAAATCGATTTGAACAGTGGATTTCAGTGGAAATTTGAAATTCGTAGCGAAAAGCACAGTAGCGTTCAAACGATGAAAATGACATAAAAACACGCAATTTTGTTTTATTCCCAAAGTCAAAAGAGGGGTTTTAGTTTTTCGAGGAGTGACGTCACTTTGGTACGGGCTGACGTGGGGCAGGAGGGCCGGGCGGTAAGCGGTTAGTCCCCGCACCGCTTATGGACAAAGGTGGTATTAGATGAGCGGGCAGCGATTCCATTCGATTATTGACACGTGGACGGGTGAATAGTCAAATACCACCAAGTCCCCCGCGCGTTAAAACTCTGACAAAGGATAAGTAGCGGAATTGATACGGGGCGTAGATCTGCTGAAAGTCGATCGAACGGTTGAAATGACGGGGAGATGGTGGGGTGGTTATCACGCGGGCCCGACATAATCAACGTTTAATTAATCATCCCGGGTGGCATATGATTGCTGGATGGAAGGTTATTAATTAGTTCTGATAACTAATTAACTCCATATTTATAATGAAAAAAGGGGTTGCGGCGGGGTTTCGTTGGATGGTTGAAATGTCGGGTGGAATGCCAGGTGGATGGACCACGGTGGCATAGGATCTTTTCCAAAGTTTTGGTTTAGAAAATAAAACTTCGGGTTTTGTTTATATTTTTGTATTAAACATATAAATCATATGTTTAAAGTTTTTCGTATATATGTTTTTATTTATATGATAAAATAACCAATATAGTTAACTTATCATAAGGGCGGGACTATTGTATAACGATATATTTAACCAAAGGGCTTGTATAGTGGGTTTTCAATGAATATTTGGGAAATAAATACTTTGGTTAAAACATAATAGAGGGTTTTTGGGATATTAATTTAAAAGGAATTATATACTTAGGATAGGGCATTTTTACTAGGGATTTAGTAAATAGAGTTAAATGTAAATATGACAAAGGGACAAGGGAACTCAAAAAACTTTGCACATCTAAGAAAGTGACAATTTCTGAAGTAAATTACAATATCTCATTTTCCACACTTAAACTTAGAATAGTAAGTTATTTTGAGGGATTTTTATGGAATTTTGCATAATTTTCTTAAGCAAAATGAGATTTTACTTAGGACAAGGTTAAAGGTGAATGATTATAATGATGAATTATCTCAAGTACTTAGGTCTTTTTTGATCATTAGGCCGAGGGTCCGGTCCCTCCAAAATTCAAGGAAATGCCTTGAGCCCTTTTGATCTCCAAGTACCCTAGTACTTTGGGGGAAATTAGTAAAACTTTAAGGGGAAAGTGATGAGGGAAGTTAATGATTTTGACTTTGCTTGCTGTGATTTTCCAGTGTATTTCCTACTTTAGTATTTGTGATGAAAGTAAAGGATCAAAAACATGTAGCAGCATCATTCATCAGATAAAACTTTGCAACCATCTACCTACCCTATCTACTACTACCATTTTCTCTTCTTTATTAGGGTGCATTTAGACTTGCAAACCCTTTTCAACCTTTTCTTTTTACATGATAAATCTATCTATTTCTACCCTTATTACATCCAAGGGCTCAGATTAAGCTGTTGAGCACCCTTATTCACTCTACCTATCTACTTATCTGCCAAGGTTAAACTGTTTGGTCAGATATTTATTCTCTATTCTATAACATGAAATTGAAATATGAATAAGTCAAGTTTAAACAGTTTGACCCTTCATAAATTGTGGCAAAAGTTGACAAGCTGCACACAATTGCTTTATTGCAATAAATGAAATAGTAGTGGCATTTGGATTTGCACACTTTCCTGGTCTATTTTTTCTTGGGGTTCATTTCTTTCATTTTCTTTTTTGAACATTTTATTCTTTTTACCCTTTGATCTTTCTTTTAGGGTATACCCTCTTTACATTTTTTAAATCTTTTGATTTTTTGGTTTTTCAAGAATATGGAACACCTTTGCTCAAGAAAAAGGTTTGAACATATTCCATAGTTCAATCAAGGCAATCATGAAAAATGACACCTATTGGTATAGGAGACTAACACTAGGTAGGCTAGCTCATTTACTGCATGGAAGAATAATCTTCTAACTAGTGGGCATGCCTTATGCATATCTCTGATTCACCTAATGTTTGCACATTTTAGATTACCAATTTTGAAAGGGAATCCATCATAAAGGGTCGATTCCAAAATGAAATATCATATTGATCCCTATTATAAACATTTAAAAAAAAATGCCACATTTCAAGGAGTTCTTGCAAAGGAAATTTGGGTTTAACTACATAATACTCGTATTTAATTTTCACCAATAATAATAATAATAATAACCACCACTTGATGTAGTGTGTATAGAAAAAACTTTTAAAAAGTCTTCAAATTTTAATAATTCTATTCAATAATAATGATCATGTTAGATTTATTAATTTTCTTTAGCTCTAGTGATTGGGAGGAATGTTATTTTCCCTCCCACCTAGGTTCATTTCCCACATATAGCATGTTGAGATCATAATGAGTATTTATTGTAATGGCTTCGAGCTTTATTGTCTAAATAGCCCTGAAGGAATAACACATTTATATTCCTCATATAAAATATAAAGAAATTTCTCATGGAAAAAATAACAATATTAGATAATTACTATAATTATGGAATCAATAGTAGGAAAATATAATCTCTTTATCAATATGAATGATGTAATTTACATTCAATAAATTTTAAAATATACCATATTCCTTTTTTTTCTCATACATCCAGATGACAAATTAAAGACTACATTCAGGACTAAGTGGGGAACTTACCCCTATCAAAAGATGCCATTTGGATTAATTAATGCAAGTGCCACTTTTCAGAGAGTTATGGACACAAATTTTAGGGGGCTCATAAATAAATCAGTGGTTATTTATTTAGATGACATTATAGTATTTTCTAAACTAGTAAAAAATCATGTGAATGACCTAAAGAAAGTCTTCAAACGATGTAAAAAGTATGGCATCTCATTAAACCCAAAGAGATCATTTTTTCATTAGTTGAAGAAATAATTTTAGGATTCATTATATCAAAAATAGGTATCTATATTGATCCCGAAAGAATTAAAGAGATTAAAAGAATTCCTTTCCCTCGTAACAAGATTAATCCTTTTACTTTATATACCTTTTCATCAGATACATCATATGCTGATGTTTTAACACAGCTTAATGACCAACAAATTGAAGCACCAATATTATTTTTCAGTTCCAATTTTCAAGGTGCAAAACTAAATTATTCATTTGTCGAAAAGAAAGCATTTTTTGTCTTTAAGGCTATAAAGCATTTCAGGCCATTTCTCCTAAAAACTCACACCAAAATCATAGTTTCATTCTCTGCAGTGAGACGGCTATTAATGTAAAGAGAATTTGGAGAGAAAATGGATAACTCGGTTACTACTTTAGAAGAATATGATGTAGAAATAAGACCCTCTAAAATTGTTAGAGGTAAAGGTTTTTGCAGAATCCTTGCAGGAGCATCTCATCTATCATCAGAAGAAGATTCAGGTAACAATGTGCAAATATCAAAGGTAAGCCTCAATGATGCACAATCTCAATACATTGATCTCATATTCTATTTGAAGAATGGATATGCTCCGACCCAACTCAGTTACAAAACAAAACGGGGTTTCAGATTAAAGGCCAAGCAATATGAGTTAATCAACGATGTATTTTTTAGAGAAATTTTGATTTTGTACTACTAATATTCTTAGCAAAATATGAAGCAGAGAAAGTGTTGTAGGAACTCCATGATGGACCAGCTGGAGGACATTTTGGAGGAAATACGACAACACACAAAATCCTACATGCAGGTTACTATTGGCCTACACTTTTCAAATATTCTCATGAATATGCAAGAAAATGAAAAGTGTGTGAGAGTGCATCTGGAAGACAAAGGAAGTCAGCCTTCTTATTACAACCATTAAATATTGAACAACCATTTGAACAATGGAGATTAGGTATAATCAGTGAAATTGTTCCTAACACTTACAAACAACATAGATATATTCTCACAGCTACATATTACTTTACTAAATGGGTCAAAGCAATTCCATTAAAGGTAGCCAATTCTAAGAATATCATTGATTTCGTCGACCAATATATCATAACTAGGTTTGGTTTACCTACTGCTTCAATGTTTTATAACACATCTTACTTCTCAGGAACTGCTATGATGGAATTTTCAATCAAAAGAGGCCTTAAACTTAAGTATTCTGCAAATTATTACCTGCAAGAAAATGGTTTAGCAAAGTCCACGAACAAAAGCTTGATTAGAATTATCAAAAGAACTGTTGATCAAAGCCAACTAAATTGGCACAAATCATTGATATTTTCTCTTTGGGTAGATCAAATAACTCAAAAAGATTCTATTGGCACTTCTCCATTCAATCTTGTTTATGGAAAAGAAGTTGTTCTTCCTACCAATGTAGTTATTCCCTCTCTTTCCTTAGTACAATTTATTGATGAATTTCCTTCTTCTTATTTACAACTTAGACAATGTAAAATTCTTAAGTTAGAAGAAGAAAGAGAAAAAGCTAAACATACTCATGCACATCATCAACAGATAGTAAAAGCCTCATTTGATTCAACTTTTGTTACTCCAAAAAAAATTCAAATTGGTGATCTCTTATTGAAATGGGACAAAGCGCACGAGGAAAAAGATAAACACACGAAGTTTCAAAAACTCTGGCTAGGTCCATTTCAAATAATTGAAGAAATAGGCCCATCAATATTTTTATTGCAAGATCTATAAGGCGAAAGAGATTCTTTTCCCGTTAATGGGAAGATTTTGAAAAAATACTTTTGATAGGAGGTAACCCCTTCTATTCCCTGTATACTGGTGTCTTTTTCTTTCTCTTAGGAATATAAAAGTTTCTTAGCATAAATTTTTGGATTTTCAAATAAAATCTTAGATGATCCTTTTTTATTTATCGCTTATAAGAATAAGAAGTGTTAAGGAAAAAATCTAAAGATTTGAAAGACAAAAACCTTTTATTTTTCAATGAAAGATGCAATTTCACTTAGATGTTTGCATATTTTAGATTACCAATTTTGAAAGAGAATCCTTCATAAAGGGTAAATCCCAAAATGCAATTTCATATTGATCGCTATTATAAACATTTAAAAAAATGCCACATTTCAAGGATTTCTTGGAAAGGAAATTTGGGTCTAAGCACATAATACTCTTATTGAATTTTCAGCAATAATAATAATAATAACAATAACCACCACTTGATGTAGTGTGTAAATAAAAAACTTTTAAAAAGTCTTTAAATTTTAATAATTCTATTCAATAACAATGACAATATTATATTTATTAATTTTCTTTAGCTCTAGTGATTGGGAAGAATTTTATTTTCCTTCCCACCTAGGTTCATTTCCCACATATAACATGTTGAGATAATAATGAGTATTCCTTTTAATGGATTCGAGCCTTATTGTCAAATAGGCCTGAAGGACTAAAACTTTTATATTCCTCATATAAAATATAAAGAAATTTCTCATGGAAAAAATAACAATATTAGATAATTACTATAATTATGGAATCAATATAGGAAAATATAACCTCTTTATCAATATGAATGTTGTAATTTACGTTCAATCAATTTTAAAATATACCATATTCCTTTTTTTTCCAATTTGTTATGATGATATAAATATTTTCCATGTGATATGTGCCATAGAGAGTCAATGATCATGATTTGTGCAAAGGTGTTTTTCATGCACATCACATTTTTGTAAGGTTCAATTTGAGGTAGCATGATTTTATTTATAAAAGGGTAATACTTGGGTGGAAATGTATATATGATTACATATCATAATCTATAATAATTCACATTAACTTTATGAAGTTCTCAAGTGTAGAATAATCTAATCTTGTAGTGAAGGAACTTTATTTTCATGTAAAAAATGGAGCTAAATACATTAAAAATTCAAGGGCATCCTAAACTCTATTAGAAATTGGACAAAGGAATAACTCCAAATTTCATTACATTCCATTAACTAGAAAGTTTCAATGTTTTGCGGCCATTGGTTTTGTCTTCCAAGCTCTGATGTATCTTCCTATTTTAACACTAAATATTTCTCTAATTTTAAATATTTACAAAATGTTTACAATTTCCCATAATCCCTAGGGAATAGGTTTCTAAGAGTCTCCCTTTAATGTGAATGGGATTTTGTGATTCCAAGCAGAAAAATGAAGGATAGCTCCCAATGGATGAAAGTTCTCTATGAATCTAGTGGTTTTTGTTGAGAAAACTAAGTAGGTGACAGTTAAACAATTTCTCTTATTATGACATTATCTTGTAATGTTTTCGTTATTATTATGTGTTCTTTAAATTTATATTTTCTTATCATCACGATTAATTCCAACAAAAAAATAGAAGAGGACACAATATGTAGGCATGAAGTCAAGGAAAAACCCTACTCTTTGGGGAAAACCTGGCGAAAATTCTTCCTTTAGTAGATTCAAGATGAGACGACCAAGACCCTTACAACTTAGACTCGAGACTCCCTCCATCAAGTCATCCTTCTTTGTTCTTATTTAGTTCTGTGGGTAGTATATTCCATTCTTCAAAGTGTACTTAACAAATTCCAATATGATACAATATTTGTTCTTCCAATGGCTTCCTTTTATTCTCATTATTACTATGCTAGTATCGAATACTTGTTGCTATGTTAACATCGAGACCTCATCAATGTAAGAAAATTGAGACCTCGTATATTCTATATCAACAAGACCTCATCTCTATTATAACACCAAAACCTCATCGCTCCAATAGAATCTAGTCTTCCTCTATGCAATAGCACCAGTAACATAGTCCATTGGTGTGCAAGACCAGTCTTTGTCCTTTATTAATATGGTAGAAATGAATTGTAATGGTATTGAATATGTGATACCTTCTTGTTGTTATGGCACTAAACCCATATCACTGTAATGACACTGAAATTTCTTCGCTACAATGTTTGATCTTCTTTTCTGAGACGATCTGAGCTTCTCCACTGAAATATGTGTCTCTGAAATTTCCATATGAACTTGTCTTTGTAATTGACCCAAAATTATGTGGTAGTATATTGTTAAACCTTAGGTTTGTATATATAGTGGTTTGTCTATCATAAATGAGTTGACATGAATTTGTGAAGAGGTATGTCTCTACTTTTAGGCTGACATGATTACATATAACAAATTCGACAAAAAGACAATTTATTTGAGGATGATTTGAACAGGATGAATTGATGGAGGAGTATTTTACCAAACAATAAATGACATTGAAAATAACATGAAGCCTACAATGGAGGCTTGACCTATAATTGACCAAAGTATGAAACCCATGCTTTAACAATTGAATTCAATAATACTAAAATTATCTTTTTATTTTCTTTTAACAAATATATATTAGATTTGAATCAAGTACAATAATTAAGATCGAACCTAGTTACATTCTTCAACACTCTGTCATAACTAGAGAGGTATTAATATTTACATATAATCAAAGAGGTACGTGGAAGATCTCAAAACACATTGTGTACGAAGAATTTTAGGCACTACAATGCCATGGACTAGTTTCCTGACCAAGGAAATCTATCCATTGGTGTCTCAATAGTTTAGGCACCACAATACCACTCAATATATCCCTGACAAGGGAAATCTATCCAAGTGGGACTAATATGGACAAAATATTTCAACCTCTCTAGGTACCATCGGGCTTACCTACTAATCATCAACCCAGGGATCTAGGTGTGCATCCACCTGATGCCACCCTCCCTACTAGACATAAAAAGAAAGTGTCAAACCAATGTCCTCTCAAGCAATGATTCACTCACAAAGCCTCAACAAAAAACATCTCCTGATCATGTTGATTAGTGACCATCATGCTATCAATACTTTGGAAGATTCACCTGTAAAAACATAACCCCAATTAGTAATACACTTTCAAATATAATAAAACAAACCTTCGGGGTATTTTAATGTTTCTTCTCAATTTATCTCAATAGCACTATCAAGGTAATTTTTGACATAAGATTCCTCAATCATACACTCTGCTTTCCTACATGTGGCAACATATGTATTCTCCAATAAAAAATATGTTATTCCATCCCTATTAACCAGCAATATTTCTTTCATCTAGGCTCCCTCTTAGTCAAGCGAGATAAACTTGCTATTTCGGCATTGGATAATATTTCATGGAAACCATCCTTGTTATCATGATTGTCATGTCAAATTTTCTTACAAACATATTCACCATCTTGAATATGATGAGCGTGCACAACTTAGACAACAAGTACACCAAATCTATATAAGCATGAAGCTAGTCATAACAAAATGTTATAGTAGTGGAAGCATTATAGTTTACAAAAATAATCCGCAAGAGACTATACTTCAATACTTTAACTTATTTCCTAAATTAAATGAACAATTCAATCAGTTTTGTCAATAAGATGAAAAGTTATTTCATATAGTGAACCCTATAAATAAGTAAAACAAGAAAAATATCTAATAAATTTTAGAATTCATATGTTAGAGTTCCCACTAGAATTTCATGTAAACCCTATATTTTTCCATCTACAACATTATTCTAAAACTTAAAAATTTGACTAGGACTTGTTTCCAAACCCTGGGACTTCTGACCATTAGTAATCAGGTCAACACATATATCTAGGAATGCATCATAAAAAAAAATCATAACATATGTCACACAATATTAGCATATTAAACACATATACAGACCTAGACCAAGCTATGGTTTTGGCCAAATGAACACATACCTAGGGTTTCATTCCTAGGAATTTAAATAATTTAGAAGGATTTTGCTTGTAGAACTAACAAAAAACTAAGGTTTTGGTTCATAATGAATCAACCCCCATTATACCAAAACTTCAAACGTTCTGGATTTTAGACAACATCATTTCAACCTTATTAAGTTAGGGTTTTCATGATCTTACTAAAAACCCAAACAAGACATCATCAATATGATAGAAATTTCCTCATTAATAACCCTAAGTGGGATTTGGGTTTCACAGATTATTAGCATACCCTTCAATTAGGGTTTTCCAAATAAAATTTATACGGTACTTTATACAAAAAATAAAATAAATGAGAAGGGAATATGTATCATATGATGAATCATCCTAGAAAGAATGTTTTAATATTCAAGAGATCTAGACATAAAAAATGTTAGTAATGTAGAATGAAATGCTAAAGAGAATGATTATGAAGAGGAAAAAGCTCATGATCTAGGACATACCTTTGTTTCTTAACAAACCCATTTAACTTCAATGCTTTTTCTTATGAAGCCTTATTTCATAATCCTTGAGAAATTTGTTTCCTTTAAGTGTAAGTCATGATATTATATACCTGTAATGCATACTTTCAAGAAAAACATCTGATACCAAGAACATGATTTATTTTATCAAGTTAGATCTCCTACATAAACATGGAGGATGGAATCCCATTATATGGAATATCATGTTATTATTTCATTTGAAAATAGGAAATTTACTATATATTCTATATTTTTTGTAAATCTTAAAGGACAAGGATTAGGGTTATAAGCTACACATTATCTAAGGATTGCAATTTTATCCTAGACTAGCTATGAACCATATATTTGAAAATTTTTAAGAATTATGATTAATTTTACATTGTATTTACATACCTCTCGTTTGACAACTCATTATACTTGTTATAAGTGAATCTTGAATACTTACTTGATTTTCCTTAAAACTGGTTCCTTGTGCTCGTATTATCATCTCAAATTCTTGATATATCTCCATTGGAAGTTGTGCTAAATTCACTCAGCCCATTTTTTTCCTTACGTTTCCTTCAAGAATAGCCCTAATGATCATTTCTATATGATTATGTTGAACTCAATCCATATTTTTTTTGCTGTAATATAGTATTCACTGATTTCATCACCAGAACTGCCATACTAATATGTACCGAAATTTTTCATTGCAATATCGTTGAACCTCCCTCTGATATTTGTACCGATTCAACATCTTGTCACTTGTTATTGAAATATCAAAAGTACATTTTTGTGTGGTTTATAAAAATATTTCACTATGTCATATCAATACCTTTTTACTTGAAAACACTTACTCTATAATATGAGTGAAGTTACATTCTCTGAAAGTTACATAAAATACTTCTAATATTTTGCATCATTCCTATAATATATTATGACACCGATACTTATCTTTGTGATTGATCCAATATTGATCACTGAGTTTGATACGAAGTGATTCTCAAGTTTGAATCTAGATATTTTAATAGAAATGCAAACATAACCTTTCACTGAGTATTCTTCAAACTACCTTTAGTTATGACCTTAGCTCTGATACCATGTTGAAAAATCCAAGTAGGTGGAAGTTAACTAATTTATGTTATTATGAGATTATATTGTGATGTTTTTGTTATTATTATGTGTTATTTCAATTTACATTTTCTTATCATCAAGACTAATTGAAAGAAACAAATAGAAGAGGACATAAGATGTAGGCATGTTGTCAGGCAATAACCCCACTCTTTTGGTAAAACACAGTCAAAATTATTTCTTTAGTAGATTAAAGATGAGACGACCAAGACCATTAAAATTTAGACTCGAGACCCCCACCATCAAGTAATCCTTAACTTTTATTATTTTTTTATGTGGGTATTATATTACATTCTTCAATGTGTACTTGAAAAATTCTAGTATGATACAATATTCTTTCTTCTAATGGCTTCCTCTCACTATCATTATAACTGTGATAGCATTGAATACTTGTTACTGTGTTAACATTGAGACCCATTCAATGTAAGAGCACCAGGACCTCATCTCTGAAATGGCACCAAGATCTAAGTTTTGTGGTAGCACTAAGTCCAATTCTTTGTCATTATAGAGGAACCGAAACTGTATTATTGAAGTAGAATCGAACCCTTCTTCCTGTAGTAGCACCGAGATATCATAGTACTAAATATATGAGACCTTATTTATGTGATGGCACCAAACCCATATCACTGTAATGGCACTGTAATTTCTTGACTACATTGTATGAACTCCTTTTTTGAGATGATCCTAGCTTCTCCACTGAAATGCCTATCTCTGAAATTTCCATCTAAACTTCTGTATGTAATTGAACTAAAATTATATGGTATTATAATGAAAAAAACATATATTTGTATATATAGTGTTTCATCCATCATAAATGAGCTAATGTGACCCTGTGAATAGGTTTTTATCTATTTTTAGGCTGGCATTAGTACATTGAACAAAATTGACTTGAAGATAATTTATTTGAGGTGGATTTAAAGAGGATGACTTGATGTAGGATTATTTGACCAAACAATACATGAATTTGAAAATAACCTAAAGCCTACAATGGAGCCTTGACCTATAATTCACCTAAGTAGGAAACCCATGCTTTAACAAGTTAATTCAATAATAATAAAAATCATTTTTTATTTTCTTTTGGCAAAGATGTATTACATTTGACTGAAGTGAAATAATGAAGACATAACCTAGTTAAACTCTTCAAAAAAAATTGGACACCACAAACTAATTAGCTAGCAAAATTTGATGTCTTGTACTAAGTGGTGGTTTGTGGAAGACCACAAAGTAAATCATGCTAATGGATTATGGAGCTGTCTATATATTTGACACACATAATCTAATATTTTAATAGAAAATAATGTAACGAAAAAATACATATCCTTTATCTCTCACCAAATATGATTAAGTTCCTTTGTTCTATTTCATATTTTACTTGTATTTTATATTATCCCAAGGGATTCTACATGTCCTTTCCTTATGTTAATTTCTAACACAATGACCACAATGAATATCAGTTATCTTTCTTCTTTTACCCCCTACTCATCTAGATTATTCATTTCATTGATTCTTACCTCTCTAAGAGAAGAAAATGATTTATCTAGGGGATTCGGCTAACTTATCCCTTCCAAAATATTTCTCATGTTCTCAAATTTTTCCACCAAAGATTCAAATGTGAGGATTTATTTTTCTCATTAGCTTGTAAGGATTCAATGTGGCGATAAGCACATAAAACATGGTTATATGGGGACATGTTGCCATGCCCCCCAAAATTTATCTTAGCAGGTCGGTGGCAACTCCCTTCCCCTTTTGCAAGCTCATGACACCATCCAGGATAAAATAGTATTGTTAAAGAAGTCACCAACACTTGTTGTTTATTGGATATTTTGGGAGGGGACTACAAACAAAAGAAAATTTTCTTGATACTTTAAACATCCATAGTTAGCAATAATATCATTTTCCTTGTGTCCAGACCACTACACATGAGAAAGGAATGTTGACTGAAATTTGAGTCGAAAGGGATTAGGCCATGCATATAACGAGTTCCTCTAGGCACTATATTATAAAGAATTTATTAACTATAGCACCATTATTAATCTTTCTAATCATATTGAAAATATGTTGGGAATCTCCCACCACAAATATTTTGAGGTAACCACGAGGCTAAGAGATTTCCAACACAGTGATTAAGCCAATGAGTTTCATTGTGTTATTGTCCTTGATTCCCAATGACCCTAATTATATAAAAAACATGACTACCTTTATTATCTATAACAATACATCCAACGCCATTTGGGCCTAGATTCCCTTTCAAGGAACCATTGAAATTAAATGTTAAACCCTATAATTGTTTCTTTTTGAAAACCATTGTGCACTCCATCCTCCTTCTTTTTTACCATAATAACTCTAGTTGGGCATCGTTTTACAAGTTTTATGGAATAGAAGGTACATAATCATATTATGTTTCATAAATCTCATTGTTATTTATTATTTAACTCAACATTTGCATGAGCTACTGAATTGCAATGACTCTACAACTAATTTCTGATTCTACAGTGAAGTTGAAGGTTCGATGGGTTCCCAAGCTCCATGCAAAGAAAAAGGCATATGGGAAGGTGAAAAATAGTTGGAACAATGATTTTTACCTATCCTCGTAACCTACATTGATAAATAAAGCACCGTAGTAGCCCAGTGAAAGAGAAAGTCAACCATCGTCAAAGGGGAACTAGGCGAGCAAGAAAGTAATGGATGCATAAATTTAACCTCATGGTTCTATTCGCTCATAGAAAATCATGAGAAAATCAAGATATGTTGTCTCTTTATGTTAATTTTTGTCACTTTCGAGTAGAGTAGGGTTGTAATACTCTGAAACAAATATGTGTAAGAGATTATAGATCTCCCTCTCTGCATGACAATCACAGACTATAATTACGATTAGAATTTTTTTTTTTGCAAATACAAACTCTCTTTTCTTTTCATTCCTTTCTTGTGTGATTTATGAATGCATATTTAATCTTGTGAAGGCATTGTGGTAACACATACTTCTCATAGGAGGGCCCCATCGAGATGTAAGTTTTTTATTATTGACATATAACATTTCATTTTTTGGTTTTCTATAGCATTTCATTAGTGTATCTAATTACTTAAGTTTTGGTTTCTAAATGAATGCTTCTAATTGTTTTTAGAGTATGATTGGTTAATAATTTTTTTGTAAGAGTGAAGATGCGATCTCTTGTGCACATTGGAAGAGTATAGATTGATATAGATTTTTAGTATAGTTTTTACATTATAGTTGTGTGAATAGAATTTTAATATGAATATAGAGTTAATATTTCCTTATGTCAAAAGAAATTTAAATCAAGTTTCATTGTCAAGTTCTCATTTCAATCAAGTATGATTTGTTTCAAGAAAGAGTGAAGGAATTGTGTGATTTTCATTTGATCAAGAGTGATATTTATTTCTTCAAGTTTGATCTTGATTTCGAGCAAGTGTGATAGTTCTAGTGTAATCTTCCATAGGGAAGTGTGATGATTTTATGTTGATTTTAGTTTTCAAATAATCATTTTAAGCAAGTGTGATCATTTTCATTTTAAGAATGACAAATTTACTTTCATAGTTAATATTTGTATCTCGATATCTCAATTTAACTTAGGAATTGTTTGAGTAATAAGGACTTGTAGCACATATAGTGCACATACATTTCATTGGTATACTATCCATTGTTTATAATTCATGTAAGTAATTTATGTAACACCTTCTCCCCATATCTACCCAAGTAAACGACCAACCGGGGTAAGCATCTGCGAAGATACTATTTTTATGAGATTCAACATCCTAGATTACCTTAAGGAAGTGAAACTGATGAAAACAAGATAGAAACACCTTACACAACATAAAAAACATCCTCAGAAGGTAACGCAACCTTCCGGGCCCATGAAACCTTAGGGTGACTAACACTTTAACAAATTTGAGGGTTAACCATGGGCATGCCAAGGGAAGGTAGCAACTGAAAGCCGATAGCCGTGGGCATACCAAGGCAAGGTAGCGGTCAAGGCCCAATTTGGTCAGTTATGTACCTGCAACTCTGGGATTTATACCACATTTTTAGACCCAGAACCCAGGTTACTTCCCACGGCTTCATGAAATTTTAGGGGATGATGAATAAAATTAAAAAAAGGTACAAAATCAATCACATCATCTAGACCCCTCCTATCCATGACTGTAATTTCCTCAAATATGTCACAAAATTTTCATATATAGGTATAAGCAACAGATTTAAACATAGGGATATATTACTTATATGAGAATAGTTAAGAATAATTCATCCCCCACATCATAAGCTAAAATACAATCTATTTTAACATAGGTACATTATGTATTCATTTATAGGTAAACAAAAATGACAGATTCCTACATCATCACTGATCAAATACATGCTTATAACTAACATAATAACAACATAAATATAATGGATACAAAAAAAATAAAATCCATACATAAACCAATACATTTTCATACCATATACCAAAGGAATTACCTCTTCATTAATGAGTGTAAAAACTAACTGGAGATGGGACTTCCACATTCCACTAGACCATAGATTGGCTCATCCAAGTCTCACTTTAGCCACTCACCCATGTACCATATTACAAGCATGAATGTGGGATCTCATAAAAAACATCAATCACAATCAATCTAGGGCTTATAGAGGCCAAACCACCTTAATCCTAAACTAGTGAATACACCTCACGGTCATACATCACAACCATCATGGATTGGTCTCTATCCAAGTTGTTCCAGGGCTCTAGAGTGTTTGTTCCAACAAGAGCTTCTTGGAATAGTAACTCAACCGCAACTGTTGAAACGCTTCCATAGTGTTTGTCTGACCATGGCTTCAAGGACTAGTAACTCCACCCACCTAGGGCATCCTGAGCATTTGTCCAACCAAGGCTTCCAGGACTAGTAACTCAACCCACAATTTTCCATTGGGATTCAAGGGTGTTTGTCTAACAAAGGCTTGCATGAAATAATAAATCAACCAACAACTAAAGGAATCATGAGAACCAACTGAAAAACAATCAATGGAAATAAACCCACAATAGAATGGTTGTCCAGGAAATGGCAGGGCTAAGATAATACACATTTTTTCCAAAACTAGTTAGGAAAACATACATGAAATTTGGTACCTGCAATCAAAAGCCATTTTAGTTGTTGATATCAATGACCAATTTCACTTTACTACTCTTCCTCTGACTTCAAATCCACATGCATACACCATGAATTCCAAATCTAGTGAGAAAAACATAAATGCAACTCGGTACCTACAATCAAAACCCATTGTAGTTGACAATATCGATGACCGATTGGGCTTTCCTACTCTTCCTTTTCCTTATTTCTCCAAGTCACCGGGTATTCACACTCCCTAAGAGCGCTCCAAGAAAACTCTAAGTATCCAAGAGTATGAGAGAGAGAGAGATAATAATGATAGGTCCCAAACTAAACTCATAAAATTCCTACCAACTAATACTCCTAATCCTTTTTATCAATGAGGCTCCTATTTTCCTCATTTTCCATTATTTTCCTTCATTTTCCTCATTACATGCAACCTCTGACCTTCTCACCTCCCTTTTCTCCCAATATCCATTTTTTTCATAAATAAAATTCAAGTTAATACCTCATGCCTTTCTAAAGCCTTTTCCATTTCCTTTTCCAATTTTCTTTATCCATAACAAACTGAAATGAACACCCGATAGGATGTTTTTCCCACCATTCATCTTGGAATACATGTCCCATCCACTGTGGTATTATACATTTTTACATGAATTCTTACTAGGATTGTTACAAAATAATTCCCCTTGTGGGAACACCATCCTTGGTGTTCAATCCTGTGTTGAGCTACACAGTGTCTTCTCCTTTGCCAAACCTCACTTCATTTCATCATTCCTTTATCATTTCATAACATAAACCTAAAACTCAATGAGAATGACTAAGATTACTTAAAGGTTGCATACAATGATTAACTTATTGTACTTTTGTGATTTTTGCTGTCTTAATGACTTTTGAACAGTTTAGCTACAGAATGCAGTCATTCTGTAGCCAGTCAAGCGTTCCGTCGCTGTTTTGGTGTTTAAGTATGTTACAGGTGTCATTTGGAGAAAAGGCACATATAGGTGGATTCCAAATCTTTCCTACTTCATTTTTTCCCTTCCACGAGGACTGAATCGATAGCTGGAGGTGCCTAAGCACATGGTCAAAGAAAAAGTCAAGGAAGCTGTCTTCTATAGGAATCAGGACTCCTGATTTGCTTTACAGCAAATCATGAGTCCCAAAAGAGTTCTAATTTGATTTTAACTTCAAACCTACACCTGTACCTATTTTTGTTCAATATTAGTTATGAATTTACATATAAATTAAGTTCTGTAATACCGAAAGGAAAAACTTTTGTTACTTATCTTATCATTACGATGATACTCTGTTTTCAAGTCTTGTGATTAATAAAAAGGAGTTTTAACCTTGATGCTGTTCTGAATACAACCTTGAGGAGTTAAAGGATTAATGCCGAATTGATAGCAGAGGGCCCCTGATATTCGAGGAGGTTTTACATGTTTTCTAGATAAGTCATTTTCAACTCTGTTCTGTCATATTTCCTTACTTAGACTGCTTTCTGAAATCATAGCTTTTAGTATTATGTTTCATGTCATTTTCTTAGATAAAGGATCCTCATGATATTACAGTTGGTCTCTTTCTCAAGCTCTTCCAATACATCTCTATTAAATGAATGAGATTCAATTATAATATTCTGAGTTATTAGTATTTCATTTTCTGTTATTGAGTTAAAAAGAAGATCCTCATTATACTACAGTTAGTCTCTTTCCAAAGCTTTTCCAATAAACCTCTAATCCACAAATGAGACTTAGTTGTAATATTGTGAGTTATTGATTGTTTTGTTTCATAAAAAGATCCTTATCACATTATGATTAATCTCTTTCAAAAGCTCTTCCAACAAATCTCTAACTCATGAATGAGATTTAGTTGTAATGTTATAAGTTGTTTCAGAATTTCATAGGAGATCCTTATTACATTATGGTAATCTTTTTCTCAAGCTCTTCCAATAAACCTCTATCATATGAATGAGATTTCACTGTAATGTTCTAAGTTACTGTTTGTTTCAGCACTTCCTTTTATGTTTCATGAGATCCTCATTGCATTATAATTAATCTTTTTCACAAGCTCTTCCAACAAATCTCTAATTAATTGAATCAGATTAAGTTGTAGTGTTTTGAGTTACTTTTCATTTCATAAATGTTTATTTAAGCTGTAATATCCATGGATTAGGACTCTCTGTTTTCATCATTTTCTATTTAGGAACATAACTTGCAAATAAACTCTGTTTTAATTCATTTATTAAGATTTCTTTTTCTCCCTTTTGACATAGATTCAACTTCATCTTCTTAGCATAGAGTAGCATACTAAGAATCAAACATAAAAACCCCAAAACATCAATAAAACACTAAAAACAACGAAGTAAGAAAAAGGGATACTTAGGCACATATAGTGCATTACACTTCATCAGTTTACTAGCCCTGGTCGATAATTTATGCTATCAATTTAGAACACTAAATTGACTAAACATTTTGGCGTCGTTGCCGGGGAAGTGTAACTAGGTAGCCTTATTTCCTATTTCCCAAAAAAACAATGATATGCGTAGAGAAAGAGATTCTAGGGGTAGATTTATAAGAGGCAAAAGCTTAATTCCCAGAACTCCACTCACTCCACCAAGACCAAGAAGTAGCACACCTCCAACTCAAACCCATATTCCATACTATATTGGTCATAGGCTTCCAGAAGTCTCAAGATCAGATATCCAATCAGGAAGATCTCCCACTTCATCCACTGAAGCAATTCTAGAGGAAGAAGATCCAAGGACTCCTATAGAAGGGATAACCTTTTTCACTTCCACAAGAGAATGTATTCCAGCAAAATAATTACAAATCCCTAGTGAAGAGGAAGAAGAGGACTATTTCTTTAATATACCCTTGATAGAAGAACCAGTAGAACAACTAGCTCTCCCAACTGAACCCTATATCAGTTCAGAAGAATCTATCATGGCAGAAGAAGGAGAAGGAGAAGTCTTTAATGGAGAACATACACTATTTAGAGGAGGAGATAGAGGAGGAGATAGAGGAAGAGGTAGAGGTACAGAAGAAGGTAGAGGAAGAGGAAATGCAGGAGGAAGAGGTAGAAGGGAAACTGGAAGCCCTTTTGGATTCCCTATAATAGATGAAGAGACCAATGCAACTATGAAAAATATCTCACCCTTTGTTCTTCCAAACTTTCATGGACTAAAAAGTGAAGATCCTGAGGCATTCTTATTTGAATTTTAAGTTCTATGTAGAACCTATGATTATCTACAAGATGCTCAAAAACTTAAATTGTTCCCTTCAACATTGAAAGGAGCAGCATTAAAATGGTTTATGAGTTTAATCACTAGGTCTATTAGGACATGGGATGATATGAGAAAAGAATTTCTAGACAGATATCTGGATTACTGTATACCAGTCAACCATAAGGAAGAAGTGTTCAAGATGGTGCAAAAAGAGGATGAAAATCTAGAATATTTGTTGGAAAGATTTAACTATAACATCAAGAGGGAAAAAATGGAAAACTTAGTCCAAGATACTTTGAAAGCTCTTTTGTTGAAGATAATTAGGTATGAATGGATATATATCCTTAATATGATGGGGAAAGGAGACATCTCAACTTTCATTACCTGATATTGCAGAACTATGTATTAATCTTTCAAGAGGAAAATCTAAGATTCTAAAAGGACCAAGAGACCCTGCTCTTGCAAGGGCAAGCAAATCTGCAACTGGAATAGTAAGTAGGGAAAAAATAGGGAATATGCTTGATGAATTCAAAACTAACATTCTAGGGAGTCTTAGTGAGAAAATAGACACCCTTAAGTTACAAAACAAGAAAAAATTCAAAATTGATGCCTTAGCAATCCTTTGTCCCAAATGTAGGAAGAATCATGCCTTAAGAGAGTGCCCTTTGGATGCAAAAGTAATAGAGACCCGTGCAATTTGTTCAAAAAAGCATGAGACCAAGAATTTTCCTTCAATCCCTGGTCTTAAAGTTGTCTTTCAAGAAGAAACAACCACAAATTCCACATAATATCTTAATTTTGTCTCTAGAAGACCTTGGCAGGGACCTCAAACACAAGGGTTTAGTAATCAAATGTATAATCAACCCCCACCTAATTGGAACTCTTGGCAGCAACCTTGGCCCCAATTTCAAAATCAATCTCAACCTTGGGCTCAAGGAGCACAAAATCCTTATGGATGGTTCTCCCAATATTATCAATATCCACCATATTATCCATCATATCCATCATATCAAAACTTTCCTCCTCAACAAAATCCTCAATAGAATCCACAACATCGAAATCAAAATCAAAATCCACCACTTCCATTACCATTTCCTCAAAAAGAAAATCAGTTGCCTGCCCAGCCAATACCAAACCCCAACAATAAAAACCCTCAGAATACATATATGATAGAAGGTCAAAAATTTCCAACCTATTTGATTACTCCTTTAAACCTTAATGATGTTCAACTTAGGTCTGGAAGAATACTTGAAAGAAAGAAAACTTCTGTAGTTATACAAGAACAAAACAATTTTGAGGAAGATTCTCTACAGGTAAATAAAAATTTTGAAGAAAACACATCTCTTCAAGACCAAAACATTGGAAAATCAAAACAAAAAGAACCAATAATTTCAACTCCTATGTTAGAACAACCATCAACATCTACTACTACACCTCCTTTTCCTGAAAGATTACAAATTGATAGGGGTGTAGAGAAAAAAATTATGATGCCTAGCTATGATTTCTTAGATGATTTAAGAAATGTTTATATCAATATTCCATTATTACAAGCCATCAAGGAAATCCCAATTCTAGCAAAGACAATAAAAGAGTTGAGTATGAAAAAAACAAGAAAAAGAATAAAAGAGATAAAGAAAATACAACTAGTAGGAAAAATAGAAAATATAATGATGGGAAAGATTGCCATTCCAAAATATCTAGATCCCGGAAATCCAGTTGTTAAGATACATATCAATGGAATAGAAATCCCAAACACACTTATTGATCTAGGAGCATCAATCAATATCATGAGTAGGCAAATCATGGAAAAACTAAAACTTCCTAATCTTCTTTTTACACCCACACTATTACAATTAGCAGATAGATCTGTAATCAAACCAGATGGGGTAATAGAAGACATTATAGTGTCCTTAGATTCTTGGGAGTATCTTGTGGATTTCATGATCCTGACTCCTAAAAATGATCTAGGAGGACATCCTATTATATTAGGAAGACCTTGGTTAGCTACAGCTAATGAAAGACATCCTATTATATTAGGAAGACCTTGGTTAGCTACAACTGATGCTTTCATTAGTTGTAGATCTGGTGATATGTACATCTCTGATGGAAGTTCAACCAAGAAATTCACCTTGTATCCTCCAGCAAGAACAATCACAGAATTAGATGATACTCAATGGATTGATGATGAAGAAGATATACAACCTCTCTTCACTATTTCAGAAATTAGTGAAGATAGTCAGATTCTGAATGCCTTGGAAAATCATGAATCTTCTTCAAAATACAAACATGAAAAATTCCAGGAAGAATCCAACATTGAGTTCCTGTCATCAATACAAATGTATCTTTACTCCATGGAAGAATTTGGTAGCTCTACAATTGAAATATTCCCAGGAAAAACCTTAAACATAAACAAAAACCTAGAGAAATTTCAACAAGAAAAGCTAGTCAAAATATTATAGAGACACTCTTCTGCATATGCATGGGAGTACACTGACATGAAAGGGATCAACCCTAAGACTTGCACTCATCATATCTATATAGAGGAAAATTGTAAACCAATCAGACAACCTCAGAGAAGGATGAATCCAAACCTTAGGGAGATTGTTAAAGAAGAGTTGCAGAAATTGTTAAATGTCAACTTTATTTATCCCATTTCAGACAGTCAGTGGGTTTCTCCTTTGGTGATTGTACCCAAGAAGAATGGTAAATGAAGGGTATGCATTGACTACCAAGAATTAAACAAAGCTACTCTTAAAGATCATTTTCCTTTACCTTTTATAGATCTAGTGTTAGATACATTAGCAGGAAAAAAGTACTTTTCATTTTTGGATGGTTTCAGTGGTTATAATCAAATTCAGGTTGCACTTGAGGATCAAAATAAAACCACATTTACCTGTCCTTGGGGAACTTATGCCTACTGGGTATTACCTTTTGGATTGTGCAATGCACCTGCAACATTCCAAAGGGAAGTATTGGAAATATTTTCAGATCTAATACATGATTGTGTAGAAGTATACATGGATGATTTCACAGTCTATGGTAATACATTTGAAGAAGCCTCAGAAAACTTGGAAAAGGTTCTAAAAAGGTGTAAAGAAGCAAACCTTTCATTGAGTCATGAAAAATGTTTCATGATGTTTACTGAAGGGATTGTCCTAGGACATCATATCTCAGGAGATGGGATTAGAGTTGATGAGTCAAAAGTTGAAGTCATCTCTAGACTATTAGTTCCAAGTTGTCAAAAGATGTTAGGAGTTTTCTAGGATTTACAGGATATTATAGAAGATTTATAGAAAATTTCACCAAGATAGCATCTCTACTTTTCAAACTACTCACCAAGGACTGTGAATTCAAATGGAATTTTGGCTACCAGTTAGCATTTTATTTTTATTAATTGAAGCCTAGAAGATCTCTGCTTCAAACATTGGGGAAAACCACCTGGTTGGGACCTTAGGACAGCTCCTTATCCGTTTGGTATGGTGGCTCCGACTGGATTGAAAGGACCAGTTTCCTTATAACTAATGGGTTGGTGATGGGTTGATTTGGATGAGTGAAAAATGGGACTAAATAACTGAAATAAAACTATCTAATTTAAACTAAATACTGATAAAGAAATTCTAAGACTAACCCGGGTATCATATGTGAATACAACTTAAAATTATTCCAATTTAACAATAACCATAAAAATATATTAAAGTTTAATTGAAATGCGCAGTAAAAAATAAAGATAACTCTGTTTAAGAAATTAAACAGAGTTATATTAACATATTGTATTCATCATTGGATATCATCTACATACACTTATGAAAGATAACATTTCAATTATATTAAAAAATGATATATAAAGAAACGTTATGAAAACAAATATATATAAATGATAGCAAATTTTAAAGCAAATATCATATGACAAAAGAAATCAACAGTGAATAGATAAAAATACATTATCCATCTTGAAAGCTTTCAAGTGAAATCTGATACTCTAATCCAGTAATTCTGATGCAAAATCAAATCCAAGGTACAAAAATGCAACACTTTAAAGATAATTCCACATAAAATCACCAGATGTGATCCTTTATAAAATATAAGAGGTAGTTGAGTACAGAAATGTAATCTCCAAGTCCAAAAATATTACAACTCAGGACCTTTTCTCCAGTGCATGAGAATGGTTTAAATATGAAATTACATGAAAACAGAATCCTACTACTACTGCTACAATCTATCAACTTAAAAACAGAAATGCTATCTTTTGTGGAACTGATTCATTGCTTTTCCCTCTCACTCGATGTAGCCAGGTGGCAAATTTTCAACATTTCCTGGACTTCTGATGGATGACTCATCTTGGAATGTAACTGTCCAGCGTATGTGGCATCGGAGAATTCTGGAATCAAACAATCAACAACGTTTGATAGGCATTTAATAGCTAATTGACTATTGAGTGGATTAATTAGATAGGTCCACATATTATCCGAAGATATTGTTTCAAGCTCATTGATCTATTGATTTTTATTCAGTATTTCTTCTTTCCATCTGTGATCAGTGTCTTTGACTTTAAGAAAACTGCCTAGAACACCATCTGAAATGAGATTAATTGCATATAAGCTGTCATTGATAAACTGTATTATATTACCCATCATGCCTCTAGCTCTTGATATAGCTCTCTTGGCTTTCATTAACTGTCGTTCCCACTCTGTAAACAAGATTTCCTTCTGTTTTTCTTCTATTTTAGGAAGATTAGCTTTTCTTCCTTCTTCTATATCCTCCCAATTAATAAATTCATAAATCTTTTCATCGGCATCATCAATCTCTTGCCTGATATTAACTATGCCCTGTATCAAAGATGATGTTATATCAATAAACGACTCTGTTTGAGCTAATTTTGTACAAAAAATATCTAACTGCTGAGACAGTAGTTTATTGGCTTCAAGAGCTTCTGTTTTTAATTCATTCAATTTGGGAAAATCTTTGAATTTATCTAAGGCTGCTTGAAATTATTTTTCTTGCACAATCTTTGTGTTCCTTTCATCTTGTAACAAATTTTGTAGCTTGCAATCTCTTGATTCAACTGTCGCTGATTACTTAAAGTTTGTTCATCAATTTTTTTCTTTTCTGTGACAAGCTGCTCTTCTAGCTCTTTAATTCTGAGCTCTCGATTTTGAAATTTCTGTTCAAATTTAGCAATTTTCTGCTGATTTTCATTAGCTTGTTTTTCAAGTAAAGCTAGATGTAGATCTTTCTGAATCATCAACTGAGAAACTTCTGCAGCTTTATCTATTGTCGCAGCACTGTATGCTCCTGCATATTGAGATAACTTAGTGAGATCCTCAGATGGATTCACTTCGGCATTCTTATAAACAATACTCATGAATTCTTCCTGTGAAGCAAAATTGGTGTCCTGATCCATCTTCCTTATTTTTCTCTGTTTTTTAAAAACAACCTTATGTTTAGGGCTATAGAATACATCCAGAGGAGGGATCTCCTCAATTTTCAACACAATTTGTCCTGTAGGATGTTCAGGAATGATTTCAATATCTTGATCTTCTGGATTTTTCTCTTCAGGATTATCCTGCAGTCCTAATTGATGAGCAAATTGATCATACTGTTTCAACAATTGAGAGGAAATATTAAGATTAGTGGAATCTACAATTTTCTTGGTATTTTCATTTCCTCCAAGTTGGGTATCGGATTTCTCTGTATTTCCTTCTTGTTTACTAGTTTTACTGTCTGAACTTTCCTTTTGGCCATGCACATTAGTATCATTACTTGTGTATTTCTTCTCTGTTTGAGTTGTAGATTGCTGATCAATATTTTCTTGGGATTTCTCATCAATGATCATCTTTTCAGTATCTATAACAGGATCATTTCTTGTTACTTCTTCTTGTGTCTGTACAATGGGCTGGTCAGTAGATAATTGTGTAGTGGGCTTACTGGTAGATGCTTCTTCTGTTGTTTTGCCAGATTTATCTTCTATCTCTGCCTCTTGCATAGGAACCCTTAGTTGATCTAGAGGAATTTTTAACAATCTTTTCCTTTTGAATAACATAAATTTATTCATTTCTTTTTTCTGAAATCTGGACTTGGCCAAATTATAGACTTGAGAAAAATCATTTAATGAAACAAACAAATCATCAAGCTCATCTGGTTCATGCTCGAATCAAGCAATCAAAACTGAAGAAGTAACATTAAAAGCTACCTTTTGTGGATCATACTGTCTCCCCGGGACTGTTGCTAATTTAAAACCCTTTATTTTGGTGACTTCCTTTTTTGCATGCTTGAATTCATTCAAAGTAAAATGTCCACAATTGAATGGAAACGAAGGCCACATTATTTTCTTACTATTGCTCAGAAACCTGGACATCCCTTCAATTGTTAATTGATAGGATATTTCTTGAGCTAAGAGTTTATTCGGGACAATAAGGGGGAGAATCTGGGGTTCCACAATACTCCCGAAAATCCTAACATACGTGAATTTCTCTTCTCCAAACGAGTCTCCTATTGAGGATAAGTTAGATTTAGCTTGGTCAGAGAATCTAGGGGGAAGGCGATTGAAAAATATTTGAAAGACTGGAATAAGGAAACCATGACATATATTATATACGTGATCTTTGAAATGAATTTTCCAAAGAAGGTTATGATATATGTGAATCGGAGTGGGATCTTTAGCAGTCCATTTCCATCCTAACAAGGGAAACTCAAAATTGAAACAAAGGGCGTCTAAAATATAAGCACAGAAGAAAAAAGGAGTGGCATTTCCAGCGCTTTTATATTGTCTGTATTCAAGTATCCTATTAGCTATCCTATCAGAAAGGATAACAGCCCAGTCCATAATTTCGGAATTGACAACAGCTAGGATTAAAGGAACCATTTGTATAGAAAACCTAGCAGAATTGTTATTTCCAAATAATCTACACATCATGGCAGCAACATAGTAGTATGGGGGCAAAAGAGAATCTACTGAATACATACCGGATGATTTATTTTTGTGCTTTTTGGGATTTTTCCTCCATTCTTTGATAGGTTCATATTGAACCTTATAACTGTCAGCAAACTCTTTGACAAATTCTTTGTTATAAACTTTCTATGGATCAGGAAGATGATACATTGCCTTGATGTCTTCTTCTTTGAATGATCCAAAAGATGCTCTAGAAGCTGAAATAAACATTCTGTCTTTAATTTTTACACTATCAATGACCCATCGAATCACATCATAATAAGGAATGATGTTTTCTCTGGCTGCGATTCGATGTAGAAATGAATTTGCAAGTGTTCTATCAGTAACTTCAGAGTTGGAATTTGAGTTATCTTCATCAGGTACTGATACCTTTGCTATTGTGACTTTAGGGTTTTCATTCTCCAATAGATTATACACTCCTTCCCATGTCATTCTGCCGAGCCCTTGACATGATGTATCTGTAACTAGTTTCAGCTTTGCTGGATTTTCCTTTGAAACTGTAGGAATCTCAAAAAACTTAGCGACACCAACATCCTTCATTCTCCTTGTTCTCTTCGCCATTTCTGTGTCTGATATTGTTTCCCTTGGTCCGCGAATGAAAATATTTGGCGTTCTTTGATTCTGCAAGGCAATAAGCTTCTCAGTCGTGATGAACAAGCAAGTGAAAAGAACAACTACAAATCATAATTCATTATTTATTGATTCTGTATAATACTTAAATGTTCCTTTTGGGTCACACTTCGCGTATTCAAAACAGAATCATAAGCCAATATTTATTTGATTTGTTATTTAATGTCAATCATACCATTCGAGATTTGGTGCTTGTGAAATATTATAATATTACTTATTTCAAATTCTTCCAATGTGTAATATTAAATCTTAATCACAATCGGAAGTATTCAAATGGTATATCGATATCATAATACAAATTTCTCCGATTGTCGATTGTGATTGCTAACTTCTTTGATTCTTGATTAGATGGTGGTATATTGCATCGGGGAGTTTCCACCGAAAAGATTTATTAATGGATTTCTACGATTTCCGACTGCAATATGGTGGGGTCTACCATATAAAGATTCTTCTCATTTAAGTGAAACAAATGTTTATTTCTTTTTGAAAAGTGTTTTATAATAAAGCGCGTCGCAATCAGAGAATTTTAAATTGACCAAAGAATTTATTAAAAGTGCTCCGATCACGCGATTGCGATTAATCGCATCGGAGATTTTGAACATGTATGTAAAACTTCTCTCAAATATTTCTTCCGATTTCTGATTTCCGATTATTGTTCATGGGACTTTTGCAATTAATTTATTTTCTATAATAAAGTATTTTATATTTGATCGGATCAGAAGTTTTTGAATGTTGTATTTGTTTGTACTCACTTGGTAACAAAGATATGCAATGAGTCATTCAAAATAATGAATCTTTATTTTTAAGCCTTTTATTCCTATATTAAAAAGAAGAAAAAGGGACCCTATTTATAAATGAATTTTATTCTAATTTTTTAGAAAAAGGGAGGGTTGTTGTAGAGTATAACAATTGGCGACTCACTGAAAGAAACAGTTATCTCTGAAAAAATAAAATGAATACTATATTTCTAGTAAGTAAATATTTTTAAAGATAATGAAAACTATCTTAAGATAATCAAAAATAAAATCTAACTATGAAAAAGAATAAAAATTACTTACAATTTCTTTCTAATATCTTGAGAATAAAAACATTATTGGGTTATCTCAAGCTTTGATTGGTGTTAATAATGAAGTAAGTGGATTTCTCCAAGTCTGGTTTTTATAATATACTCTATTGTCATAGGCATTGCCTCTGCTGCCTTCAAACGTTCATAGTCTCGACAGGGTTACCTTTTAACCATTAACTTAGTCATTGTCCCATCCAATTAAAATTATGATCTTTTAAAAGATAAATTCATAAGATATTTTATCTCATGTTTTTGTCTTTTACTAATTTTTTATTTTTAAGAGCCATTCTTCTGGTTTGGTAGCCAGATAATAACAATGTCATTCACTAGTTGTAATTAAACTGAACAAGATGGCTCGTGATGAGACCCCTTGTCTTACATTTATAAGCCATTACCCTGTTTTGATATGCAGTATTGGTAATGTCAGTTTTATTACTTCTTATGAACATGGTAAGCAGGTTGGTGATGAGACCTCTTATCTCTTAAAATTTTCATATAATTTCTTAGAATTACATTTTAAAAAATCACAACTTAAATGGATGGGGTGAACTAGTTTTATCCTTAAGAATCAATGGATGACAATTTTCAGAGTTTCTTGAGTACCGGGACTTTGAAAAATATTTACTTTTATGGATAACCTTTCTCGGCTCAATAAATTTATAATGATTTACATTTTCCTCAAGTTTTAAAAAGATCATGCAAATGATTAGAATAATCTTTCAAAGTTTAACATTTTATTTTAAACTATCCAAAGACTGTGATCATCTCTTTAAAAATTCTTATTTACACAAAATAAATATTTATAATATTCTTCCTAAGAAATTTTCTAAATAGTAAATAGTCAATTAGAGACTTATTAACAACTTTTATTTACAAAACAATTAAAAAATTTGTAGAAAGGAATATGTACAAGTAAGAAGGGGTTACCTCCTTATGAAAAGAATTTCTTTAAGACAAGCCCATTTACAGGAAGAGATTCTCTCTTTCCTGTTAAATCTTGGAGTATGAATGTATTTGAGCCTATTTTTTCAGCAATCTGAAATAGTCCAAGCCACATTTTCTGAAACTTGGTATGCTTACCTTTTTCTTCATGTGCTTTATCCCATTTCAGAACAAGATCACCAATTGACAAAGTCTTTGAGCTGGTAGAACTTACATCAAAAGAAGATTTTACAAGCTGTTGATGTTTTTCATGAATAATTTTTGCTTTATCTCTATCTTCTTCTAGTTTAAGGATTTGATCATATCTCAATTGAATGGATGAAGAAGGATTTTCTTCAATAAATTGCACTAGGGCTAATGATGGAAGAGCTAAATTTGATTGTATCACAGCTTCTTTTCCATAAACGAAATTGAAAGGTGAAGTTCCTATTGAATCTTTTTTAGTAATACGATCCGCCCATAGTGAAAAGATTAAAGACTTGTGCCAATTCTTTTGGTTTTGATCAATGGTCCTTTTAATGATTTTGATAAGATTTTTGTTAGTGGATTCAGCCAAACCATTACCTTGTGGATAATAATTTGCTGAATATTTCAATTTAAAACCTCTTTTGACTGCAAATTCCATTATACTGTTTCCATAAAAATAAGTTGCATTATCAAAGACAAGAGCGTTAGGTACACCAAACCTGGTTATGATGAATTGATCTATGAAATCAATAATTGTATCAGAATTGGCTACCTTCAAAGGGATTGCTTCTACCCATTTTGTAAAGTAATCAGTTACTGTAAGGATGTATTTATGCTGTTTGGAAGAATGAGGTACTATCTCACCAATAATATCAAGCCCCCATTCCTCAAATGGTTGATCAATATTTACCGGTTGCAAAGGAAAAGCTGGTTTCTTTTGTCTTCAACTAGCAGTTTGACAAAATTTTCACTTCCTTACATAATCATGTGTATCTTTAAAAAGGGTAGGCCAGTAATAACCAGCATGAATTATTTTGTGAGCTGTGGTATCACCTCCAAAATGACCTCCTACTGGTCCATCATGCAATTCCTGCAACACCTTTTCGGCTTCAGTCTTTTCAGGACATCTTACTAGGATTGAATCATAATTCTTTCTGAATAACACATTATCAATGATCTCATATTTAATAGCCTTAAATCTTAAAGCACGTTTGCTCTTATTGCTGAGATTAGAAGGAGCACACCCATTTTTCAAGTAATAGATGAGATCAACATACTGAGATTCAGAATCTGAAACACTTATCTAACTTACTTGAATATCTTTATTTGAATCTTGATTTTATGGTATCTTACGAGCTCCTGCCAATAATCTGCAAAAACCTTGTCCTCTAACAATCTTAGCTGGTTTAATATCAATATCATATTCTTGCAAAACTGTTACCCAGTTAGCTCTCTTTTCTCCTACTTCTTTTTGAACTAATAATTGTCTCACTACCGAGAATGGGACAGTGATTTTTGTATGTGTTTTTAAGAGAAAAGGTCTGAAATGTTTGATTGATTTAAACACGGCAAAGGCTTGTTTTTCAACATCGGAGTAATTCAGCTCAACTCCTTGCAGATTTGAGCTAAAGAAAGAAATTGATGCTTCAACTTTCTGATCATTGAGCTGTGTTAAAATAGCAGCATAGGATGTTTCGGTGGCCAAAGTATACAAAGTAAAATCTTTAGAAAAATCAGGGGTTTTCAATGTCGGTGCATTAATGATTGCTTGTTTGGTTGCCCCAAAGGCTTCTTTCTCTTTATGCCCCCATTTGAATACTGAATTTTTCTTGATCATATTTTGCATAGGTAAAACAATTTCAGAGAAATCAAGAATGAATCTTTTTACAAAATTGATTTTCCCAAGAAATGATTGCATGTATTTTTTGTTATGAGGTAAATAAATATTAGAAATTTATTTCACTCTATCTGGATCAATATATATATATACCATCTTTTGACACAACAAATCCTAAGAGTTTTTCTTCATCCAAAGCAAAGACAGATTTCTTTGGATTTAAGGAAATACCAAACCTTCTACATCTTTCAAATATTTGCTTTAGGTCATGCAGATGATTGGCTCTCTTTTTTTAAAATACTGTTATGTCATCAAGATAAACAACAACTGATCTATTGATCACAATTTTAAATTCTATGTCCATGGCTCTTTGAAAAGTTGCTCCAGCATTTATTAGACCAAAAGGCATTTTCTGATAAGCATAGGTTGCCCATTTTGTTCTGAAAGTTGTTTTCAATCTGTCATCTGGATGAACTAAAACTTAATTATAGCCTGAAAATCCATCAACATTGGACATGAGTTATGAACCAGCTACCTTTTGAAGTATCTAGTTGGTAATGGGAAATTGTCTTTTAAACATGCTTTGTTTAAATTTCTAAAATCAATACAGATTCTTGTATCACCATTCTTCTTCCTTACAGGTACCATATTGGAAACCCAATTGGAGTGCCTTACAGGAAAAATCATTTTGGCTTTTAAAAGTTTATTAAGTTCTGATTTGATTTTATCTTCGAGATTTGGATGAATCTTTCTTAACTTCTGTTGAACAGGTTTAATATCAGGAAGCATTGGAATTGTGTGTTGAATAACTGAAGTATCATACGTTTTTAAATCACCATAATTCCAAGCAAAATTTTTTTTTATATTTGTTCAGAAGTTTAATGAAATCATTCCTTTCCTCCGGAGTTAAATTGAGTCCTAAATTAACATTTTGAGGATTAGTGACTTTCTTGAAACGGTCTTTAATATCATATAAGTCCTCTAATTTAACAACAGATTTCGGAATGGGATTTTCATTACCTTTTGAGGAAATTTGTAAATCATGATCATCCTCATCAATAATTTGTTCATCATATGATTTCTCTGAAGTCATGAAATTTAAAATATCTTGATCATGGTAAAATACTGTCCAATTTGTGATATTATCTGGAACAGAAGGGCGAAAAATCAATTCTACTGAAAATCTATCAGGACTACAATCTTCAGCAGGAAGGAGTTTAGATGCAACATTAGCTAACAAATCAACTGATGTGTTTTGATTCCTAGGAATAGAAGAAATATTGAATGCTAAAAAATGAGTGGTAAGATCTTGCACTAGGGTTTGATAGTGTTTAAGATGTCCTAAAAGGCAATGGATAGTATTCCTAACTTGTTTTATGACAATTTCAGAATCACCAAAGACTTTCAAGTTTTTAACATCTAACCCTATAGCTTTATAAAGTCCTTGAATCAAGGCTTCAAACTTCTGCAGTATTTTTTGTACACTCAAATTCTAACCTACATGATAGCATGGTTTTCTCTCCATCTGGATCAATTAAGATGCATCCTGCTCCATCTCCATCACTAGATTTTGATCCGTCAAAATATAATGACCAAAATAATGATTTATCTATTGGATTATCTAGAATTACATCAGAAATATTTACAATTCTGGAAGAATCAGATTGTGAAAAATTTTCTATTTGAGAAACAAAAGTATTTACAGAAAAGGGTGATTGTGGTGCTTTGAAGTTTCCAAGAAATGACTCAGCAGAATAACCTCCAAGAATATTGTTGTTGAATGCCACAGGTTCATTAGATTGTTCAAATTCAGTGACAGTGTGCATCATATGTTTTTCTCATTCAACCTTGATTTGATTTGGTTTCCCTTTGTAGGGAAGCCACATATGTGAATAATCAGTTGCGATATAACCATTAATTTTTGCAGACCAGTCCCTTATTGAGACTAATCCATATAATTCAGGAATATCTGCAATTAAAATATCAATTCTTTGGACAATCCTAGGATCGGAAGCTAGTCTGATAGTAACTGAATTGATTTCTCCTACAAATTGAACTTTAGAGCGATCTAATTGAACAATATGAACTGCCAATTTCTGTGGTTCAATATTCAATTTGGCACAAACAGAAGTAGGCATTATATTAGAGGGTGCTCCAGAATCGATTAAACAATTATGCAGATTTTTATTGTACATTTCATAAGTCAAAAGAAAAGGAGGAGTCTGAGAATTTCATCTTTCTCCAATGAGCACAGTATCAGTAGCATCTACTTTGTCTGGTGGCTTACCAGTTCCTTTAGCTGCTTTTGCAACTACACCACTTGGTAAAGGAGCAATTGGTGTAGCATTTAATTCTTTTAATAACAACTTCTACTGGTATTTTAGTTTGCTGAGTTCATGTAAGGAAATGTTGGCTTTAATCTTTTTCATGTCTTCAACAATGTTATACTCCATAGGATCTAACACCACTAAAGTCTTTGTTGTCGACATAGGAGGACTAGAAGAAGATGGCTGATTTTGAGTAGGTAACGGAGAATTTTTCTTTGCAGGGGATTTGTCTTTGGTACTTGGAGTTGTAATTTTCTTTTTAGGAACTGTTTGTACAGGCTTCGATGTATATTTACTCCTAGTACTTACAGGCACAGCTTCTTGTTCTACCTCACTATCAGAATTAGGGAGAATAAAATCCCACATTCCATGCAATTCAGCTATTTCTTCATTCTCTTCTTCTTCATCTGATACTAGAGGAGTATCTTCTTCTTCTTCCTCTTCTGATTCTGCATTAGAGATTGAATTGGGAGGTTTATATTCAACTTGATTTCTTTTGAAATTTCAGAATGGTTTTTTGGTAGATGTTTGAGCTACTTGTTTTTTTATTTCAACCATTTCATTTGACATGGTTTTAAGAACTTTCTGTAAACCTTCCATATCGTATGGGTCTTTGGCCTTTTTCCTCGAATCATCTTTGAAGCTGACCTTCTTGGATTTCCTTTCCTCAATAGAATTTTTCTTTTCTATCGAAATAATTCGTTTTTCTACTGCAATAGCCTCTTTCATATTCTCGGCTAGCATAGGTTTTGTAGCTCTATCTACAAAAATTTCTATGTTTGAGGGTAAAGCGGTTATGTACCATTCACTTCTGACTTGTTCACTAGGCCTTGAATCTGTGTAGATTTTGTTCAAGAGTTTGTTGAATCTAGCGTTGAAATCTTTAATGGGCTCCTTGGGTTCTGTCTTCAAATTTGAGAGATCGTTGATTAAAGTAGATATTGATTTGTCATCTCCAAATTTGGTTAAAAAATGATCTGAAAAAATGGCCCAACTTGTTATGGATCCTGAAGGTAATGAAAATTACCAGGATCCTGCTGCCCATTGAAGAGTATAAGGAAATAGTATGACTACAACATCTTCTTCTACGACTCCATTCAAATTTACAGCCATCATAAAGTTATTGATGTGTTCTTCATCTTGAATGTTAAGATCTGGACTGAACTTTGGAAGCCATTTTCCAGGATTGTCAGGTAAATCATGTAAAGGTGCAGGCATGTTGACAGCCCCTGGAGTAGCCCATGGTCTAGCCATTATTGTAACAACTGTTGGAGGAGTAGTAGAGACTGTTGGTGTCGGAAAAGAAGTGGTTGGAATAGATGATGTTGGAATTGATGATGAATGAGCAGATGGTGATTGAGTAGATGACATGGAAACAAATGCACTTTGTTGAGTTGGGGTTTCAGAAACAGGTGATTGAATATGAGATGAAGAACTTATATCACTTTCTGATTCCGATTGAGTTCTTTTTGTCTTGACTCTACTAGGTAAAGGGAATTCTTTCAGAGAAATACCAAGTTTTTCACTTTGAAGCCTAGTAAGAGGTTCTGAAGGAATAAATTTTGAGCTTACACTACCTTCAGATATTTCAGAGTCTTCTAGAGATAATGAGAATCCTTTCAATTTATGAATTAAATCTTGTACTTCAGGAGACTCGGGATTTTGATTGTCTGATTGTTTTGAGATTTTTGTAGTGGGTGTCTGAATATTCTTCTCAATTCCTTCTATAGGATTTTGTAATTCAGAAGAAATTGAAGAAGTTAATGATGGTGTTTTTCTCTCAGAATGGCCTGTGGATAAATATTCACTTGCCATTCATAGCTCATGGGTGTTTTTCTCTCAGAATGGCCTGTGGATAAATATTCACTTGCCATTCATAGCTCATGGCCCTCCTTATAGCGCCAAAAATGTTGAAGCCTAGAAGATCTCTGCTTCAAACATTGGGGAAAACCACCCGGTCGGGACCTTAGGACAGCTCCTTATCTGTTTGGTATGGTAGCTCTGATTGGATTGAAAGGACCAGTTTCCTTATAACTAATGGGTTGGTGATGGGTTGATTTGGATGAGTGAAAAATGGGACTAGATAACTGAAATAAAACTATCTAATTTAAACTAAATACTGATAAAGAAATTCTAAGACTAACCCGGGTATCATATGTGAATACAACTTAAAATTATTCCAATTTAACAATAACCATAAAAATGTATTAAAATTTAATTGAAATGTGCAGTAACAAATAAAGATAACTCTGTTTAAGAAATTAAACAGAGTTATATTAGCATATTGTATTCATCATTGTATATCATCTACATACACTTATGAAAGATAACATTTCAATTATATTCAAAAATGATATATAAAGAAACATTATGAAAACAAATATATATAAATGATAGAAAATTTTAAAGCGAATATCATATGACAAAAGAAATCAACAGTGAATATATAAAAATACCTTATCCATCTTGAAAGCTTTCAAGTGAAATCTGATACTCTAATCCAGTAATTCTAATGCAAAATCAAATCCAAGGTACAAAAATGCAACACTTTAAAGATAATTCCGCATAAAATCACCAGATGTGATCCTTTATAAAATATAAGAGGCAGTGGAGTACAGAAATGTAATCTCCAAGTCCAAAAATATTACAACTCAGGACCCTTTCTCCAATGCATGAGAAGGGTTTAACTATGAAATTACATGAAAACAGAATCCTACTACTACTGCTACAATCTATCAACTTAAAAACAGAAATGCTATCTTTTGTGGAACTGATTCATTGCTTTTCCCTCTCGCTCGATGTAGCCAGGTGGAAAATTTTCAACATTTCCTGGACTTCTGATGGATGACTCATCTTGGAATGTAACTGTCCAGCGTATGTGGCATCGGAGAATTCTGGAATCAAACAATCAACATATTTTGATAGGCATTTAATAGCTAATTTTTGATTGAGTGGCTTAATTAGATAGGTCCACATATTATCCCAAGATATTGTTTGAAGGTCATTGATCTGTTGATTTTTATTCAGTATTTCTTCTTTCCATCTGCGATCAGTGTATTTGACTTTAAGAAAATTGCCTGGAACACAATCTGAAATGAGATTAATTGCATATAAGCTGTCATTGATAAACTGTATTATGTTACCCATCATGCCTCTAGCTCTTGATATAGCTCTCTCGGCTTTCATTAACTGCCGTTCCCACTCTGTAAACAGGATTTCCTTATGTATTTCTTCTATTTTAGGAAGATTAGCTTTTCTTCCTTCTTCTGTATCCTTCCAAGTAAGAAATTCATAAATATTTTCATCGGCATCATCAATCTCTTGCCTGAGAGTAACTATGCCCTGTATCAAAGATGATGTTATATCAATAAACAACTCTATTTGAGTTAATTTTGTACAAAAAATATCTAACTTCTGAGACAACAGTTTATTGGCTTCAAGAGCTTCTATTTTGAATTCATTCAATTTGGGAAAATCTTCGAATTTATCTAAGGTTGCTTGAAATTCTTTTTCTAGCACAATATTTGTGCTCCTTTCATCTTGTAACAAATTTTGTCGCTTTGCAATCTCTTGATTCAACTGTCGCTGATTACTTAAAGCTTGTTCATCAAATTTTTTCTTTTCTGTGACAAGCTACTCTTCTAGCTCTTTAATTCTGAGATCTTGATTTTGAAATTGCTGTTCAAATTGAGCAATTTTCTGCTGATTTTCATTAGCTTGTTTTTCAAGTAAAGTTAGATGTAGATCTTTCTGAGTCATAAACTGAGAAACTTCTGCAGCTTTATCTATTGTCGCAGCACTATATGCTCCTGCATATTGAGATAAATTAGTGAGATCCTCAGATGGATTCACTTCGGCATTCTTATAAACAATACTCATGAATTCTTCCTGTGAAGCAAAATTTGTGTCCTGATCCATCTTCCTTCTTTTTCTCTGTTTTTTAACAACAGCCTTATGTTTAGGGCTATAGAATACATCCAGAGGAGGGATCTCCTCAATTTTCAACACAATTTGTCCTGTAGGATGTTCAGGAATGATTTCAGCATCTTGATCTTCTGGATTTTTCTCTTTAGGATTATCCTGCAGTCCTAATTGATGAGCAAATTGATCATACTGTTTCAACAATTGAGAGGAAATATTAAGATTAGCGGAATCTACAATTTTCTTGTTATTTTTGTTTCCTCCAAGTTGGGTATCAGATTTCTCTATATTTCCTTCTTGTTTACCATTTTTACTGTCTGAACTTTCCTTTTGGCCATGCACATTAGTATCAGTACTTGTGTATTTCTTCTCTGTTTGAGTTGTAGATTGCTGATCAATATTTTCTTGGGATTTCTCATCAATGATCATTTTTTCAGTATGTATAACAAGATCATTTCCTGTTACTTCTTCTTGTGTCTGTACAATGGGCTGGTCAGTAGATAATTGTGTAGTGGGCTTACTGGTAGATGCTTCTTCTGTTGTTTTGCCAGATTTATCTTCTATCTCTACCTCTTGCACAGGAACTCTTAGTTGATCTAGAGGAATTTTTAACAATCTTTTCCTTCTGAATAACATAAATTTATTCATTTCTTCTTTCTGAAATCTGGACTTGGCCAAATTATAGACTTGAGAAAAATCATTTAATGAAACAAACAAATCATCAAACTCATCTAGTTCATGCTCGAATCGAGCAATCAAAACTGAAGAAGTAACATTAAAAGCTACCTTTTGTGGATCATACTGTCTCCCCCGGACTGTTGCTAATTTAAAACACTTTATTTTGGTGACTTCGTTTTCTGCATGCTTGAAGTCATTCAAAGTAAAATGTCCACAATTGAATGGAAACGAAGGCCACATTATTTTCTTACTATTTCTCAGAAACTTGGACATCCCTTCAACTGTTAATTGATAGGATATTTCTTGAGCTAAGAGTTTATCCGGGACAATAAGGGGGAGAACGTGGGGTTCCAAAATACTCCCGAAAATCCTAACATACGTGAATTTCTCTTCTCCAAACCAGTCTCCTATTGAGGATAAGTTAGATTTAGCTTGGTCAGAGAGTCTAGGGGGAAGGCGATTGAAAATGATTTGAAAGAATGGAATAAGGAAACCATGACATATCTTATATATGTGATCTTTGAAATTAATTTTCCAAAGGAGGTTATGATATATGTGAATCGGAGTGGGATCTTTAGCAGTCTATTTCCATCCTAACAAGGGAAACTCCGAATTGAAACAAAGTGCGTCTAAAATATAAGCACAAAAGAAAAAGGGAGTGGCATTTCCAGCGCTTTTATCTTGTCTGTATTCAAGTATCCTATTAGCTATCCTATCAGAAAGGATAACAGCCCAGTCCATAATTTCGGAATTGACAACAGCTAGGATTAAAGGAACCATTTGTATAGAAAACCTAGCAGAATTGTTATTGCCAAATAATCTACACATCATGGCAGCAGCATAGCAGTATGGGGGAAAAAGAGAATCTACTGAATACATACTGGATGATTCATTTTTTTGTTTTTCGGGATTTTTCCTCCATTCTTTGATAGGTTCAGATTGAACCTTATAGTTGTCAGCAAACTCTTTGACAAATTCTTTGTTATAAACTTTCTGTGGATCAGGAAGATGATACATTGCCTTGATGTCTTCTGCTTTGAATGATCCAAAAGATGCTCCAGAAGCTGAAATAAACATTCTGTCTTTAATTTTTACACTATCGATGACCCATCGAATCACATCATAATAAGGAATGATGTTTTCTCTGGCTGCGATTCGATGTAGGAATGAATTTGCAACTATTCTATCAGTAACTTTAGAGTCGGAATCTGAGTTATCTTCATCAGGTACTGATACCTTTGCTATTGTGACTTTACGGTTTTCATTCTCCAATAGATTATGCACTCCTTCCCATGTCATTCTGCCAAGCCCTTGACATGATGTATCTGTAACTAGTTTCAGCTTTGCTGGCTTTTCCTTTGAGACTGTAGGAATCTCAACAAACTTAGCGGCACCAGCAGCCTTCATTCTCCTTGTTCTCTTCGACATTTCTGTGTCTGATATTGTTTCCCTCTGTCTGCGAATGAAAATATTTGACGTTCTTTGATTCTGCAAGGCAATAATCTTCTCAGTCATGATGACCAAGCATGTGAAAATAACAACTACAAATCATAATTCATTATTTATTGATTCCGTATAATACTTAAATGTTCCTTTTAGGTCACACTTCGTGTATTCAAAACAGAATCATAAGCCAATATTTATTTGATTTCTTATTTAATGTCAATTGTACCATTGGAGATTTGGTGCTTGTGAAATATTATAATATTACTTATTTCGAATTCTTCCAATGTGTAATATTAAATGTCAATCACAATCGGAAGTATTCAAATGGTACATAGATATCATAATACAGATTTCTCCGATTTTCGATTGCGATTGCTAAATTCTCTGATTCCCGATTAGATGGTGGTATATTGCATCGGGGAGTTTCCATCGAAAAGATTTATTAATGGATTTCTCCAATTTCCGACTACAATGTGGTGGGGTCTACCATATAAAGATTCTTCTCATTTAAGCGAAAAAAATGTTTATTTCTTTTTGAAAAGTGTTTTATAATAAAGCGCGTTGCAATTGGAGAATTTTCAATTGACCAAAGAATTTATTAAAAGTTATCCGATCATGCGATTGCGATTAATCGCATCGGAGATTTTGAACATGTATGTAAAACTTCTCTCAAATATTTCTTCCGATTTTTGATTTCCGATTACTGTTCATGTGACTTTTGCAATTGGTTTATTTTCTATAATAAAATCTTTTATATTTGATCGGATCGGAAGTTTTTTAATGTTGTATTTGTTTGTACTCACTTGGTAACAAAGATATGCAATGAGTCATTCAAAATAATGAATCTTTATTTTTAAGTCTTTTATTCCTATATTAAAAAGAAGAAAAAGTGACCCTATTTCTAAATGAATTTTATTACAAATTTTTAGAAAAAGGGAGGGTTGTTGTACAGTACAACACCTACATAAATAATAAATTGATATATCTTATTTTAGTAGCCAAAGAAAATATCTCAATGAAACATGTTTTAATAACTTCAAAATATTTTTGACAACCAATAACACCTTGTACTTTTTAAATATGCTACTAAATTTATCTTTTCCTTGAACACCCATCCAACTGAAATGTATTTTAACAACTTCAAAACATTATTTCACTACAAATGTCACATTTAATAAATTTTCGTTGAACAACCATTTATATCCAACTGAAATGCGTTCTGACAACTTCAAAATATTATTTCACAACCAATATCACATTGAATATATCTTCCTTGAAAACCCATTTGCATCCAACATAAATGTGTTTTGACAACTTCAAAATACTCTTTCACAACCAATATCACATTGTACATTTCAAAGATGCTATTGAATTTATATTTTCCTTTGCACACCCATTTTCGTCCAACTGGAATGTGTTTTTGACAACTTCAAAATATACTTTCACAACCAGTATCACCTTGCACTTTTCAAAGATTCTATTGAATTTATATTTTCCTCCAACACCTAAAAGCATCTAGGTGTTTATCTATTAAGCAACCATACTTTGATTTCATTATTATTAAATGAATCCATTTGCTTATACATGCCCAATTCTAACACTCCTTGATTTTCATATTTTTTATAACTATAGCCTCATTCTTGTAAGTAAAAAAATAAAATACACACTTGAAATTGGATAGACTATAATTTTATATATCTAGTGGCCTTATTTTCCAGGTTCACCTTCTCAAATCCTAAGGTGGAGTTCCAAGCTCCTTTTCTAAAAATGTTTATTCCTCCTCATTATTTCCATCATGAAACTTTGGTTCATTACCAATAATCTAACGTATGCTTCACTCTTCTCTTTTCTTGAATGCTCCAATCGTAGTTCTGATCGCTATAATTATAACTTGCACATTAAAAAAACACAAGCCAACGATCTGTTGGTTGCTATAATTATCTTATTTTTCACCAAAATTACCCTACCTTAGCCTCTGTTTCAAGACCCAATCAAGACCTCTATGAAAGTATTTTTAGTATATTTTAATGATTCTTTGGGTAAATGACTAATGTATTCTCATTTAAATTAAAAGTAAAATAGGTCGATATTTCTATATGTAATTTTCTATTTGTATGACCTTATGACCATTATGATGTATGTTCACTAATTCAAGATCCAAAGTGGTTGTGGTATAGGAAGATCATGAGATTCCTGCAATCACCTTGATTCATGAAACGAATGTGGAATATCGTTGATTCGAAAAGGTCGACTCGGAGTTAGTATCAGTTTTTAAAGATAAAGGCACACATTCACTCTTAAGGACTTGATCATGTCTTCTTGCAAATGGCTTGGAGCGCTTGAGGGTTTCTAAAGTTAGGGATTAGTTTCCAATAGCTCCAGTTTTTCCGATCTGTTTGATATGGTTGAGAGCCGATGTAACTTGTACATATGTCAAGCCATATTAGAATAGTGATACTGTGGAAAAATTTTGGTGTTTTAATATTTAGAAGTTTGTATCACCATGACTTATTTGAGGCTTGATTTTTCACTATATGATATGTATTAATCATAAAATCTTGTTATTTAATAAAATAGGACTAATTCATGGTTCATGCATTCAAACATAGTTATTGATCAAACAAGAACTATTACCTCAAAATGAGACCTCTAGCCCAAAAAAACTCAAAAAACATGAAAAAACAACCCAAAAACGAAAAGTGTGTCTTTCAAAACACACTATTTTTTTTTTTCGGTCAAATTTCAACATTTTCTAAAATTATGCTAAAAACCAAAATTTTTCTTGAAAAAAGAATTGAAAAACACCCTCGAAACAAAAAGTGTTGATGATGGAATAATGGCACCAATTTTTTGTGTGCAAAAAACAACCTGAAAACGAAAAGTGTTGATGCTCAAATATTCGCCAATTTTTTGTGTGCAAAAAAAACCTAAAAATGAAAAGCGTTGTTGCTCGAATAGCGTCGCCAATTTTTTGTGTGCCAGAAACACCTTGACATTGTCAATAATTGTCAATAATTTTTAATAATGACATTTAAGATAAAATATCATAACTCTGAAGCACCTGAAAATTTCAAAGATAAACAGGACATTAAAGATAAAATATCAAAAGTCTTAAAATTCTAACAATGTTTACGCATGTTATTAAAGACAATCTATTATTGTGTCTCTGAAAAGCACTAAAAAATCCAACGATGACATTCAAAATAAAAAATCACCTTTATAAAAATAAAATTCCAATGATTTTTAGGCATGGTATTAAAGACAAAATATCACTTGTAAAAATAAAAAAGATTAAAATTAAAATAAAAATAAAAAAACACAAAAAAATTCAAAAGAAAATAAAAAGGGAAAATTTAAAAATAACACACAATTTAAAGAAAAAAGTTTAAAAATAACCTAAAAAGAGAAAAAAAAAACAAATTTTAATTTTTTTAAGCTATAAAAAAAACAATAATTAATAAAAACCACATAATTAAAAAAATGATAAAATAAATAAAATAAAAAATCAGATTGAGTTAAAATTAAAATTAAAATAATAATAAAATAGAAAATAATTAAGTAAATTAAAAATTAAAAATAAAATAAAAATATTTTTTTTACATATGGAATCTTTTGAAATGAGTGATATAGGTTTACATATGGAATCTTGTGTTCTTATGGTTATATTTGGATTTACTTTTAAAAAATATTTGTTTATCATTGAAGAAATTTTTATGTTTATTGTAAGTTGTAGTAAGGATTTGGATCTGGAAGGTTTCTTTCGTTTTTAGAGTCATCTCTTTGAGTTTAACTCTATGGTGCCATCTCTTTGAGTTTAACACTATGGTTCCCACAACTATTTGAGTTAAGATCTGCAGAGGGATTATTTATATCTTTATTGGTGATGGATACATTTATTCTTTAAATTGGTTTTATGAAGAAAGGAAATTAAAAACCGTGTTATGGTGCTTGTAGCTATTTGACACTATCATTGTGCGAGTGATTTTTTTCTCACCTAAGATTCTCACATTTTAAATATGTTACCATATACTTTTGGTCCTATTGGATTTAGATCTTTATTTGGTTATCTAGTTATTTTAAGTGCAAGAACAAAATATTATGATCTTTAATTAAACTGAATTTATTAATTAAGTTTTATTTGTGAAGTTATATGCACACAAGCTTATCTTCAATATGGTGTTAATTAGACTAGAACAAATTAGATATATATTCAAGGTGATATTTCCATTTATGCACATAATTTTAACATTTACTTTGATAGTTGATAAATTCTTCATATTATCTTGAGGTTTATGCATTATTCAAGCAGGGTGTGATGAGTTTGGGGGTTTTATAATTGAAGTAAGGTCTCTTTCCATAACATTTAAGTTTGGCCTTGTTGTACAGTATTATTTTTCTTCAATACATAAAAAGAGTGTTTTATTTCTTCAGTACAGGAACAAAGTGTTTTCTTTATCAAGTGTAGGAATAGAGTACACAAACTTTTCTGTCTTACCTAGTACAAAAAAAGTGTAGGAACTGTTATGTCTTTTATAGTACAATAAATGAGTGTAGGAATAGATTTATATTTGGAAAATTATTTGTGTTTTAAAATGATTGAGTTTTCATGGTTTAGAATGAATCATGTGTTTTTTTTCCTTTAATTATTTCTTTCCAAGTCTATGGTTGTTATTTTTTTGAGTGAAAATACAGTATCTATAGTGTTGTGGTGTCATTGTGTTGACAGTGCAGAAATATGAATGTAAGGATTTATTTAAAATTGTTCTTTTTTGCACCTGAGTTTTTTAATTGGAGTGATATAAATAGAGATCATGGAATTGATCCAGAGACTTCAAAATTTCTTGTGTTATGCCTCGAAGTGTACAAAGCCATTGATTGATAATTGAGTGTTGAGGAATTGAAGTTCAATTCCGTCGCCCAACATTTTGGTGTCATTGTTGGGGATATGTTCAAAAGAATTGTGGTAAAGTTTTTATTTTATTTTTATTCTTTAGAGGTAAGTCTGCTTTATTTTTTAAAAGTGCGGTCTGGTTTTATTTCCTAAAGGAATTTCGTTTGTTTCAATTATGTTACATAGACATTTGATTTTGAACTAGCTACAACATTTTTTTTTGAACTGATTTGTTTCAACAATAATTTTTACTAATTTTTTTCTTATTTATGGTTTGATTTATTTTGAAATGCATGACTAGAAGAGGTAGGGGTGGAGGAAATATTCATACATTGAAATTTTTTTCTCACATTGGGAATGTTTTTTGCAGGATGGAATTCCAAGAAAAAACAAATACATAACGTAGGTATTATTCACCTGGACTTTGGGACAACAGTTCAAGAATCTCATAGCGAGTAGAAGAGAATAAGGAAATTGTTTTTACTAAAAAGATAAATCTGAACCACAGTCAACCTTCACAATATGCAGGAAGTGGCTTGTTCAAAGGAGAAAATATGGAAGATAATAAGGATGTGTATGGTGAATGGGTTGGTGAGAACCAACGAATGAAGGAGTAGTCAAGTTTTAGGTTTCCAATTGTGCACCCACATGCATTGGTTCAAATGAAGAATATTCCGCCATATTTTCTTCCACATTTTCACAGAAAAGTGCATGAAGATCTTGATTCTTTTCTTTTTGAGTTTGATATACTGTGTACGGGTTATTATTATTCTTTAGACGCTCATAAGTTTAATATTTTCCCTGCATCTCTCAAGGGTTCATCTTTATATTGGTTCATGGGGTTGGGGGGAATATTATAACTTCTAAGGAGAAATGAAGAGGGTGTTCTTGAATAAGTATCAGGAATATTTTAAAATACGAGAAATGAAAGAGGAGATTTTTACTATTGCACAGGATGAATATGAGACCTTAGAGGATTATTTGGAGAGATTATTCTATATTCTTCAAATTTCAAAGCATAATTTTGATACAAGAACTATTATAAACTTGTTTCTATAAGGGATTTCAAATGGTTCTAGAAATAATTTGAATTTTTTGGGACAATGAGATATTGCTAAAAATAATTTTGATCAAATTTGTGACCTGTGAAGGAAACTCTCATGAAACTAATTTAGATATATTAAGGGATGAAAAGAAATTCTAGAAATATAATATTTGGATCTACTATTGATAATATGGAAACTTAAATTATGAATATTGTTAGTAAACAAATATATTCTCTAAAATTTTAGCAGAAAAACAATAAACATTATCCATTTATTGTCTAAAATGTAGGAAAATAATATTTTATGTGAGTGTCCTACATATGTTAAAAGTTCTCATAGTCATGTAATATGTGCGGGGAAACATCCTACCGAATATCACCCATCCATACCAGGATTAAGAACATCATTTGAGGGACAAAATTTGGTATTTAAGTCATTCCGTGCTATGGGAGAATAGAAATCATGACCATAAGTAAGTACAAGTATTATTTCTTATCCCTTATCATATATTTCTAGTTATAATGCACCACATTATTCTTGAAAAGAAAAGAGTTATGCTTAGTCTTGGAAGCATGGGTATCATTCTCAGTGTGGGAAGTATCCTCCTCCTTGGAAACAAGGATGGAGGGGACCACAAAAATCTCATTATTCCTATCCAATGCGTACATAGTCATATCCCACATCATATGCACCTTATCCTACAGTACAACCAACATTACCAGCTACGCTACCCCAACAAAGTCATCCCATGCCACCATTTCCATTACCGAAACATTTCTGACCACCTAAATTTCAAACACAATCAGTTCGCAACCCAAAAAATAAAGCGGTAAAAATTATTCATTCTTTTAGACCACTCCCTTTCCCTATTTATAATTCCATGGAAGTTGGGGTCAGTTAACTCCAACTAGGATCACGAAGGGTAATAAAATAAAATAAATAAAAACAAAAGCAAAAGCAACCTGCAGTAATCATTTAGGAGAATACTAAGGAGGAAACTCCTAATATTTCAAACAATAATTCCCCTGTCGAGCCTATTCACACACACTCAAAATCCTTACTTTCTTCTTCAAAAAAACCTCCCTTTCTAGAGAGGCTGGTTATGGACAAAGTTGACCACACTTTTGAGTATAACCTAGCTTCAAGTTGAGGAATATTTTTATAAAGGTCCCTATACTATATGATATAAAAGAGATTCCTATATGTATTAATATTTTTAAGAAACCCTTCCTTCAAAATATAGGGAGGAAGAGAGTTGAACCTCACACTATCCAGTTTCTTGGAAGAGAAACAAAGTTGATGACATCATGTGCTCAAGTGGAGAAATATACGGATCCTCGAAAGCCAATTATCTATGTTCATATAGGTGATATGCTTGTTCCCATTGTGTTAATACATCACGAAACGACTATAAATTTTATGAATAGGAAAAATATGTAGAAATTTCAGTTGAAACACATTCATCCTACATCCATTGTGCTTTAACTTGCTGATAGATCTAAAATCAAGTGGGAGGGTGTGTTATATAATGTATTTGTCTCAATAAATTCATGGGAGTACCCCACATAATTTATTTTGTTACATACAAAGAATCTTATTGGGGGGTACCCTTTTATTTTGGGACAACCATGGCATGCCAAAACATATGCCTATATAGGATGTCACTCAGGTGACATGTATATTTCCCATGGGGATGCTAGGAAAAAGGTCACGTTGTAGCCACCTGACAGATCTATCCAGGAGCTTCGAGATACCTTGTTTTTTAATATGATAGTAGCAATGAGGATAGTTATTCTCTTTCCTTGATTCATAAGTACATTTGGTTGGCTGAGCAAGGTGTGATCTGCAATTTTTTGGACAACTCGAACACTATGCAAAATTTTGAGTCACTTTATCAAATATTTAATCCTAGTTTCCATGAAAATTGTGATCCCCAATCCTCACCCTTGTCATTATATCTCTTAGTAGCCATGACAGTTGTTCACAAACCTAAAACTAATCTTCTTGAGGTTATTCTAGCCAAATATTTATGTATTGGTTTAGACCTTGACCCATCGCAGCAAGAAAAGCTTGTGAGCTTGTTGCAAGATCATATTGATGCCTTTGCATGGAGTTATGATGACATGAAAGGCATCCTCCCTAAAAATTATACTCGACATATCTATATTCAAGAGGGTGCCCATCCTATATTACAACCTTAAAGGCAAATGAAACCTGCATTAGGAGAGTTTTTTAAAGAAGAATTTCAAAAAATATTAGATTATGGTTTTCTCCATCCTATATTTGATAGTCAGTGGGTATCTCCACCAGTAGTAGTTCCAAAAAATGATGGGAGATGACGTATTTGTATTGACTATAGAGAATTATATAAATTCACTCTCAAGGATCACTTCCCCCTTCCTTTCATTGATCAGGTTCTAGATACCCCTATAGGTAAAAAATAATTTTCAATTTCAGATGGATTTAGTGGGTATAACCAAATACATATCTCACCTTAGGCTCGAGAGAAGACTACCATACTTTCCCATGGGGGGCATTTTCTTATTAACTGCTTCCATTTAGACCTTGTAATGCTCTTGCTACTTTTCAAATGGAAATATTGGATATTTTTACTAACATTGAGTCTGTAGAGTTTTATATGGATGATTTTTCAGTATTTGGTGATTCTTTTCAGGAATCCCTTCAAAATTAAAACAAAGTGCTTAATAGGTGTCAAGAGGCATGCCTTTCTTTGAGTGATAAGAAATGTATATTTATGTGAAAAGAAGGAGTGGTCCTTGGAAATTTATTTATGATAAGGGTATCCAGGTAGATACGACCAAAATAGAAGTTATTATACACGTTCCTGCACCAAAAACAGAAAGGGAAGTGAGAGGATTCTTTGGACATGAAGGTTACTACCGAAGATTCATTGATAATTTTTCTAGGATATCCTCCCCTATTTTTCAATTATTAGTTGAGGATAGTGATTACCATTAGACTAATTCTTCCCAATGATATTTTGAGAATGTGAAGGAAAAATTACTATAGGCACGAGTCTTGAGGGGACCTCATAGGTCCCTTCCATTTCATATTTCATCAGATGCCTCAAATACTGCCTTTGGTGCATCTTTAGGATAGGAAGAAAATCAATAATTATATTTTATTTAATTCATTAGTAATAACTTTTAATTTGTTGAAATTAACTATGAATTAACAAAGAAAGAGTTTCTAGCTATGGCTTTTTCCATTAATAAATTCATACACTATGTTACAGGTTATGATTTTTTTGTACATACAAATCACTCTGCTGTAAAATATTTTATGAATAAACCCTTAACTAGTGATACGATAACTAGGTCAGCGCTTTTACTACAGGAATTTAATGTTACTATAATTGACAGGACAGGAAAATCAAATGTAGTTGCTAGTTATATTTCTATATTAGATAATCCTAGTCAAATAGTTCATGTATATGATTTATTTCCTAAAAAACATATTTTTTCTATTTAGACAAACTCTCTAGGGTTTTATAACATAGATAACTATATTTTCACCATAAAAACACCACCACACCTATTCACTCAATAAAGGCCGAAGATCATTCAAAAAAGTGCTTCATATTCCTCGATCCAAGGAGACCTCTTATATATTAGACTTAACCTTATCATACATAGATGTGTAAGAGAAGAGGAAGTGTTTGAAATCTTGATAACTACCCATGATGAGCCTTTTGGGTGCCATTTTTTTGACAAGATAAGGACATATAAAATTCTCCACGTTGGCTACTTTTGGCCTTTATTGTTTAAGGATGTGAAACAGTATGCTAAGCATTGTGATAGTTGTCAGTGAATGAGCCAATCTGGTAAAGTCAATGAGATTCCTTTATTCCCTCAAGTCATGTTAGTGCCCTTTAGAAAAAGGGCCATTGATGTTTTAGTGCCCATAATCCCAATATCTTAAATAAAAGACATATATTGGTTTGTACAAATTTTGTAACAAAATGGGTAGAAGCTACTATTGTTCCTTATGTTACTGAAAGAGTTATTATCAATTTTTTATTTAATGAAATTTTACTCGATTTGGTGTTCGAAGAGAAATTTTTACTAACAATGGACCTCAGTTTGTCTCTAATATGGTAAACTAAATTATATATCAATGCATGATTCATCACAGGAAGTCTACACCGTATCACCTGTAGAAAAATGGCCAAGTAGAATCTAAAAACAAGGTGATCGAGTCCATCCATACATAAAATGTAAATCTTCATAAAAAGGATTGGGAAAATAGATTATCGAAGGAATTATTGGCTTATAGTACTACTTGGAGGAACAACACAATTCATATGCCTTATGAGCTGGTGTACACGAAGAAATTATTCTTTCCAAACAAATTCCATATTAAAACTTTTAGAACTGCAGTCCAATTGGGTTTGGATCTCTCGGAAGCACAAAAATAGCAAATTTTCCAGTTAAAAGAACTTGATGAAATGCGAACGGATTTTTTTCAACAAACTACCTTGATGCACCAAAAACATAGTAAATGGCATGATAGGTTGATCAAGAAAAAGTAACTCTAGCTAAGTAATTGGGTGCTCCTCTATGATTCAAAGTTTAAAAATTTTAAGGTTAAGATTCATACACGTTGGTAGGGGTTGTCTGCAGTACTTAGATATTTTAAGAATTGATCAGTGGAGATTAAAACCATTGATGGATAGGGATTTTTCTTCTTGGTGAATGGGCATAGGCTTAGAAGATATTATCATCCCACCACTAAACAATATTCCGTACAACAAGTACAACAAAAGTCAGATATGGAGATGGTAGGTCATAGAGAATACCCATCTACTATGAGTAATTTTTGGTTTTCTATTTTCCTAATTGAAATATATATATATATATATATATATATATATATATATATATATATATATATATATATATATATCGCTTATGATAAATGCAATCATCTTGTTGGTGTAGTTATGTCGGGATCTTCTTGAAAACTAGCATGATGGCAGGAAAGTTCCTTTTTAATAAAATGGGGTGTCACTTCAATTAGAAAGCATGTCTAACCTTATTTGAGAATTTGGTTTCTACAGGATTTATGTTCACGATAGAAAAAAAAATGAGCAGAACCTAAACCTTATCAAATTTCAGAGTAAGCAACATGGTAAATTGTATGCAAGTGACACAAAAGTTGAGTTGTAGTTAATTCTTTCACATAAGTCAAAACACTATTTGATGGTGGAATTTAATATTTAAGGCGAATACTTTGTCTTTATTCTTTTCCCTCTTTTTGGAATTTCCCTTTGATTTCATCTATGTTCCTTAATATATAAAATTTCATGTCCTAATTTCTATATTCCCTCTTTTACCCCTAAATTTCTTCTCGATATCCCTTTTTCCTATATCCCTTTATGGATTGATCCAACTTATTCTAATTGTAAATTCTGATTTTCCTTCCCTTTCTTTATGATATCCCTACCCCACTTCTTTTTTCCCTCATATTTTTCAGGTGATAGTTAATTCTGAAGCCTTGTCAATCTAAGACTGAGAGCATGATGGCACCTAAACTTGACGATCAAAAGCTCCTCTAACTTTGCAATTTCTTTACAATCAATCGAGCCCAAAATTTTCAAGAGGAACTAGATTGGTGATTTCAGTGTAGGAACCCCTTATTTTTTATACAAGAATTTTGTATGGTCAATGCAAGGATTCTCCTGTTACATTGCAGGAATATGGCTCACAACGTTACAAGAATCGTCTTGTTACAGTGCAGGAATTGTGCTCTGAATAGTGCAAGAACCCTTCTGTTATAGTTGAGGAATCTCAAAATAGTGCCGGAAACCTCTCCTATTACAGAGATGAAAAACTCTTATTACAATTTCTTTTTTTTTTTATTTCAAGAATTTACTGTAAATTAATTTCTACTTTTTTTGGGTCTCTTTAAAAAAGTATGATATCCATGTATAAAAGAAATGGATTTGTTGTAAAATGACTACCCATATTTTCATTTGTATAAGTGACCATTATTGTTACGTGTAAAGGGAAATTAATGGTTAATTCCATTATTAACATTAGATCTAGGATTATTTTATCATAATAAGAAACAACCATTCCCATAGGATATCATACTGAGGAATAAATGCATGCATGGAGGTCACTTCATTAGAATTCCTAGCCATTACATTTGAATTCATGTCGTCTTTCATTGCTTTTTCCTTCTGTTTTGTGTAATCTGACCACTTTTTACCATCTAATCCCTTGAAATCATAATTGGTCTAATCATTACTTCTATTAATCATTTCCTTTCTTGTTTTAGAAATCCTACCGAATCTCCAACTGAATTTCATACCTCAAGGGTGATGACTGTTTTGGTGGGTGATGTGGAAGTTTAAAAGTTATGGTGTTAGTGCGAGAATTAGGATGTGAACCGACACGTATTCCAAATGAATGTTGGCTCAATAATCATGTGACCATTAAACAAAAATCATTCTCGCACTTTCCAAATTTTAAAATTATGAAGGAATTCTAGCATCATGTAGAAAAGTGATTGTTGATCCTCGAAAGAGCTTGAAGTGTTGAACAGTTGAGGGACTGTAGGTTAAAATAATACTAAGGAAACTATGGCTATAGTGTAGATCGAACCATGCTCTGTCAAATATATGGAGGGGACAATGGAATATGAAATGAGTCTACCTATTTTACAGGAAGCTGGCCCTGATTGCCTTCTTGTACAATTTTAATGTCTATGATTCAATCATTACATGGGAGTTTTCACTAAACTTTGATGGAAAGAAAGTTACATTGGATTCGATAAATTTTGAGGTAAAAAAATAGTTTATTTCACATGCCACTTAGCTTCCCACTGCTAATGAAAAATGGTTCAAGAAGGGTGAAGTACTGCAAGGTGCATGGTGTAGGTTCCTAGAAAAGTTTGATTGTGCAATTGACTGGAAGAAACGGATGCAGAGGAGCGAGATGGTTGAGAAGTGGAAAAATGTGTTGTGCACTCTCTAGAAATTCCTCACTTTTGAAGGGAGATACTCCTTGACCTACATGTACCATATTTGACTCCTCATCAACTTCGAATATGGTAAGTTTAATAACGTCCCACATTTTCTATTAAAAATCTTGGATAAGATGTCAAGAAGCATGCAAAAATCCATGGAGGACCAAGTAGGTTATAAATTATGTCATTATGGGCTGATCAAGATTTTGGTTAGTGAGGATTTGAAAAAAAGGGATCTAATTGAGAAGCATTTTTAGAAGCATATCAAAGTGGAGGTGATATGAAGGTTTTTAGTATAAAAACTAGGTAAAAAGAAAAGCTTAAGACGAGTGCAAAACCTAAGGGTACCCAACATTAGAATGGAAAGTCACATCAAGAGGGTAAACATGAAAAATAATCCAATACTACTCAGCCTCAAAAAATTAAGAAGCATGAGAAGAAATTTCATAAGAAAAATAAAAGTGTGAAAGTCAAGGTTGTGGTGCCATAAGTGATCTGAAATTGGAGGAAAACATTGCATTCCTAAAAATGATTTTCCTGTGATGCTTTGCAAGGAAAAATAGGTCTTATGAAAAAACAGGTTCTTAATGGTATCTTCAAGGAATATTAGTTAGTTTTTCATTTAAACTTAAAACATAAGAAAAAACTCATCATTTAACTCATACATGCATTCATTAAGATAAAAAAAACAAATTTGGTGACGAAGTTCACCCCTCTTGAGCTACATCTCTAGATTTCTAACGTAGCTAGACTGATCCATATATTCAATGAAAAAGAGTACATAAGTGTGTTGACAATACGAGTGGCTTGTTTCCACTTGAAGCAAACATTCTCCTGCAAAGAAATCCCACTTTAAAAATCATTCCAACCTACAGTCATCCATGCAACAATCAACAAGAAAATGGTTCTCATATAAAGACCTTATACTCCATGTGAAAATGAACATACAAGTACATCGATTCAAAATAGAAGTACGAAAATATATCTTTCCTCACAATAACATAATGAGAAAAGACAACATGAGCTACACACTACAAGTCACAGCTACTGCAAGGTCTTCTCTAGGCTCAAAAATCTTCAAACACTGCTCCAAAACATTGATTGACACTGACACCCATGGCCTCAAACCTATAAAAAATATCTTTTGATGTGTCTCCATTGGATCCAAAATATCCAAAAACCCCTATCTAGACTCCTATCGAGCTCCAAAAGGCCAAAAATTCCTCCTGTTATGGCTCCCTAACCATTCTAACAATTTATTATGTTATCCATCCTACAAACTAGATAAACTGCCTAAAAAAGCTGCAAATTCACCCTGATTTCCACTCGGGAGGCGACAATTTTTCCCACCAAAGGTAAAATTTGTCGGGGCATTTTAAATGTCCAATAACCATTATTAGCAAAAAAATATGGTCTCATGGGGCCATACGACTGAGGATCGGGGCTAACACAAATCCCTACTGACCTAGGCCCTTAATGGTCAGGCTGTTGGTCTTATCGGCATGATGTGGCCGAGGGTCAGGGCTAACCACCTGCCCCCAATGCTGAGGCCCTCTCCATCTTGGTGTCTGGTCCTCTATGAGGCCATATGGTATGAGCCCAAAGCTATATCTCTATTCCCTCCGTCGACGTCACATGCAGATCCTTGTGACTGAGGCCAAGGATGGCCCCAAGCCCCCTCTATTGTTGGCTCTATCCAAAATTCCACCTATGTTTATGGGGGAGTATTGTGACCAGGGGCCAAGGCTATTCCTCGAGCCCCACACCTTTTCACTATGGTCATTTGGTAACACAGGTGACTAGGGGTCGAGGCTGACTACTCGTCCCCTCCTACAAATATGCACCAATATAAACTTTAAATAGCATTGAAGCTCTTAGGGGTTAATAACCACCCACATGGCATAGTGGTAAGGAATTAGAATTGGTCGATCGAGGACATGTGTTTGAACCTAGCTGAGGTTGTTTGACACTTACCAAATTTTTAACTAGCCATAGGGTACCACATGGTGGCCTCTGGTTGAGGCACGTGGCATCCCCTCATTATACCACCACCAAAAAAAATCCTCCAACTCACATCTGTATGAGGCTATCACTTTCAAATCCCTCATTGGTTCATATAGGCTCAATATACCTACTGACATCAGTAGTATGACTACCTAGTCAGTAGGCGAGTCAACAATCATGTAAATTTTTTTATCTCTTGACCCAAACAATCCTAACATCGTAACCTTGTCATACTACATCAGATTAAGTGAAACAAGTGTCATTTGAATCATAATTATGAATAATACTTCTTGATGTTGATTTTTAAAGATTATGGGCACTTTCATGTTTGAGCTAAATTTTGATCATCGAATCATACCTCCCTACTAGGTACGTTTGGACTCCAAAATTTAGCTTCTCCTAGTAAATAAAATGAGCTAAAGTTTTAAAACTTTTCCAACTCAATCCTTAACGCTCAATTTTTAATTTTTTCCTTCAAGCTCCAATCAAGGGACCCCACCTATTCTTTGTGTGAACACCTTACCGTCCTATCAAGAATTGAGCCACAATTTTTATCACCATGCAGGAACAAAAGAAGTTATGAGTGGAATATGAACATTTTATTTAAACCTATATTTCATGGCTCAAACAATTTCATCTTTAATTTCCATTTTTGAAGACAAACTTTACTTTCTATCTTGGAAATCAAAAGCAATTCAATTTCTTCCATGCAGTGATTCAAATTTTTCTTTACTGTCCTCAACTTGAGCTTGTATAGAAAAGTACACTGGCTGCAAAAATTCAATGACACAATTGGCTTTGTCTAGAAAAACATAGTCATTTCTTGTAAAAACTTTAAAAAATATTCTATTCACAACAAGCTTCATCTTGAACACTTGTATCATTGATTACATGAAAAAACTATAGAAAAAATTGGACGGCAAACCATGTTCATCCTAAAATTCCTTAAACATTTGGAATTATAAACAAGCCAACAACATATCATGTCAATGAAAAATATACTTGTTTCACATAATGATTATTCTTGTTCACTCTATAAAATTAGCCAAAATAGGTAATGATACAACACAAATTTACAATTTACAAAGCAACACAATATACAAATAGAGTACCCAATATTTGTCTCTCCTAAGATTATGGGTGCTCTTTTTTCATCTATTATGCTTTGAAGGTTTCCTTAGCAACAATGCCAATCCTATTTTTTGTGTCTTTATTTCCTTACATTGGTTTTCATAACCTCTTTATCCTTCTTGCGACGAAGTTTTGGATGTATTTTCCAACATATTTCATTCCCATGTCCATGCATATTTTTTTTTATTTTCTTTTTGGTAAATTAGACTAATTCTATTAAAAAACACATGGTAGAAGATGGATTACAAAAAAGAGAGGAAATATAGTGATGCAAGTGCATGAGGCTCAATGGAAAAAGGACTTCATTTTTATTCGAAAAATACAAAAAAAGTTTACAGGCAAAGGAGTGGGTTCCTTTAGATGGAAATTTACTGTTTTGGTAGATAGGATTTGAACTATTCCTTAGGGATTTGGATTGTTGGTAATTAGTTCGATGTATTTATTTTTAGTTGAGAATGTTACGGAGAATATCGTGAAATAGGATTTTATCTAAATTTGGACAGATTAGATTCTTTTAATCAGATCAAAATGATATTATGAACAATATATTTATATGTAAGTTGAAATGTATCAAAAAAAAGAGGGGGATTTGATGGAAGGAGAAATCGAATAGAAGAACATTACATTTCCTCTATACCTGTGTAAATGCAAATCCTAGAGGTTTTGTTATCTTTTGAAATACTTCTAAATTTGTTAATTTTAGATTGAGTTTGTTTAATTGATTCTGTGTGTGCGTTAAATATTTCAAATTTGTGTGCTTCCGATTTAATTCCACAACCATCGTGAATGCAAATAGTCTAATTGTATTGTTAAATTAAAAGTCTATAAGTCAATTGATGCATGAGAAGCATGGTTTCTTTGAAGGAGTATCAAATCTAGCACGTTTGAAGTAAATGAAATTGCTGCAGTGTGTGTAAAGTCCAAGATTTAATAAATTAAGTAAACATTTCAAAATTTAGGTGATCCGACAACCCACACAGCAAGATTTGTGATCAGACGGTTATCGCATTCAAATATGTGAGGAGTTTAACCTTCCAAATAGACCTGGTATTTTATAAGTCAAGGTTAAGGATTTAAATTGACCGTCAAATAATTCATTTGATCGGACGGCCCTAGCATCAAGATTGATGATCTGATGGCTTTCACATACTTATATGCATGTGTTTTAACATTTCAATTGGATCCAATATAGTTTATAATTAAGGGTTACTAAAAAGTTTTGGGTCCATTAATATAACATAAAGAAGAGAAATGTGATTATTTGCTAAGATGTGTTTCCATCATTGCTAAAGGGGTTTAATGGTTTGTAAGTTGGGTTAAAAAAAAAGAAAAAAAAACTTCATGAATGACAGATAAAGATGAGAAATCAAGCCCAACATATTTTTATACTAATTTAGGAGAAATTATTTCGAAATTTGAAAGCATATCATTATAGCATGCAACTAGCTCACCATTAGTGGTATCGGAGCAGCATTTAGACACTGAACAAGATCTGAAGGATTGGGAAAAGAAATCCAACATGGCTTATAGAGTTGGAAGAGGAGGTGGTGCTGGTCGAAGAAGAGGAAGACCAGTTGCAAATGATGAAGTGATGGAAGTTATGCAACAGATGCAAGATAGATTAGAAGCAATGGAAATGGGAAATTAAAGAGATGCATATGTCAGAGATGTCAGTGAGCCTGAAGTTGAATCTGCAGAAGAAGGAGAACCTGTAGAATTTACTCTTGAAATGAGATTTTTTAAATCAGTGTTGGGATCCACATCTAAACCTAGACTTGAATTTTGGTTTTTACAAGAGGCTTAAACCCAGAGGAATTCATAGATTGGGTTAATGACATGGATAATTTCTTTGAGTATGAAGAAATGGAAGAAGGAAAATGAGTGAAATTTTTTGTCACAAAATTGAAAGGACATGCAACACTTTGGTGAGATGGAGTGGAGGCAGAAATAAGGAGACTTGGTAAGCAGCCAATAAAGAATTGGAACATGATGGTGGCAAAGTTGAGAGGTAACTTTTTTCCAAGTGATTATAAAATTTCATTATTTAGACAAATGTTGAATCTTAGATAGAGTTCAATGACAGTCAAAGAATACACAGAGAAATTTTACAAAGTGAGCATAACTGCAGGAAAAATTTAAGATACAGCAAAGAAGATTACAAGATATATTAATGGTCTCAGAATGGAGATCCAAGATGAAATAAGTATGTTGTATCCTAAAACAGTGGAAGAGGCTTATCAAACGGCCTTGAAGGGTGAATAAAAACTCATAAGGAAGAAATATGCCAGAAGTAGAGGTAATTTCCGAGGAAAAGGGAGTCAAGGTGGTAGAGGAAGATCTACAGCACCTAGAGAAGGAGCTAGCAGTAGCTCAATTCAGTATACACCCACAGAAGGTGATGCAAGTGGCAGAAGGAGTTTTTCTAGAGGAAGACGAAGCAGAGGTAGAGGAAGATAAATTAGATGTTTTATATTTAATAAGCTTGGACATAGAGCTTATGAATGTACAGAGAATGTGGGGACAAATCAGAGAAATGTAATTGTTTCTCAGAATGAGGAAGAAGCAGCAAAAGTGCTAGAAGCAGCAAAAGTGCCAGAAGCAGAAAATATACGAGAGAAAGGAGAATATTTGGTTGTTAACAAAGTTTTGTTAAAACCAACAAAGGAAGTTGTTGAACTAGTGCAGAGGAAAAATTTGTTTAGAAGTGTGTACAAAGTTCAAGGAAAATGCTATCAAATGGTAATTGATAGTGGTAGCACTGATAATTTGGTCTCTACAGAAGTGGTGGAGAAGTTAAAATTCAAGACAAAGAAACATCCAACACCCTACAAGGTGTCATGGCTTCAGAAAGGACATCAGTTGTTAGTGAATGAATAGTGTGAAGTGGAATTGCAGTTTGGCAACTACAAAGACAAGATTATGTGTGATGTAATGCCTCTGGACGTATGTCACATATTGTTGGATAGAACTTGGCAGTATGACAGAGGAGCTATGCATGATGGGAAAAAGAACACATACAAGTTTTGTAAATATGATGTCAATCATACATTGTTGCCTATAGAAGAAGAAGACGCATCAAGGAAACCTGATCCTAAAGCTTTGTTACTAAGTGGAAAAGAATATCTGCAGTAGATTGAAGATGATGAGTTAAACTTTGCATTAATTTTTGAACCCAAGGTAGTAATTACTTCGACTAAAATTTCTGACTTACCAATTGAAATTCAAAAGATGCTGGAAAATTATTGTGATATCATTGTAGATGATTTTCTGGATGAATTACCACCTATTATAAAGCTCAGTCATCATATAGATTGATTCCAGGAGAAAAATTTCCAAATAAAATAGCATACAGGATGACTCCCACAGAAAATGAGGAAACCAGGAAGCATGCATAGGAACTGTTAGATAAAGAATTGATCAGCGAAATTTTGATTCCTTGTGTAGTGCAAACAGTGTTGAGTCCAAAAAAATATGGAGGCTAGGGAATGTGCACTGGTTCAAGAGAAATCAACAAAATAACAATTAGGTATAGATTTCCTTTACCCAGAATTGAAGATTTGATGGATTGTTTAAGTGAGGCAAGATATTTTACAAAACTGGATTTAAAGAGTGGTTATCATCAAATTAGGATAAGGGAAGGAGATGAATGGAAGACATCTTTTAAAACAAATGAAGTATTGTATGAATGGATGGTTATGTTGTTTGTATTATCAAATTTTCCTAGTACATTTATGAGGATTATGAATGAATTATTGAAGGAATTTATTGGTAAATTTGTAATAGTATATATGGATGATATATTAATTTACAACAAATATAAAGAATAACACCTGAGACATTTGAATTATGTCTTAATGAAGTTGCATGAGGAAAAGTTGTTGGTAAATTTAAAAAAAAGTTCATTCATGAAGGAAGAGTTAGTATACTTCGGTTTTGTTGTTTCTGTTGATGGATTGAAAATGGATCCAGAGAAGATAAAGGAAATCATAGAATGGCCTTCACCTAAGATTGTTTTTGAGGTAAGAAGTTTCCATCGTCTTGCTACTTTTTATAGAAAATTCGTAAGGAATTTTATTAATATCAATGCTCCAATTATTGAAACAATGTCCTATTATTGAAACCATAAAGAAGGAAAAACAACCATTTATATGGAAAAATGAAGCAGAGAAAAGTTTCCAGTTGTTGAAAAAAAGATAACAGAAAAGCCCATCTTAGTTTTTCCTGATTTTAACAAACCTTTTCAAGTGAAATGTGATGCCACTGGGGAAGCTATTGGAGCTGTGTTAAGTCAAGAAGACAAACTTGTAGGTTATTTCAGTGCAAAACTGAATGACACAAGAAGAAAAAAATCTTATGAAAAGGAATTTTATGCAGTTGTGCAGTCATTAAAGAAGTGGAGACATTACTTTATGTCTACAGAGTTTGTGCTTTATTCAGATAATCATGCATTACAGTACATTATGCAGTAGCCAAAAATGAATCAGAAACATGAAAAATGGGTAGAGTATCTTCAAAGTTTCAATTTTGTATTAAAACATATAACTGGCCAAGAAAACAAAGTAACATATGCCTTAAGTAGAAAAAGCATTTTAGATCAAGAAAGTCAAATTCAAGTGTTGGGTTTTTTATTTTCTTAAAGAATTATATAAAATATATTTGTATTTTAAAGAGGCATTTGAGGCATGCAATAATCATGTTTTGTTGGATAGAAGTAAGTGGCTGGATTTTTTCTTGCAAGAAGGTTTTCTATTTAAAGAAATCAGCTATGCATACCAAATTGTTCTATGAGAGAAAATTTCATTAAGGACACACATAGTGGTGGACTTGGTGCACATTTTGGTGAAGACATGACTTATGAAAAACTGAGACATTTTTATTTTTGGCCAAAGATGAGATTTGAAGCGGAGAAGTATGTGTGAAATTGTAAAGTTTGTCAGTATGCAAAAGGAAGGAGTCAAAACATAGGTTTGTATGTTCCATTACCTATCCCAGATAGACCTTGGGATATGGTAAGTATGGATATTATTTTGGATTTACCTAAAATGGAGAGAGGGAATGATGCAATTTATGTTGTTGTCAGCATATTTTCTAAAATGGTACATTTTATTCCATGTTATAAAACCAATGATGCTACTCATGTTGCTAAATTTTTTTTCACAGAGATTGTAAGGTTTCATGGGTTACCTAAAGGCATTGTCTCTGATAGGGACACTAGATTTGTTGGTCATTTTTGGAGGACATTGTGGAAAAATCTTGTTACCAAAATAAGTTTCATCTCAGCTTATCACCCTTAGACTGATGGACCGACTGAAGTGGTGAACATAAGCTTGGGTAATCTTTTGAGAAGTCTTGCAGGTGAACATCCTAAATAGTGGGGTCAGATTTTGGTACAGACTGAATATGATTATAATGAATCTCCTAACAGGAGTACAAGGCAGAGTCCATTCCATATATTTTATGGAATGCACCCAAGATAAGTGTATGAAATAAGAAATTTTGGAAAAGTAGAGATGATAAGTGCTAAAGGAGAATATTTTTCTTCAAAAATTCAAGCAATACAGGACTAGGTAAAGCAACAGTTACAAGACAAAAACATCAAATACAAAAGCAAAGCAGATTTGAAGAAGAGGGAAGTTAATTTTTAGGTTGGAAATTTGGTTGTAGCACACTCGAGGAAGGAAAGATTTCCAAAAAGGGCATATAATAAGTTGAAATTTAAGAAATTGGGCCATGCAGAGTATTGAGAAAAATTTCTACAAATCCATATGAAATTGAATTACCCCTTGAGATTAGAATATATCCAATTTTCAATGTTGCTGATTTATACACGTATGAAGACAGTGACACAGAGGATACAGTTGAAAGCAAAGAAGAAATTGATTGGTTGAAACAATTACCCACAGAAAAAAAATTGCAGTCAGAGAAGATTTTAGAGAAAATATTGTCTAAAAAGAGAATAGGACAGGAATATTTTGGGTATTTAGTCAAGTGGAAAGATCAACCACTTGTAGAAGCTACTTGGATGACAAATTTCATGCTACATAAGTTGGGTATTTCTGTAGAGGAGCTCATGGATAGGAGCCCATGAAGAATTTTGTACTCATATGTCTGATGCAGGAGCATGAGGCTCAAGGGAAAAAGGAAATCATTGTTATTCCAAAAATACAAAAAGAGTTTACAAGCAAAGGAGTGGGTTCCTTTAGCTGGAAATTTACTATTTTGGTAGATAGGATTTGAAATATTCCTTAGGGATTTGGATTTCTGGTAATTAGTTCGACGTATTTAGTTTTAGTTGAGAATTTTAGGGAGAATATCGTGAAATAGAATTTTATATAAACTTGGATAGATTTGATTCTCTGAATCGGATTGAAATGATATTATGAAAAGCATATTTATATGTAAGCTGAAATGTATCAAAAAAAAGAGGGGGATTTCATGGAAAGAGTAATCTAATAGAAGAACATTACATTTCTGCTGTACCTGATTAAATGTGTGCATAAATGCAAATCCTGGAGGTTTTTCTGTCTTTTGAAATACTTCTGAATTGGTTAATTTTAGATCGAGTTTGTTTAATTGATTCTATGTGTGCATTAAATCTTTGAAATTCGTGTGCTTTCGATTTAATTATGCAACCACCATGAAATGGAAATATTCTAATTGTATTGTTAAATTAAAAGTCTATTAGTCGATTGATGCATGAGAATTGTGGTTTCTTTGAAAGAGTGTCGAATCTGGCACGTTTGAAGAAAATGAAAGCAATGCAGTGTGAAGAAATTCCAAGGTTTAATAAATTAAGTAAACAGTCCAGCATTTAGGTGATCTGATGACCCACACAGCAAGATTTGTGATCAAACAGTTATCACATTCAGATATGCGAGGAGTTTAACCTTTCAAACAGACTTGATATTTTATAAGTCATAGTTAAGGATTTAAATTGACCATCCAACAATTCATTTGATCGGACAACCTTAGCATCAAGATCGATGATTCAATGGCTTTCACATACTTAGATGCATGTGTTTTAACATTTTAATTGGAAATGATATAGTTTATAATAAAGATTTAGTAAAAAGGTTTGGGTCCGTTGATATAACATGAAAAAGAGAAATGTGATTATTTGATAAGATGTGTTTCTGTCATTTCTAAAGGGGTTTTAATGTTTTGTAAGTTGGGTTAAAATTTTGAAAAGAAAAAAAAACTTCATGAATGACAGATAAAGATGAGAAATCAATCCCAACAGAATTGTATACTTATTTAGTTGAAATTATTTTGAAATTTGAAAGCTTATCATTAGAGCCTGAAATTAGCTCACCGGATAGCATGTAAACCAGAAATTAAGAACAGTTAGCCTCGGTCCCTTTAAGTAGCCAAAAGAGAAGCAAGGGAGTCAAGAAGATAAGCAGGGGAGCCAAAAAGACAAACACAGGGTACCTATTGCATGTTGCAATAGGTACAAAATTACTTTCTCTTTCCCACCGACAAGTATTCAAATGCGAAGGAGATCCATCATGCTTGATGAAAATAATTGGATCCACTCTTTTGATTATTACCACACATTTCTCAGAAAAAACCACACAATGTTAAATTGCAGCACATAAAGTGCAAGGATACATGTCCCACAAATAGTCAAAATTACAAACATTTGTAATATTCCCATGATATTTATACTCTTCCCTGGTGCTAAAACTCTTATGATGTGGACTAGGAAATCACATGCAAGGTTATTCGAAGCATTCATCTCTCTTGGAAGACAAATTAACATTATCACCACCATCTTGGTGTGATATATCATCCTTTGATGATTGGTTTTCCTCAAACAATTGAGAACATTATCCAAACTCTCTATGACCATATCCCAATCATTGATATATTTGTCTCTCTTTTACCATGATAGGATTAGTAATTCCTTGGCCATTGATTTTGAGGCCTCCTTCTTCATAACCCATCCAAGGTAGCAGCTTCATACCAATGCCTCTATTATGTCATTAAAATGCTACAAAAGATGTATTAATAACATAAATTGAAGGATTTGAACTTGAGATGCTAATTACCTCCTTATACTTGCCACCCATATTTTATGTTTCAGATTTTGGTGACGAATTTGAAGATGACTCAAGCCATCCAATTTTTCCATCAAGCATATGATGACAATATTTGAGATGTTGACAAAATGCACATGCATCACTTTGCATATAGGGTCCGTAACATTTTTTTGGACCATGCCCAAAAATTGGCTTCACTTTGGATGTATTATTTGTTGTCACTGGAGTGGAACTCTCATCAAATCGTTCCACAAGAAAATTCTGCAACTAAAGGAACATATGCCTCTTTTATTATTCAATAATTTCAAGCATTCTTCTCAATTGAATATTCTCCATTCGAAGAGACAAATTCATATCCTCTAACTCTTGGAGGGTCTTATTTCCCATTATTGTAATCTGACCACAACCTCCTCTGATACAAGTTGATCTAAAATTCGAGGAGAACTTCTCCTTCCTACAAATGATCATCCTCTCAAAATTTTCAAGGAAAAATGGGACTTATCAAAAAATAGCTTTTTAAAGGTCTATTCAAATACTATGAGCTATTTTTTCATGTAAACTTAAAACATAAGAAGCATATCATCATTTAAATCATATGGGCATTCATGAAGAGAAACAACAAAAATTTGGTGGTGAGGTTCACCCCTCCTGGGCTACATATTCGAGCTTGTTAACATAGCTATAACTCTCCATATATTTAGTGAAAAAGAGTACATAAGTGTGTTGACAACATGGGTGGGTAGTTTCCCCTTCAAGGAAACCTTCTCCTCCAAAGAAATATCACATTAAAAAAAAATGACAACCTATAGTCAGTCATGAAACAATCAAGAATAAAAGTGTTCTCTTATAAAGACTTTGTACTCTATCTGAAAATGAGCATACAAGTACATAAATTCCACATTGAAGTGAAAAAAGAGAGATTTCCTCCCAATAACATAATGAGAATAGACAACATGATTTTCACAATAAAAGTCACATATGTTGTAGTAAACATATGAAGGCTAGAAAACTCCTCTTGTTATGGATCCCTAACAATTATAACAAGTTCTTCTATTATTAGTCCTAGAAACTTGATAAACTGGCTAACATAGGTACAAATATGCCCTGTATTCCACTCGAGCGGTGACAATTTCACCCATCAAAGCTAAAATTTATCAGACACTTTAAATATCTAGTAAACCTTATGATTGAAAAAATGTGTCCACATGGGGCCATATGCCCAATGGCTAGGGATAACATCCTCCCTCTTCTTGCCTAGGCGCTTAACCATTGCGTTTTTGGTCTTATCGGTTCAATTTGGTCTCAGGTCGGGGCTAACTTCCCACCTCCACTACTGAAGCCCTCCCCATCTCGGTGCTTGGTCATTTGTCAGGCCATATGGCCTAAGACCCAAGCTATATCTCCACTCCCTTCATTATGTGCTCCATCGAGGTCATTTGTAGGTCCTTCTAACCTGGGCCAGGGCTATTCTCAAGACCCCTTCATTTTTTTCGCTCTTTGGAATTCTGCCTATGGTTATTTGGGACAATTTTTACCAAGGGGTATGGCTGGTCGTTGAGCCCCACACCTTTGTGCCATGGTCATGTGGTAATGCAAGTGACTGGGGGTTGAGATTGATCGCTCGACCCCTCCTACAAATGTGGGCCAATATAAACTTTAAATGGTGTTGAAGCCCTTAGGCATTAAGAACCACCCGCATGGTGCAGTGGTAAGGCACAAAACTTGGTCGAGGGATGTCATGTGTTTGAACTTGGCTAAAGCTTTCCAACCCTTACCAAAATTTTAACTAGCCACGGGATGCCAAATGGAAACCTCTAGTTGTACCACATGGCATCCCCTCGTTCGACCACCAAAAACAAAATAAAAACCAATAAAAATGCACCAACTTGCACCTGTGTAAGGCTCCCACTTTGAAATCCCATATTGGTTCATACACACTCACTGGACCTGTTGACATCAATGGTACGACTATCAAGTCAGCGGCCTAGTCAAAAACCCTGCAAATGTTTTTAGTTATTGAGCCAAATGTTAATAACATCATAAAATTTTCATATGACATCGGATTGACGTGAAAAAGTGTCATTGGAATCAAAACTATGAACACTATGACTTAATGCTAGTTTCGATTTATTTTTAGAACTTTCATTTTTGAGCTAAATTTTGATCACTAAATCAAGAATCATCCAGGAGAATATCACGAGGGTTATTCAAAATTCATCACAGTTATTCTATTAAGAAGACATTGAAACCTACTACTCCATCAGAGGTTAAGGTTGTTGAGGATTCTGAGTCATCTAGAAGAGACTATGTTTCTCCCAAAGATCCTCTATTGGATATCACCATGGACAATACATATGTCAAAGATAATCTTTATTTATTGGAAGGAGTAGCAAAACTCAACACCAGTGTCATGATTTCGAAGCATAAGGAGGAGGATGGTGGCATTTATTTCCCTCGGGAACCTTTGATGAATAAGCATAAAATAAAAAAAGTATCCCATGATCAAGAAGTGGAACAAGAAGGAATTTAGGAATAGAAGAAAGATGAAGAGCATGAGGATAATGTTCCTCCTACATCTATGATAGAAAAAACGAAGATACAAGGAGAAGAAAAGGGAATGGATGAATTGAAGGACTCTGCTATTGGGAAAAGGGTAAGCCAAATTCAAAAGTTGAAACAACACATTCAAGAGCTTGAGATCTTGAATAGTTGTGTGGATACTCGTAACACAACATTGAAGACCAGGAATGGAGAATTTTTAATGACAGTGGCTGAATTGAAGAAATTGGTAAGAAAATGGAGGTTCCTTGTGTCCCACCTAAGCATCCATACTAGGAAGTTGGAAAAAATTATTTGGAAGACTCGAACAAATAAGGATAAAGCAGAAGGTTGAGGAATACACATCCAAATCTAGAAATGAGAAGGAAGATTATTTCAAATTTTGTTTTTTGCTTAGTTTAGTGGTTTTCTAAGGACACAGAACAGGATGAGGTTGGTGGAACGTTGGTTTCCATAATTTTCCTATTTTCCACCCAAATTACCCTACCTTAGCCTCTGTTTCACAACACAAACAAGACTTATATGCAATTATTTTTAGTTTCTTTTAACAATTCTTTTGGTAAATGGATAATCTATGTTAATTTTAATTAAAGTAAAATATGTCATCGTTTTTCTATGTAATTTACCATTTCTATTACCTTATGACCATTACAATGTATGTTCACTCATTCGAAATCAAAATTTGTTATGGTATAGGAATATCTCAAGATTCCTACACCCACCTCGATTCCTACACTAAATGTGGAAGTTTGTTGATTCGAGAAGGCTGACTAGGATTAGGTCTTGGTTTTCAAAGAGAAAGGCATGAACTCACTCCCATGGACTTGTTCCTGTGTTCCTACAAATGGATTGGAGTGTTCGAGGGTTTATAAAGTTATGGATTGGTTGTCAACAACTCCATCTTTTGTTATCTGCTTGATATGGCTGAGAGCCGATGTAACTTGTATGTATGTCAAACTAGATTATAAGGTAGGTTAGCGATACTATGGAGTTTTTTTGGTGTTGGTATCTTCAGAAGTTTGTATCAACACACCCTCTTTGAGTTCGTATTTTTCATTCTTGTTATTTAATAAGAGAGGTTTAATTCGAGGTTGATGCATTCACTTATCTATTTCTAGTGATGACCAGTCTATTCTCATATATTAAACTCTTTCCTTAAAAATGGAAATGAGGTGGTTGGCTATGGCCCAACTAACCCAACTCATTCTCCCTTTGTCTATTATATTTTGTGATAAGTAAATGATGTGATTAATATTTCGGTGTAAAATTTTTCTTGTAAGTGGCATGTGTGATTTGGATAAACCCTTATGTGTTTTATTTTGAAACGAGTGATAGAGGTTCTAATATAGACTCTTGTGTTGTTTTTTTATCTTTGGGTTTACTTTTCAAAAATATTTCTTTAACATTGAATACATTTTTAAGTTTATTTCAAGATGCAGTAAGAATTTGGATCTGAAAGCTTTATTTCATTTTTAGATTCATATCTTTAGTTTAAACCTTTGATGTGCACATATATTCGAGTTAAGATCTACGGAGGGATTATTTAGATCTTGCTTGGTGATTGATATATTTATTTTTTAATTTTTTTTTACAGAACAAGTAGGCGAAAACCCGTGTTCTAGTTCGTGTCACTATTTGATAGTGTCAATGTGCGAATATATTTTTTTTCACCTAAGAACCTCATGTTTTAAATATTTTACCATATTATTTTGGTCCTATTTTAAGCACATGAAAAAAATATTTTCATCGTTAATTAAACTAAATTTATGATTTAATTTTTATTTTGGAAGTCATATGCACATAATCTAATCTTAAATATAGTGTTAATTAAAAAACAACAAGTTATATGTATTTGCGAGGTGATCTTTCCATTTATGTACAAGAGTTTAAAATTTCCTTTGATATTTTATAAAGTATTCATCTTATCTTGGATTTTATGCATTATTCAACGAGGGTGTGATGAGCTTGGGGGTTTTATCTTAATTCAAGAAAGGTTTCTTTCTGCAACATTTGAGTTTGGTTTTGTTGCACAATATTATTTTCTTTAGTACATAAACATAATGTTTGATTTATTTAGTACGAGAACATAGTGTTTTCCTTCTCGAGTGCAGGAATAGAGTACATGATTTGTTTTATCTTAACTAGTATAGGAACAAAATGTAGTAATTGTTCTATATTTTCCAATATAGGAAATGAGTGCAGGAATAGATTTATTTCAAAAATTCTTCTTTTTTGAAATGGTTGAGCTTGCATGGTTTGGAATGAATCTTGGGTTTTCTTATCCTTCAATTATTTTTTTCCAAGTCTCTAATTTTTATTTTTTTGAGTGAAAATCCAGTCTCCAAAGTAGTGTGGTGTGATTGTGTTGGAATAGGACTACAAATATTCCTTTACAATTGTTCTTTTTTACACCTGAGTGGTTTAATTGCATGGATAGAAATAGGGATCAAAGAATTGATCTAATGTCTTTTGAATTTCTTGTGGTATTCCTTGAATCTTAGTAAGCCCCGTATTCATAATTAAGTATTGAGAAATTGAAGTTCAATCCCATCGCCGAACATAATCTATGACATCTATGTAGCATCATCTAATTACTTTAGTTATTGGATCAACTTGGTATCAAAATACATGAAATCATAACATCATATATATGTAAACAAAAAACTCTTTGCGTTAATAGAAATGGAGTGATTTATAACCAAATATAGGAGTTTATCTTGTAGAGAGCTGATCCAAGTTGACTTTTCCTTATTTGCCATAAAGTGTGCCTCTATGTCACCCTAATGCATGGAATAATGACTCTTCACATTAAAAACATGAGGGTAGAATGTATCTCCAAAAGAAAACCACAACCAAATAGGTTCTTGTGGAATGAGGTAATTTATAGGATGGAGAGGTATTTCATGAATTCTTATCCATTTGCCAATATAGGCTTAAGATCCAAAAGTGATGGGAGGATGAGCTCAAGGGATAAGATGGTGATTTCTCCAAGGTAGAAGCATATATGATTTGAATTTTAATCCAAGGAAAACGGTTGAAACAACCTCTGGAAGCTTATGGAAGAGGAATATTCATAAATAATTTTATTTTTTCCTCAATTTATATAATAAACACACCCCAATAAGGGGAAACCTGCTAGTGATCAATGCAAGTGCAGAAGGAGCAACCTAGTATTCAACACAAGTACCTAAAGGGTCGGGGTGCATCGGACCTGAAAATCGATGAAATGAAGCAGTTTCAGGCAGAAACTCAAGGATTTTAGAGAGACATGCTTATGTATTTGTGCAAGGGTGAGTGAAAGGGGAAAAAGGATGTTGATTGATCCAGTTTGTAGGTTTATTGACCAGATGTGATAAAATGGCCTATAAAAGATTGCCCCCTAGAGTGAAAAGTTATAAATGTCAATTGATGATTGAAATGGTCTACTTTGTGATAAGTCAGGATCAAGAACAACCAATGATATCATTATCTATTATAATACATTTACATCATGACATATTTTGTGAGGGAGGCATACCCATACTCAACACAGAAGCTAAAATTACATGTGCAATGATCAAAACACACATCCACTGATGAAAAATAGTGGAGCCATGAGTGGATGAATGTATGAGTGATCATAGCCATCATACATTGTAATATTGTATTAATCCTGAAAGTGTAGCTTGGATGCATGAAACTAGCTTTAGGGTCTTCCATCTCGTTCACACAATCTTCTAATGTATGAGTCTACCCATCTAAATAAATGATATGCAGCCAAAAATGGTAGATACCATTTTATTACTGACCAATGATGTAAGTCACTAACATATGCGAGAGAAACCATTGATGATGTTAATGTCTCTCAAGGTAATTTTTATAATCTGTATGGTGTGAATAAATGAGTTAAAGTCGAACACCGCAAAAAATATTTTGGTTAAAGGCCAATGATGTAAATCTTTCACTGAGAGTGAGGAGAGTTTCCATTGATGTTTGCAAGGACCAAGGTACTGAAGGGTTTTTTCCAAGTCAACTTCCTAGATAATTAGTTGATCTCAACAGGAAGTAACACATCATAGGATGGCCTTGATGTATACCCCATCAGTGACAAAAAACATGTATCATAATTTTTGATAGAGTGATGTTGGTACGAAACTGGATCAATAATGACAAACATGGAATGAAGGCTTAGGAGTAATATAAAATATATTGACTAAATGAACTCTCCATAAGAAAACAATGAAACTAAATGGATTTGGCATCATAGACTCAAAATTGAAAATGCAGGATTTGGAAAATGGTATGATGAACCAAAAGACAAGCAAATTTCACCAACCCAACAACCACAATGATTAAGTAGAGGAGTGTCGTGTTTAAGAGTGACTCACTACCATTAAAAAGTGGAGTACACTGCTTTCCCAATTTCCCTTGTCAATACCTATTTATTTTCTAACAAGCTCGAGGAAGATAACATATGTTTGATTTATATGTTAATCCTTCAGATGAATCTCTTCGAGTATGTTTAACAAACGTTGAGAAGGAGTGGCTCGATCTTGTCATGTTTTACAATTCCATCATTGTGAGATGTTTTAATGTGTCCAATAAAGGTAAAACTCAACATATTTTCATATTTAGAGAGTTTGAAAAAGATTCGAAAAAGAAAACTCCAGATGTTCCTTTTCATATATAGTCCCTTGAGTTTGAAATGGAATAAAAAAATACCCAAGAGAGCCTCTTATCCATGTTCGACTAAGGTATTATCTTTTCATAAATATTATATCCCAGTCCAGAAAATGGTTAATCTTATACTGATTAGACATATTTTCCTTTACTTTAACGAGTTTGAAAATACAAGTGCTCGACAATCATTTCATATTTTAGGAGTCTGAAAAGAGCTGAAAGAGAAATCCTCCTATAGGAACGAGTGGTATAAAAGGTAGCAAATGGTTTTGGTAATGGTGGAACTTCTCAAAACACATAGAGGTCCAAAGGCTGGCTAACAAGATCACTCATCACAATGGTTCCAAAGGAAAGGATAAAACAACCAAGTAAAAGAATATGATCGACCAACTAGATGTTGATGATGGAATTAGAAAACCAAGGTTCATTTGGATGAAATAGGCTGATAAAAATGCCAATCACGAGATGTAAGATGAAAATGGTTTCATTTTTACACAATCTTGAAACATGGGAACCTATGCTTTAGAATTATTGAAGATAGTTTCATTTTTTCACAAGCTTGAAACATGAGAAAAAATATGCTTGGAATTGGTTTCATTTTTACACAAGCTTTAAATGGAGAAAAAACTATGCTTGGAATAAGTTTGCATGCCCCCAGAAAAAAACTCTTGATGTTCCTTTTTGTAGATAGTCGTTTCAGTCCAAAAAGGTAGAAAACAATACCCAAGAGAACCTTTTATCCATGTTTTCTTAAGATATTCCTTTTTCATATATAATCTATCTCGTTTCATAAAATGGTTAAACTAATACTAAGTAGACATCTTTTCATTTTCTTTAACGAGTTTGGAAAGACGAGTGCGTGATAATATTTTCATATTTTGGGAGTCTGAAAAGAGGTGAAAGAGAACTACTCCTAGAGGAAAGAGTGGTATAAAATGTATAAACTGCTTATGGTCATGATGGAACTACTCAAAACACATAGAGATCAAGAATATGTCCAATAAGACCACTCATCACAACGGTTCCTCGGGAAAGGGTAAAAACACCAAGTGAAAGTGTATGATAAACTAAATAGATGGTGATAATGGAATGAGAGAACCAAGGTTCATCTGGCAGAAATGGGATGATAAAAATGGAAATCATGAGAGATAGGATTAAAATGGTTTCATTTTTACACAATCTTGAAACATGGGAAACTATACCCGATAATATTTGAATATAGTTTCATTTTTTCACACGATTGAAACATGAAAAAAACTATGCTTGAAATTGGTTTCATGTTTACACATGCTTGAAACGGAGAAAAAAAATGTGCTTGGAATAAGTTTTCATGTCCTTGGATTGATGACTCAATTCAATGTACAATCCACCCATCTTCATTTCATTCACGTAAGTAGACTACCAATTGCTAATAGGTGGATGGAATGAAGGTTTATTTACTAAATAAAGTCAAATAATATGGTAATTTACGATATCAAATCAAAGACTTGAATTGGAGGGGCTATATGTTTCATTTTTTTAAAATCTTGACACAGTAAAAGAAATATTATCACGACACCTTGTTTCATTTTGTAAGGAGCTTTACACAAGAAAAGGAACTATGCTCTTAAAACCATGTTTCATTTTTTAAGGAACTTGAAACAAGAAAATGGAAATCTCCTCTAGGAACCTTGAGGATAAGAGGCCATAGTATGGGAGAAAAACACTTTTTAAGGGATATATATATCAATGGATCTAATGGAAATATCGGGTTCCAACACCCCTAGTACATGACACACTCTATAAACAACTAGATCATCAGTAGAGAGAGGTATGGAATATGTCTCCATATAATTAATATGTGGTGAGGGAGATACCACTTGAATATAAGGACCATTTAGGGACATTGATTGATTGGGATTCAAATTAGGACCAATGAATGAAAGTGGGTCAATAGTCACGATTCTTCCTTTATGCAGGAAACACGTCGCATGAAAGATAAAAGAGACAAGAGCTTCGATGACATAAACATAGTCACTTGAAAGGATTAAATTAAAATCCAAAGGTCCTTGAAATACCATCACACACACACACAGATATATATATATATATATATATAGTATTTCCTCCAAAATTAATAGGAAGATTAGGAAGGATCCCTAACAGTTGACTAGTTCCTCTATTAAACTCCAACAGATTCTAGATAACTGGTAGAAGATACATATAACCTAAATCTTTCCATGTAGTTGAGGACATAATACTAACTGATTTGCCTTCATTATATGATAGTGCCAGGTACGGGCATATTATTGGCATGTACTATGATTTGGAAGGGCATGTAAGGAAGAAGAAAATAACCTACCAGTTGACTCCAGTCAAAGGAAGTGACCATACTACTTGGAGGTGGTGTTGTGGGAATGGGAAAAATTCCCCCTTGTACTATGGCAATGGGGGGATTTTCCCCCTACGTAGTGGGAATGGCAGGACTCTCACTAAGTTCATTGGAATGTAAAGAAATGAGAAGAACATGAGCGGTACAAATTTGACTCTCTATAGGAAAGGTACAATAAAATGAAGGTGGTATCAAGTCCAAAAATTTGGCAACAAATGATTGGTTGGGAACTAACTCATCAGATACATGTTTAGAGAGAGTGGGATTGACTAGAGATGAATTCTGACCAATCACTTCATAAAATAGTGGAGGAAGATAGGAAATATTTCAATAACAAGCTGAGAGGTGAGGATGAGAAGCTATAAGGTTGTCAAAAACTTCTGAGGATTCATCTAGATAAGGAAAAATGTGAATAGGATGATTCCATTCAGATAACCTACTAGGAAACTCGATTTTACCCTTTTTCCCATGGACCTACAATCACTATTTGATGGTTTTCCAACAACATGATCTCTATAGGATGATGAAAAAGAATGATCTGAGGTCATGGACCCATGCATGGACCACAATTATAATACCCTAGGAATACTAGGACAATCTCTAAGAAGGTGGTCACCCTTACATAACATGCAAGGAAATTTAACTTTAGGGGGTTTATTAGAAGGTTTCTCCATACTAGTTTCATTTGTAGAAATGGTTGCTTGGTTTCCCCCTTTCTTTGTTTGCTTCTTATTCTTCATCCCCTTCTTATTCTTAACTTCCTAGTTACTAGAATCAAGTCTTTCACTAGCCAAGGAGGAAGAAAGGGATGAAGAAATAACAGATGAAAAAGGAAAAGGATCAACTTTAGGATAAAATTGAGGTTGATATTGTTCAAGTGAAGGATAACTTTGTTGAGGACAATTTATTACATTCAAAACAATAGTGGTTGAAAATAACAAAACTGGTAAACCAATGGTAAATGCAAGAAGGGACGGCGTTGCCATATAAGGAGCACCAATATTTCCAAAAGGAGGAAAATGACTAGGATTCTTGCCATATAGGTTTCCTTTATTGGAATACTCAAGAAATGTCACCATCAGTCTCAACCTAATATATACTAAGGAATTATTCCACGGTGAGGATGTTGTTATGCAGTTAATTAATTGATTTTAGAAATTAACAAAAAAAATAAAGAAAAGAGTAAATATGCATAAATGTTTACCAAGCAACCATGAACTACAATATACACCTTGGTGAACCAACTAATTAACATAGTTGTAGGAAAACCCCCCAAATGTTGTGTTCAATGTATCAAAGTATACAAGGTGGCCGACTCAGTTACCTATGCCCAGGATAGAAACCTATAGGGGACTTCCAAAATATACTTGATAGTGGGTGGAAGAGAAGTATGTATTTTTGTTTTCTAATGCATAATGGTGTGATGAGAGTGTTCCCATATACTTATGATGCATGGATTTCCATCCAATATACCCAAAGGTATGTGGAACATGATATCACCGCCGAAATTTTATGTTGACAAAAAATGAAGGTTCCTATGTTTAAATACTTCAAAACATGTCTATAGCCTAGACGTCTAAATTTTTGTCTTAATGCTACAAATTATACTTAGTTTAATTGAGATGAATTTTATAATTGATCTTGAATTATGTCTCAATTTAAAGGCTGAAAACTCAATGTCACCTGAACAAACCCATGATGCAAGTAATATGAAAAAATAACTATTTTCAATTTCCTTTTAACAATGAAATACCTAACTAAGTAGGGTAATAAGAAATAAATAAAAAAGAAAAAAACACGTGATGCAACAATCAATCTCCTCAACTTCACTATTCAAATAAAATTCAAAGCTCTATATGCAATGTAAATAATCTATTTTCTTTTATTTTATTTTAATGATTCAAATGCAAAGAAACATAGAAATCCAACTTGATCGTTGATGAAAAGAAATGCCACAGAATTTAATTGTAACTTAAAATTTCAAATTAAATAATAAATCTATGCACACAAACCCAAATGGACAAGAAGAAATAAAGAATGAAATAAAATCTTATTAAAAAGGTGATGTCACTCAAAGATTATTAACACTGAGAGGGGGGATTTTTGTTGGAAATATGAAAGATAAAACATAAAATTTCACACTAGGGAATTTCAATTTCACACACAAAATCCTAGATGCAATGCATTATGTATAATATTTTCATTTTCAGTTCCACTTAATTTTCAAATGAAAACTAAGATATTTTCCTAATCACTAATAAAAAAAACTATTCCGAACAATGAATAAAATACCAATTCATTCCAGCATTCAATGATCAAGAAAATAAGTTTACTAATGAGATAATTATAATAAAAAATTAAATTCTATATAAAACCTTATGAAAGGCACCCAAAATTAAAAAATAAATGAGATAGAAGAACTCAAAGAGGGACTGGAAGACACTCAAAGACTCAAGGAGGAGAAGTTGGAATGAGGTTGATCAAATGGAAAACCAAGACAAAGGAAAAATCAAGCATGAATAGGGGAAAATGAAAGTGTAGAAGAGGGAAAATTGTTATGAAAAGTAGGCACAAATAAGGCTTTGCAGGGGTGGAATGCTCTGTCCCTATACTAGAAGGATCGTTAGTCAATAAATAGATAGTTCCAAAAAAACAATTACAAGTGAGTCTCAATGAAATGTATTCCTAGGTCTGATATTGATGGAATATGACAATGACAATCTTAAGAAGAGGTAAAAAAAAACCTAAGGATAAAGAAACATCCAAGGGAATACAAAATTCCTTAGTGGAGTCAACAATTTGTTATAAACAACCTACGACTTCGGTCAAGCATATCTTGCCTAGACTGGCCGCCCTAGTCTAGAACAAAAAACATAAAAATAATATTTTATTTCCCTTAAATTAAGTATATAACGGGGTGAATCCTACCTATAATCTAAAATATGATTCACTCCTCTCTTGGATTGAATGATGCAATCCTAGATCCAATCACTATAATTAGAACCTGCATAATCAAACAATACAATCCAACGATCTACGACATCTATGTGCCATCATCTAGTTACTTAATTAAATGGATCAACATGGCATTAAAATACATTAAATCATAACACCATATATAGGAAAACAAAGAACTCTTTGAATTAATAGAAATGGAGTGAGTTATAACTAAATATAGGAGTTGATATTGTAGATATATCCTCCAAGTTGACTTGTCCTTCTTTGCAACAAAGTGTACCTCTATATCACCATAATGCATATAATAATGACTCTTCACATCAGCAGCACAAGGGTAGAATCTATATCTAAAATGCAACCACAACCAACCAAGTTCTTGTGGAATGATTTAAATATAGAGGAAGAAGAGGTAGTTCATGAATTCTTATCCATTTACCAATCTAGGGTTGAGATCCAAAAATGATGAGAGGATGAACTCAAGGGAGAAGACAGGGATTTAAAAAAGGTGGAATCAGATATGATTGAAATTTTTATCCAAGGTAAATGGTCGAAAAAAAATCTAAAATCTGATGGAATAGGAAGATTAAGATTTTTTTTATATTTTCACAAATTTCTAGAATCAACACTCCCCAACAAGGGGAAACCTGTTACTGATTAATGAAGGTGAAGAAGGAGAAACTTGCTAGTCAATGTAGGTCCCTAAAGGGCTATTGTTCACTAAGCCTAAATATCACTGAAATGAATTAGTTTCAAGAGGAAACTCAGGGATTTGAGAGACTCATGCTTAGGGCTTTGTGCAAGGATGACGCCAATGGTTAAAAGGATGTTAATTGATCCAATTGGTAGGCCTATTTACCAGATGTGAAAAAATGGCCTATAACATGGGGATATAAAGTTTCATTATTCTTTTATTTATCATTGTCCATATAAAACATTTCAAAATCTACAAAACAAAAGCTCACTAGGTTTATTAGTCTTCATCAGCTTGATCTTCCTATCTATTTGGTTTTTAAATAGAACCTTAAACTTCATAAACCAAACGAATATATTTCCTTTATTTATTATATAATATATACATGTTAATATATAATAATCATCCATGCCTAATAAATAGTATAAATATGAAAATATTAATGAACATTAACAAGATGAAATAGATAAAATGAACCATATTTAACTTATAAATGTAAAAATGATAACTACATTAAAATTTCACATATATATATTTCCATCCAAAAACCAATGTAGGTAATCTATTCCATATTATATCATTATATTTTTTTCATCCATCTCGATGCATTTGGAGTGGAAAAAGTGGAGGAATAAACTTAAGAGACCATTTTGACTAGAAGGACCTAAATTGGAAAAACAAGGTTTGAAACATGCTCAAAGAATTTTTAGGAATCAAAGGATAATTTTTGGGGGTAAAAAATTTCTCTTTATTTCTGCACCATTTCAGGTTAATCTACACACATAGATATTTCCAACGATGTAATAATCACGTCAATAGGAGTCTGTATACAATATTTATTCCAAGCATAAATTGGCATCCCTATTTTCACACCTATGGTTGGGGAGGATGCCACAACAGCCCATTTATTCATGGAAAAGTGGATAGCCACATATTTTTAATGTAAAATACTCTATAGGAGTCTACATTATATGCAAATCTAGTTAATATCTATTGTATTCAAACTTAACCACTAGTAGGCTATCGTGTTGTGTTATAACCAGGTAACTAGGAGGAATATGCATTCCATTATTTCGAGAAAATTTAGTTCGACATATGAAAAAGGACATCAAGGATAGATAAGAGTTAGAGAAAACTAAGAGGATTTTTGCATTGTTGCAGCCCACATATACTAAGAGGATACTTACTTGTACCTGCAGCCATATTTAGAAACTAAGAAATAGAGCGGAGAGACCTCACCTTCCAATTTGATTTTCTCATGAAAGGGTTTACCAGAGAGAATAATTTATGTATTATGTGTGGGAGTGAGATTATTTTTCCGTTCTCTACTTTTCTACATAATTTCCATTTTCATGCATGCACTAAATATAGTTAAATATACAAATTTGAAATTTTAATAAAATTGTAATAGTGTAAAAATTCAATATTTTAATATATTATTATCAGATATGTTGTGATGAAATTTCCCATTGAATATACATTGTATTTCAGGGATCATTTGGTATCAGAGCAAGCTTCTTTGGGTATTTTGTAGAGATTTTAAGGATGTAGATCAGCAAGGCCTAAAATTGTAAAACACTAATAATGAGTGACAAATATGTAAACAAACCTCATGATCCTGTAGAGTTGAGGTTTACGCAGCTAGAAAAACAAGTTTCATATAACAACTGCATAGAAACTTTGAATATAAAACTCCAAATATTTGGAGAAGATGGGGGTTCAAATGCAAGGGACAAAATAGAATGGAGATCAAAAGATCGGGGAGAAACAGAGAACTAGTCAAAAAAATAATCCAAAATAGATTAACTCAATTCAAGTGTCGAGAATCAATCCTTGTTTCAAATGGAATAAAAAATAGATATCACACCATATCATGGAGATATTGATGCTCTTAATTTGAAAAACTAATTGCAACAATTGGATGTTTATTTCAACGTCAATGAGATTGACGAAGGACATAAGATCTCGTTCATGCAGTTGAAAGTAGAGGACCATGCACTAACTTGGAGGGAGATCCACACGAAATGCTAACGTTGGAGGGAGAACCTCAAGTGACTAAGTGGGAGGATTCTAAAGCCCTCATTAAGTAAAATTTTTATCCCATTGGGTACATGGAGGACTAGTGGATCAGATGCCATTATTTCAGGAAAAAAATGTTCCAAAGGATGTAGGAGTACACCACGAAATTCCAAAATATCGCTATAATGTTGGGTATCTCTGCAAAGAACCTAAATGTACTCCTCAAGTGTTTGGAGGGTCTGCACTGCCATTTTCATGAGTGAGTGATATTTTTCAAGACAAAATTGGTGGAAGAGGCTTGCCTATAGGAATAATAACTACAAAACATAGGCTTGAAGATAAAAAAATCAAGTTGATTGAGGTAGAAGGAGAAACAAGATGCTTCAAAGGAGGGGAAGAAGGAGAAAAATGTGAGAAAAGATAAAAATATGTCAACCACAACACACAAGTGAAAAGATCTGGAAACTATTATAGCTGTTACACAAATTTTTGGTCATCTAACGTGCGACTATTAGATGGACTAAAGTACACCATGTAAGACCAATTTTACCATAGTAAAATGTATCTCACTATGAAAAATAATTTAATAACCCATAGTTTATTAGGTTATTTCTGGTCTAAACAAGAAACCCCATGAGGAATAATTAAATAAATCTTTATTTGTTTGATTTTCCCCTAGGGATAATTAACTAAACCACTATTTAATTAACATTCTTGGTCATATTTAACCCAAAAAAGGAAAATTAATTAGATAAATCACTATTTATCTTATTATTTTCTAGGAATAATTATTTAAATCATTATTTAATAATATTCCTTGTTAAATTTGACTAAATCATCTATAAATAATTGAATAAATCATTATTTATTTAATTATTCTTTAAACACATTCTTAAATAGAACAATGTTTTATTTATCATTTCTAATTAAATGGATTTGACCAAGTTTAAATTCCTTTTCCCTCCAACAAAAACAATAAAATATTCCATGAAAGTTGGATCCAGATTTGGTTAATAATATTTTAACTATGCACCAATATCTAGACTAACTCGATATTTTATTATAAATAGAAGAGTTTTCCATTCAGTCACTACCTCTTTTCACCTCATGATCTATGCTTTTGGTCTGAATTTAATCCTCCATCATTGTCATATTTTTTCTACTTTTTCTTGTGATCTCCCCTTGAGTTCCATTTTGTCTGGGTTTTCTGCACCATCAAGAGAGAGAGAGAGATCGTGGATCTGAAGCGCTGAGGACATACAAGAACCAATCCCATTGAGGGGGATTGGTTACATCATTCTATGTTCCCTTCCCAAGTGTCATAATATAAAAATTATTTATAAATTATTTTCTTGTCTATTGGATGTATGGAACAACTCTTGTTTATTTTTGCTGATTAATGTCTTTAGCTACATAGATCTAGATTTTTGTAGCATTTATTCTGATCACCAGCTGCAAATCTAAGGAAATTGACAGCCACATTTTATTTTAGGGTTCTTTTTTATGCATAGCTAAAGTGAACTTTGTTCATATGCTTGCGATTAGAATTCACACTAACAACTGGCGACTCCACAAAGGTAATAGGTATCAGTCACAACAGAGAAAACACTTTTTTCTGAAACCTACTCCAAAGATAGACGGAAGTGCAAGTCACACGTTTTGGCCCAAAACCTATGACCTCAACTCTCAGGTAGTGGATAACTGCCCAAAAACTGTGACCTTGATAGAAAACTGGTCAAAACCTGCGGCCTATACTTTTTTGCAGGAATTTTTCTGTGATTTTCAGGGTTTTTCTGGAGCACTATTTAGGGTTGTTTGACCTCTATCTTTACCTGTCTTAGACATGTACTTTCTCAGTTTTACTCATCTAAGTAGGAACCAAGCCCCCTAGGGCATCAATATGCTTCCACCTTTTTAGGAGGAGTTTAGCTGAAGCAGGTCTTCTCATATTTTAGTGTTTTCCAGCCATTTTTCAGATCTGAACCTGCATTTTTAGATCTATTCCAGATCAGTTATTTATTGATTCAAAATAACTCTTTTTAGTTTTTTTGGTCCTCCTTCAGGGTCCCTTGCATTTCCATATAGGTTCTAGCCTTTCGCCACCTATTTTTAGCATTTTTCCCTTTGCTTTCTTGTTGTTTTATGCACCTATTTTCAACAGATCTAACCTTTAGATGCCTGTCCTCTTGACCTTAGATCCATTGGCCATTTTTTGTGTTTTGAGTAGATTTCTCCCACCCATAGACTAAGCGTTTGGAAGCCCTCCCTTTTGGGTTTAAATTTATGCATATTTAAATTTTTATTTTACTGTCACTTTCAATTTCATTTACTTTCTCTTTCTATTTTTTTTACAGCTATACAACATATGTTTTATTTTTTCTATACACACGTCTGGGCTTGATTAAGATTAACACACTTATCACACACATGCACACCTAAAGAGAAGATCCCCTGGTTTACACTGTTAGGCCAAGACTTAAACATTGTAATCAATTGATCTGCACCTCCCTGCCCTTGTTTACCTCTCTTCCTTATTGGGTTCTATGTCTTTTTTCCATAATTTCACCCCCAAGGCATTTATCCTAGAGACTCCAAGGCCTTCATCCTCAGTTTTCGTTAGGAAGACTTACCCCACCGTGTAGGGTTAGATTTCGTCCTCTGTTGAGTCCCCATTCTGACTCTGATTCTAGTCCATCATGTTCCCCTTCTATTTCTATCCCCAACTCTCCTCCACCTTTCACCTTCATTATGTCTAGTTTAGGACCTAATGCTGGTGGTGGCCCTTTCTCTAATGCTAGAAACTCTACTAGTGGTTCTGCAACAGGAACTATTTTGGTTGCTCCCTTGCTTCCTTATATGGCAGGCCTAATCCTTCACAATTTCAACTAGTTGATTAATGACCCTATACACCATGATCCAGGTTCGTCTGCTATGCCAACAAAAATTCATTCAAACATCCCTAAGTTTGAAGGAAATGATGGAGAGGATCCTACCAACCATGTTCATTCTTTCCACATGTGGTGTTTGTCCAACTCTATCACTGATGACTCTGTCCATCTTCGATTATTCCAACATACGCTCACTGGAGAAGCTTCCAAGTGGTATGTTGACCAGGGCTCTTCCTCTCATACTACCTTTTCAACTCTTGTGAAGGCGTTTATGTCCTATTTCTAGCTTCCCCTTCGCTATGACACTGGTACTGAACTTTTGATCGCTTTCCATCAAACTTTTGTAACTCGCCTATCTGACCATGTTCGAGAATGGCACAAAAGGAAAATATTATGTAAAGCCCCTGTTTTCAAAGACTGTGTCTACATGGACTAGTTTCTGAGATCTCTTTTTCCCTCTATTGGTAAATATGCCACCTCTCACTTTCCTTAGACTAAGGAGGAAGCCCTCCAAATTGTGTTTAAATATGATATAATCTCCACGTAATCTTGTTATGTTTATACCATCTTACCTGATCTCCCTAGAACTGGTGGTGCCAATGCACCGAGGGAATCTCAAGCCACCGACAGTATCGTTGGATCCCTTTCACATCCGTACACTCATCCTCCTATGGGTTATGGTTTCCCTCACATAGGGGCCAACTCCTCTAGCACTTTCCCCCCTCCTCACAACATGTATTTAGGACATAACATGCCTCACGATTTTTCCCAACTGCATCCTCCGATGCCAGGGCCTGCTTTTACCCAACCTGTTTACCCAATGTTGCTCAACCTCCTTACTATCCGTATATGCAACTTGGTGCTCCAGCTCCTCCAGCACAAGCACCTTTGCTTCCCATGCCTTATCAAGCTTTTCAGAAGTAGCCACCTCCCCCAGGGTCATGTGTATGCACAGTAGAGTGCGACTAATCCTCCCCACTTCCAAAAGGAAGAGGACAGCCAATTAGAACAAAATCGCTCTAGGTAATATAGGAAACAATCCCCAAGGAAATACATCTGACACTGCAACCCAGAAATAGGAAACTCAGCTCAAGCAGGACAGGCCTCTTTGCACAAATAAGCCTTGTTCTTGTTGTGGTGTCCATGGTCACTATACCCATGATTTTCCTCGTTTACCTCATATGCATCAAATGTGAGAAGCTCAAGTAGCATCTCAAGGATAGCAAGCCTCTTCTTCGGTTCCTCCTAATGTTGCACCTATCCAACCGGTTGTGTTTACCAATCCTTTCCCTCACCAAGGATATGTGTTACCCAACCCCTTGAAAGTTAGGTGGCCAATCAACCTCCCCCATCTGGTACATCTGATTACCAAATCCTCATGATGAACTCTGAACAGGCCTATACCACCGATCTCAACCTTCAGACTCGGTCACGCCAATACACCAAGCTTCCCGCTAAGTTTGCAACCGATCCCTCATCTTTACGTCTCATAGAGCTAATTTCTACACCCAATGTTCCTTTATAGATCCCTTAGTCGGTACATACCAAGAACCCCAAAGGATCGTTATGCAAAAACGTTGCTTCTAGTAAAGGAACTCACACCTAGAGTATAGTAGATGACTGGTCGCAATCCCCTACTGCCATGTCAATGATGTAAGTCGTCGAGTCATGCCCTTCACAGCAAAAATATATACTAACTTTTATGAGTGTTTTGGATCATTCAGATGATCGTTTTATTGTCTTCGATGTTAAAAAGTTAGATCACCCACTGCTTCCTGCATCTGTCACCTTCAAAATACCTCTCAAGGTCTGGAATGCCAACCTCTCCTGGTGTATCATTAACGAGGGGGCATCCACCTGTGTGATGTCCTCTTCTGTTTGGAAACATTTCGGATCCCCCGAGTTAGCCCCTTCCACTATCACCCTCCGCGCGTGGGATGGCATCTCTTCCCAGCCCCTTGGCATGTTCCACAATTGTCTTATTACTTTTGCGGGCAAGTTTTTTTGTGTTGATGTTGAATTCATTGATGCCCCCTTAGACTACAACATTATATTAGGTCGTAGATACACTTATGAGATTTTTTTTTTCCCATCTGTGGTTCACCATAAGATGTAATTTCCTCATAATGGAAAGATCGTCACAATCGATCAACTGACATATTACGAACGGAAGTCCCAAACATCTCCAGAGTCCATTATTTCTTTGGTGGCCAATAACAAAACAGTAGAACCTATGACTAGTGTCTCACCTAGAGTCTTTAAATATTCCCCTTTTCTTGGTTCTTTCCCTAGTCTTCCCCCTCCTATCTCTTACCCTAGCTCATCGAATGTTTGCATGATGCAATCGTCTTGGCCTGACCTCAAATGTTCCGTTTCAACTAGTCATAAGCCTCGCCATTTGAAACCTACTCCTAGTACTTGGACTAAGCTTTCGGGACCTCCTCCCCAAGGCTCTTCATCTGTAGTTGGTGTCCATGATCCTATCTTTCCTCCTAGAACATTTCCACCTAGCCTTAACCATCTGGGAGTTTTTCTGCCTGGCCATTACCCCTCCGGTTAGATATTGTTTCTTGCTCCCCCTTTTAGAGTATTTTCGGTACCTGTTATGGCTACCTCAATCCTTACCAACATGACCCTAGGGATCCCACTCTCTTACATTAATCCCCCTGCCAATACCCTGCCCGATCAACTCAAACCTTACATTGCTTTGACCCTGGTCCAACTAGTCTCCATGACCCCTCCCCTTTCTTATATGCCTCAGCCACCTAAACAGGAACCTATGCCTATTTTGAAAGCCCCGGGTAAGGGTGGCAAAGCCTAAAAAACAACACCTAAGGACAAAGATGCCCAAATAGAATTTTCTCCTCCTACGCCTCCAAAGCGTACACGTCCGTGTGCTTTGTGTCATGTTGTTGGTCATGCCACCCATAATTGGCCTGTGTTTCCTCGTATCAAACCCATGGTCAATGAAGTGTTTCCTGAGTCTGATATCCCTAAATTCCATGTTAATTTACCTGATTCAACCATGAAAATCAATACTTTGTGCAAAAATAATCCTTGTGATTTGTGTGATTTCCATGGCCACTATACTCACCTTTGTCCCTGCCTCGAATATTTCTGCACCTCCTTGGAAGCGATTCGCCAATTCGAGGCCCAGCACAATGAGTCCACCTCTCCCTTACTTGTGAGTTTTGCTTCGGCAGAACCAAAGAACACATCCATTTCCATTGACATACCCCCTCTCGATGTTGAGATGATGGAGCCTTCAGCCACTATCCTCTACATGTCATCATCTATGAGATACACGGTGGAAGACCCCTCTGGGGCATCCCCTTATGTTTCGCCTGACCTCCCTTCAATGATCACCTTCGGCTCAACATCGGTGGATTCATCATCTACTTGTTCTTCTGTCACCCTCCTTGATGATGTGCATGTGAACCTCATTTCTCATGATGATGAGTCGAGTAGCTTTTCCGAGTCATGTGGCCATCATTGCACTAGTCACCCCATCTTCCATTCCGATCAAGACATTATGGAAGCCATGACAACCCTTGAATTTCTGTGGGATGATATACACCACCGTGCATACTTCCTCCGCAGCAATCCCATGACCAATATGTTGTGGAATCAAATGACTTCATTCTCGATGAAGACGATTGGTTTAGAAATCCCATTCTTGCACGAGATGCTTTCAAATAAGGAAATATGGTCAATTTCTCTCCTACCATTAAAATTAACATTTCTGAAAAACCAGGGGTAGAATAAAACATTACCTTGGGTGCCCAATGCACCCCAGAAGAAATTGAGGCTTACACTAAGCTATTTAAGGAATTTTGCGATGTTTTGCCTAGTCATATTCAGAAATGCCAGGATATTATCTTGCCATTGTCAAACACCATATCGATACATGAACCGATGCCAACCCTATCCATCAAAAGTTGAGACCCATTAATCCCTCCAGAAGAGAGGCTGTCAAAGCCGAAATCGATAAGCTAAAGAAGGCTACTTTTATCTATCCCATCGAATACACCACTTGGGTGTCCGATATGGTTCCCGTTCTCAAAAAATAAGGCACCATTCATGTCTACACTAAATTTTGTGACCTGAACAAAGCTTGACCCAAAGAAAACTTCCCAAAACTGTTCACTGACAAAATCATCGCTGAGTGTTTGGGGCATGAGGTTCCATCATTCATGGATGGTTTCTCCGGATACAACGAGATTGTTATATGTTGTGCTGTCAACTTAAAACTGCGTTTGTTAGTATGTGGGGAACCTTCACTTATAGGGTCATGCCATTCGGCCTTAGGAATGCTAGAGCCACTTTTCAGCGGGCCATGTCATACTGTTTCATGACCCGGCTCATATTATCCTTTATTATCTAGACGACCTCACTGCGCATTCTAAATATCGAACAAAACACCTCCATGATTTGCGTACAGTCTTTCTCTGATGTTGCAAGTATGATATCCACCTCAGCCCACTAAAGTGCATCTTTTTTGTTCCTTCTGGTTGTCTTCTAGGCTTCATTATGTCTAGAGATGGCATAACACTTGAACCCTTGAAATTTCAAGCCATTCTTGAGCTTCCTATTCCTCAGACCTTACGTCAGTTACAAAGACTCCAAGGAAAAGCTAACTTCCTTCATTGGTTGGTACCTTACGATGCCACCACTGTGCATGGGTTCGTTAGACTCCTCATAGCTAACATTCCATTCGTATGGGATGACCATGCTCAAGAGTCTTTTTATGCCCTGAAACTTGCTCTCACCTCTGCTCCCTTGATTATTCCTCCTAACATTGATAGGGACTTCATCATGTACATCTCAGCCTCCACCCACTCAACTGCTAGGGTCCTTATTCAGAAAGATGACAATGGAATCAAGCATGCTATCTATTATTTCAGTAAGAACCTTGTAGGCCCCCCTATTTCCTACTTCCATGAAGTGAAATTGGCATTGTTTGTTTTGTTCTCGGTCCAAAAACTTCATCATTATATCCTCATGTGTTCCTCCAAGGTCGTGACTAATTTGAACCCTATGGCCTTCCTATTCAGTCGATGGATCATCAATGGGAAGTATGCACATTAGATCATCATCCTTCAGTAATTTGATCTTGTATTTGTCATACCAAAGAGTAAGAAAGGTTTAGCCCTCACTGAACTCATTTCTGAATTACCTATCTGTACGCAAGATCCACCAATTAATGATGATTTTCCCGATGAACATTTTTTTCCATTAATTCAGATGACCGTTGGTATGGGGAAATCCTCACCTATTTTCAGACCCAAAACATTTCCCTCCATCTTGATCATGATGCTCGATGACGTATCCGACACCAGGCCTCCTGCTACCTTCTCATCGGTGATGACCTCTATAATCACAGTGTAGATACTATCCCTCATCATTGTCTCATGCATGCTGAAGTTGAGCAAGTCCTTAATGCCTACCATAGCGGCATTTATGGTGGCCACCTCTCTAGTCTCGCTACTTCCCAGAAAATCATCTACACTTGGTACTTTTTGCCTTCTCTCTTTGGTGATTGCATTGAATCAGTCAAACACTATTCCAATTTCCAACATTTTAGCCCAAAGGCTCGAGCTCCTATGGCTCCCCTCCATCATGTCATCTCAGCCGGTCCCTTCTGTAAGTGGGACATAGACTTTATGGAGTGTTTACCTCCATCTAATAGTAACCAAAAGTATATCATCGTGGCAATTGACTATTTCACCAAATGGGGTGAGGCCATGTCAACGTTCAACAACACGGTAGTGACCACAACTCTCTTTTTCTTTAACCATGTTATCGCTCGATACGGGGTTTTGAAACAATTGGTCTCTAACCATGGCTGAAATTTTGAATATGAGATATGGTGTGAGCTCTCCTCTCTATTGGGCTTTGAGCACCAATATGACCCCTAAGGTAATGGCCAAGTTTAAGCGGTTAATAAAATATTTAAAACTATGCTTCAACAGACGGTGAATAAGCACAAAACCAATTGGCACATTATGCTCTTCCCTCCTTTGTGGGCGTATAGAACTTCTGTTAAAACTGCCACTAGGTTTACTCCTTTCCACCTTGTTTTTGGCGAGGAGGCAGTCTTACCGATCAAGTGTCAAATCCATTCCCTTCACCTAGTCGTCAAACTTCTCCTTGACACCCAACCGTTAGAACAAAGACTTGTCATGCTTGAACGTGCCTCTGAAGACCATCATGTTGCATTGAAAACCACCAAAGTGGCTAAGAGGCGTACCAAATCTCAATATGACCGAAAAGTCAAACCTTATACTTTTCACAAAGGCGATCTTGTCCTAGTGTATGACCAGGCTCATGATCTCCTCAGGCATGGGAATTTTGACTCATTATGGCTAGGCCCTTACATCATTAGTAAGGATTTGGGTAAAGGGGCATACCTTCTAGAGGATTTTGAACGCCACCCTCTTCCTAATCCTCGTAATGTGCTCTATCTTAAGAAATTTTACCCTTAGCATTTCCCTCTTGGAATGCTCATTTTATTTCTTTTAGGTAGCTATATTTTATTTTTGGTGATTTGATACTTCACCTGGAAGCCTTTTTTCTAAGAAGGGTCACTTCACCACTTCTCTCAAAATCAAATTTATTCACTTGCAACACTTGTACTTGGGGCACCACTTTACCTTCATAATTTTTTACGCTCGTGTAGATTTTCATCATGAGTAACCATCTTTTACTCATGTTTTTATGGTCCCCACTGGGCATCTTCTGTGTGGAAGCATCATTGAGTCACCCTTGTTCAGAGTATCCGCGTTGACTCATCATTGCATCCATGGAGTCTGTCCCAAATTCCCTTTTTTCCCCGTCACAGTCTTCCCTCCATTTACTTGTACCTCTCTCGTGTCAGACATGTTGTCCCCCAGTCATAATGTCCCCTATCCCCTCCAGAGTCGATTCAGTAGCTGCTAGGTCATTCATGTCCTTTATGCTCTAACAATGGGAAGTCTTCAGTCCACTACTTAGTACCCCCCTTTCCACCATCATCCCTGGTGTCAGTCTATCAGTCATTTTACTATTATCCTTCGTTCCTTAGGTGAATATCCCTTATTACCTCAACTATGGTAGACCTCCTTCTGTCGACATCAACTTATTCATTCCAAAAGATAGGTATAGAGGGTGGTGTACCTTGGTTCTAGCTTCCACTCTTTTTCGTTGCCTCATATCAGGCAAAGGGACCATTTATTTCCCTTTGAATTGATTGTTTCTCAGTTCCATCTCCTTATGGCATGATCGAGATCTGTATACTTGATGGTTCAGTGATGCAATATATTGTACCAGTGATTCCCATGTGTGTGTGAGATGTTTTTAGACATCATGAGGAGGTGGCCCTTCAGATAGCCCCCCACATGCCCGAATGATCTCTTTCCTACAACCTTGGATGCAGCTCTATAGATTTGATTTTTCTGGCCTTAGCCGCTTGCAACACATTTTTAGTTTGCATGTATCATAAATATTTTCAGAGCCATTTCCTGTTTTACAAGGCCTCTTTGGTTGTAATTATATCTCATGTACTCAGATATTATTGTATAAGTCTTGGATGTTGTCCCAGGCACAGTATGTATGTGGGATCCATTATGCTTTTCATCTGGCCCATTTTTATGCCAGCATGTACTATATAGCTCACTCCCATGTTTTCTGGGTGTACCATTATTCTTTGTACTTTATTATCTCGGCAGAAAGAGGTATGCCTCCCCCGCCTCCTTCATATCAAGTAATCACTCATAAAATAGACTTGTCGCACCTGTAAGTCTCGCCTCCTCAGGGTATTTTCCTCTCTCACTTCAGTCTATCTTACATTTCTCCCTCTCTGAATCTCCTTTAGTGTCTAGTGATTGTGTTCCTACAACATACTTCGGTCATACGGTTAGCTCCTAACGTTCGCACATTGGGGGGGAATTTGTTACACAAATTTTTGGTCATCTAACCTGTTACTACTAGATGGACTAAATTACACCATGTAAGACCAATTTTACCATAGTAAAATTGCTTTCACTATGAGAAATAATTTAATAACCCCTAGTTTGTTAAGTTATTTCTGGTCTAAACATGAAACCCCATGAGGAATAATTAAATAAATCCTTACTTGTATGATTTTCCTCTTGGAAAAATTAACTAAACCACTGTTTAATTAATATTCCTGGTCATATTTAACCCAAAACATGAAAATTAATTAGAAAAATCATTATTTGTCTTATTATTTTCTAGGAATAATTATTTAAATCATTATCTAATAATATTCCTTATTAAATTTGACTAAATCATTTATGAATAATTGAATAAACCCTTATTTATTTCATTATTCCTTAACCACATTCTTAAAATAATAAATAAATAATTTATTTATTTATTTATTTATTATTTCTAAATAAAGGGATTTGACCAAGTTTAATTTCCTTTTCCATCCAACAAAAATAATAAAATATTCCATGAAAGTTGGATCTAGATTTGGTTAATAATATTTTAAGTATGCACCAATATCTACACTAACTCAAAATTTTGTTATAAATAGACAGGTTTTCCATTCATTCACAACCTTTTTTCACCTTTTGATCACCTCCTGACCTTTTTTTTTGGTCTGACTTTGATCCTCAATCATTGTCATATTTTTTCTACTTTTTCTTGTGAGCTTCCTTTGAGTTCCATTTTGTCTAGGTTTTTTGCACAATCAAGAGAGAGAGATCTTGGATCTGAATCACCGAGAACATACAATAACCCATCCCATTGAGGGGGACTGGTTACATATTTATATGTTCCCTTCCCAGGTGTCATAATATAAAAAATATTTATAAATTCTTGCATTGTCTATTGGATGTATGGAGCAACCCTTGTTTATTTTGGCTAATTAATGTCTTTAACTGCATATATCTCGATTTTTTTAGCATTTATTTTTATCACCTAGTGTAGATCTAAGGAAATTAGTAGCCACATTTCATTTTAGGGTTGTTTGTTATGTGCATCTAAAGTGAGCTTTTTTCGTATGCTTGTGATTAGAATTCACACTAAAAGTAACCACTGCAACATTTATGAAAACAGAGAGGAGAAGTGTTGGAAGTTGCATCGAAATCTAAACCCGAAGAATAATAAGAAGGATAACAAGAACAATAATCTCATGGAAAAAGATTCGAGAAACCAATTTGAAATCAACTCAAATGTGGATGAGAATATTGTATGTACATAAGTGTTGAAATAGGTGAATCAGAGTATCCTTCAACAATATGAAGAGAAAGAAATGGCCACACTCTTCGATATAAAGATACAGGTCATGAAGAAAAAGATCGATGTTCTGTTTGACTCAAGATCACAAGAGAATCCCACTGTAGCAGAGTTGTTCAAGAAATTGGTGTGGGAAGTTCATGATAGTATAAATCCATATCCACTCAGATAGATAGAAAAGGATGTATATTTGAAGGTAATAAAACACTGTAAAATTAGATTTCCTATCAGTGATGATTTTATTGATGAAGTAGATCTAGATGTGGTCCCCTTGATGTATGTGGACTCATTTTTTGGAGTTCATGCATGTACATGAGTAATATAAAATTGATGAGGAGGTCCAACTAATATGGGCTCGTCAAGGATGGAAAATTGTTCATCATCAACGAGCACAAATGAAAGTATAAAATTTCACTGGTAAGTGCCAACCAAGCTAAGAAATTGATAAGTTCCAACAAAAAGTATGTTTTATTATTTTTAAGAGAAATTCAGTCTTTAGAGGATTCAATAAGAGGAAATTCATACCTATAGGGGTGTACGAAGAAAAAAATGGAGGATTTATTACATGCATATAGGGTTGTGTTCCTAGAGCCTAAATGGTTACCACCTAAGAGAGAAGTGGAGCATGAGATTCAACTATTTCCAAACTCCCCATTTCCAAATATTGGATTTTATAGGAAATCTATTATAGAAGCAAGTGATGTGAAGAAACTATTGCAGTAGTTGTGGGACGAGGGTGTCATTCAACTGAGTACATCACCATGTGGGTCATCCACCATCATTATCAAAAATAAGGATGGGACATGGCATATGTGTATAGATTACGAGTAATTGAATAAAATCATGCTTAAGAACATATACCCCCTCCCTAAGATAGATGATCTGCTAGATCAGTTGCAGCAAGAAAATTAATTCACTAATTTGGACTTGAAGTTTGGATCTGACCATGTTCGATTCAAATAAGAAGATTCATGGAAACACTACTTTAAAAACTATAGAATGTTTGTATGACATAGTTTAGAAGAGGAAAAACCTTCCATATGGAAATGTTACACCACCAAAGGAGGCTATCTTCTTCAAAGGAATTTCTTTTTTGGCTATATATAGATAAATATTATGAGGATTACCTTACATATGGTTACACTCTTTACTAGTTGGATCTTAAAAGAAATAATTTGGGTATTCATTTGTTCCTATTTTTGAAATATGTTATATGTTATTAAGTTTATATAGGAATCAACTTGTTTGTCTTGTTAATAATGGTTGATCATTTGTTTGGTCCCTTCAAGAGATAGGGAACTTTTAATTCACTCAAGTATTTGAAAAAAAAAGTTTGGAATATTTTGAGGATGATTGGGCGTTCAGATGGTCTTTTCTTGAATCCATATCCATGGATATAAATAGTAAATGTCCAGGATACCTTCCTTTGTGCACAACTAAAGACGAAGTCCTTATATTGGGTTGCTTGGAAGTGCTGTTAAAGTTATATGATTTTGTGACTGGATTGTGGAAAAAAAATATTGTCTATGGAGTGTGTGTGGTCAAAGCCTTGGGGTTCAATATGCAAACAGTTGAATATTTATATTATTTGATTGAAAAAGGAAATGTTTTTTCACTTATTCAGAATGCAGATTATATTGTTGGCATAGCTCCACTTCCATTGGATATATTGAATTAGTCTTAGATGCCTGAACATATTTTTTATTTCAATATTGATAAAGAGTTTATGTTTGTTTCATGTATTTAATCCTTTTCTCCAAATCATTGCAATATGGATTTGGAAGTTATGATGGGAAAAAATCTATGCTAAATTTGGATATGTTTGTTAGAGATTAAGATTTTATTTGGTATTTCAGAAAATTTGCAATGCAACTCATATTTATTTCTCTTGTGCAATATTCAGAATTGGAAAGGTTTTCCTACTTATTTGGAAGGAAGGTTTTGTTGGCAGGAGCCCATGATTGGCAAAGCTTCTAAATGTTTGGGCTAAAAGGATTGGAAGCATTTGGTTTTGTTTAGCTTGATATACAATTTGTTTATCTGTGTTATTTGATTATCTGTAGGTGTTAAGTGTTTGAGGTGTTCGAAGTATGTGCTGACAAAGATGGGATGTCAATTTTTTTCAATATTTTTATGGTGTGGTTCTATTATCTAGTTATATGGTGAATGAAAAAATCTTGTTGATGTTTGTTTTAGAAACATGATTTTTTCAATTATTGGTTGTATGTGTTTATTGTTGAAATTAGAAGGCCTTTATGTTAGTATTTAAATTTATTTATTGTTGAAGTTTATAGGTTTTTTTTTTTTCATTTTGAACTATTTTTTAAAAATATTTGAAGCAAAAAGTATGTTACTATTTTTGGTTTGTATATTTTGGTTGCATGTTTCAATTTTTGTCAGGTACGAGTGGTAGATTAGAGCTTCGACTCACATCCATCGATTCTTGTGGTTACCTAAAGCGTCAGATATGGAAACATTGTATTGGTTGAATGGCACTGTTGTTAATAGAGAAAAGTGCTTCTTCGACAAATATGTTACAACTTGGAATGCACGTGACATACATCATTGAAATTTCATGGTCCCCCAAATTTTGAATGACGAACCATGTGTTTTAAATAAGAAGAGGTTTTTTTTATTCCAATCCTGAAGAATATTATGATCATTTTTTTAACTGTGTCTAGAAGCATACAAAATGCAACATTGATTCATGTTTATGTAAAAAATGTTTTTTCCTTTTGTGTCGCTATGATGCTCCATGGAAAGTTTGTGTCGAATCAACATTATACATAAATAAAAAGGGGGGGGGGGGGAGTTAGATTGAAATGATGACAATTTAAATGTTCACAATGTGTAACAATGTTGTGAGAAAATGTTTATTGTCAGTGAGTTGTGTATCAACATACAATTTTGAAGTATATTGCAAAGTATGCTTTGAAGATGGAGAGAAGATCATAGAGTTATCAGAAAATGCCGAAAGGAGTTTCTAGTGGGACTAGGATGAGCTCCTGTGATTTATGTGTATAGAAGGATTCTTTCTGAAACACTTGTTGAATGTGACATTGGAGCTCAAGAAAAATGCCATTTGTTGAAAAAGGGACCTCTTCTTTTCTGTACTTGTAAATTTTTCTCGTTGAATGTTGGGAAGAAAGTGTACCAAAGGATTTTGTTGTATTTTGATGAATTTTTGTGTGGAGAAAAATTCATTTAGGTTTACAAAACTCAACCCATTATTTTGGAACATTTGTGCTTGATATAAGTAGCATGACTGTGGAGTTATTTTGGAAAGCATAAGAAGGAGTCATGGAATCCATGGGATACACACGTTATTGTCCATGTTTGGCCATAGTTTTATGTTGTTCTTCACGAAGAGTCAGAAGAATTTGAAACCTTTTGTTGGAGTGAGTTGCTTTTATAGAATCCATTTCGTGGCATTGCTTTAGATATCGGGTTTTCAACTAAAATAATCCTTCAGACTTGAAGGAATTTTAGGTATTGTGTTTGGCATGTTGATCGAACCCCAAATGAAGAATATGTTGAGCATCTTATACTTGAAGAAAATTTTGACCAATATTTGGAAGAGTGGCATGTTTTTTTGTGTTTGGTTCCTCCATACAACGTAAACATTTCAAAACTTGATAGTATCGGTAGAAGGGACTTTGATATGCTTCATAATTGGTAGGAAACAATGGTATAAAATGAGTTTTTAGAACATGGGATCCATTTTATAAGGGATGTGCAATCTGCAAGTGCTTTGAATGGAAACTCCATTGGCAACACATATTTTTTTCCTTTCTGTCTATTAGATAATCAATTAGCTACTTTTGAAATTGATTTTTGACATTTCGTTAATGGTGGTAATGATGGTGCTTTGAAAATGGGTTTTAAAGGAACTATGGAACCAAAAATCTCTTTCATTCAATGTATTTTTCATGCTCTTTTTACTTTAAAAATGGATGGTAAAAGTCATTGTTTACTACTCGCACCAACTACCATAGTTTCTTTTAACATATGTGGTAAAATAATGCATTTTTCTTTGAAAATTCCTATAAAAGATATGAAACCATTGTTAGGCCAGGCTCTAGCAGTGATTCAGGAATAAATGAGGAAAATTCGATATATATTTACTAATCAAATGATATTTATATGTCCAAAGCCATTCATTCAAATAGATTCTCATTTTTTAGAAGCCTTTCCTAAAAACAAGGATTGTCCTTTCGGTGGAAGGTCTATCATTCTTGTGGGTGACCTTCACTAGATTCCTCCTATTAGGGATAAACCCTTGTATGCAAGTAGAATAATTGGGAAAATTGTGTGGGAAAGCTTCAAGATTTTTGTGACTTCAGAAAAATTTTATAGGAAACAAGGAGAGGATCTGAGACAAGCACATTTTCACAATATTTTAATGAATATCAGAAATGCAGAGCCTTTTCTTGCTGATTGGGATCTTGTTATGATGGGTGTCGACACTTTCTTGGATCGACAGGAAAATATTTTATTTGATTCTTATATTCACTTGTTTGCAATGAATAATCTCTTCAATTTTCATAATCTAAAAATTCTTAAATCATTAAATTGTTCTATTGCGAGATGTGTTGTTAAATGTAGTAGAAGAACATAAACATGTGACGACGATGATGATGTGTTGTAGTCTGAGGTGTCTCTATGTCTTGGAGATTGTGTGATGTTAACATGTAATATGTGGGATGAGACTGGGTATCTTAATGGTGTACTTGGATATATTGAAGTTATTTTCTTTGCACCTGGTTCAAAGCTACCACAACTTCCACAATTTGCTACTGTTATTTCTAGAAAGTACTGTGGTGTTCTATTTGATGCAACTTGTTCAAAAATTATGTTCATTGCGCCTATCATTAATTGGAATCTTAGGCATATTCCTTTGAAAACAACATGGGATTTAACAATACAAAAATCACAGAGGAGGAATTTGCGGTGAGCCACTGTAGGTATTGGTGAAAGAGAGAGGTAGGGCTTGACATTTACATCTATATCGAAAGTTAAATCACTAGATGGTTTGTGGATTTTGCCACCTTTTTCTTTTCAACAATATGAAAAAATGCAAGATAATGCATATGTTACACTGAGAAGAAAGAGGAGTGATTGAAGTCGATATCGTTTAACAAGTATTTATGTCCCTTGGGTTTATTAATCTAAGGGTTCATAATCCTATCTTATAATATTATTCATAAGGTTTGTACTATTAATCGCAGGGGTTATTTATTAAATTGTAGGATTAATATTATAATCCTTTTGAATCCCTTGGGTTTATAATCTTGGTTAGCCATGGTCAACAATATTCCAATCTCACATTGTGACAAATATTGTGTCAATATAAAAATCAGCCATGGTGTTACGTCGAATTCTAACAAAGATTGTCTCAATATGAAAATCCATTATGAATCGTGTTCAGGCATGGTCAACCGTGGTAACCCATGGAGAACCATGGGTAGGCATGGTCAAACAAGGTCGAATGAATTCATTGTGATAAATATTGTTTCTACGATTATAAACCATAGGCAACCATGCTCATTTAAGGGTTCATTGTATTTGACTTGGGGTTTATATAGCTACGGTTTCTATTATTAATACCTTGGGTTTAATATTGCTTCTTTCAATTTATATTCCCTTCAATTTTTAGTATTGAGCACTTGTGTTTATTATTCCCTTTGGTTTGTAATATGAATCCATAGAGTCTATTACTCTAAGGGTTCATATTCGTAAGATATAATATTATTCATAAGGTTTATCCCATTAATCATAAGGGTTATTTATTAAACCATAGGATTAATATTATTTATTAAACCATAGGGTTATTGGTGCTCTGGTTTTCAGTTTTGATGATAGTTGATTCTTTTTGTTCTTCTCCTGCATCGTTGAGAACTCTTCTCAACCAAATAGCTTCACATGTGGCTGCACACAATGCTTGGTACTCAGCTTCACATGAAGATAAGGCTACAGTGCTTTGGTTTTTGCTGCTCCATGCTATGACCTCGGATCCAATGCTGAAAGCATAACCTATGATAGACCTTCGATCATCCAAGTTACTTGCCCAATCTGAATCTGAAAAACCTGCTAGAGTAACATCAGAAGTGTCAGTGTACAAAATACCATAATTACTAGTACCACTAAGATACCTCAACACACTTTTTGTTGCGATCTAGTGACATTCGAGTGGTTTTGACATGAACTGGCTCAATGTACTAACAGAGTATGCCAAATCTGGTCTAGTTGTAGTGAGATATATCAAACTGCCAACTAGCTGTATATACATAGTGGCATCCACCTCTTTAGTACCATCATCACTGCTCAACTTTAAGTTCTGCTGTAATGGTGTTGCCGCTGATCTACACTGATCCATTCTGAACTTTTCCAGCAAGCTTCTGGCATACTTCCCTTGTGTAAGAAAAGTCTGTCCAGAATCTCTCCATACCTCCAATCCCAAGCAGTAATGTATATTTCCGAGATCTTTCATCTCAAACACTTGTGACATCTGTTGTTTGATTTCTTTGATCAGATTGTTAGCATCCCCTGTTATGATCATATCATCTACATACAAAGAAATAAAAATAACTTGCCTCTATTTATTAAACTTGGTATACAGATTTGGATCATTCAAGCTCCTATGAAAGCCATGCTGTACAAAAAATGAGTCAATCTTCTCATACCACGACCTGGGTGCTCGTTTTAAACCATAAAGTGCCTTTTTCAATTTAGAAACAAGATGTTCCTGCCCCTTTTTCACAAAACCTTCAAGCTGAACTAAATAAATTTCTTCTTTCAAGTCACCATTCAGAAATGCAGACTTAACATCTAGCTGGTGTAGCTTCCATTTATGTTTTGTTGCTAAGGAAATTAGCATTCTAATGGTGTTTAATTTGTCTACAGGAGCAAAGGTGTCATCGAAATCTATTCCCTCTTGCTGTGAGTAACCCTTTGCTACCAGTCTAGCTTTAAGTTTTTCTATACTCCCATATGCATTTATTTTAGGTTTGTACGGCCATTTGCATCCTATGGGGGTTTTACCTTCAGGAAATTCAACCAAATCCCAAGTATGGTTTTTATTGATTGATTCAATTTCCTCATGCATTGTAGCCCTCCATGCATCAGATTGACATGCTTCTTTATAATTTACAGGTTCTACAATGTTTAAAATGTTTGTCATTAATGCATAGTCTTTCAATCTGGATGGTAATTGAGTCTTCCTACTTGATCTCCTTGGTATGGGACTTACCTCAAATCTGTCTATTTCAGCCTTCTTTGGGCTTGCATCGTTCATTACATTACCTGTTACTTCTTCTTCTTGTTTCTGCTCCTGTTCTTCATCATCCTCACTGTTTTCTTCCATTAGCAATGGAATGTGCCAATCTCTGTTACAGTCATCCTTTCCTTCTTCAACCTGTTCATGAAATATGACATCTCTTCTTGCAAAAACCTTATGAGTCATAGGATTAAATAACTTATATGCTTTGAACTCAGTGCCATATCCAACAAAGATACATTTTAGGGCTTTAGGATCTAACTTCTTCCTATCTGCCTTAGGTATATGAGCGTAAGCTTTTGACCCAAATATTCTTAAATGATTCACTGCTGTTTTGAATCCAAATAATGCTTCAAAAGGGGTTTTGAAGCCTATACATTTAGTAGGACTCCTATTCTTTAAGTAGACAGCAGTGTTAATAACTTCTGCCCAAAAACCATTTGATAGACCCTTACCTTGAAGCATGCTCCTTGCGCACTCCACAAGAGATTTGTTCTTTCGTTCTGCCACTCCATTTTGTTGAGGAGTGTGGGGCACTGTGAACTATTGAATAATCCCATGCTACTTGCAGAAATTCATGAATTCTCCCAACCTGTATTCTCCCCCTTGATCTGAGCGGAGATTTTTTATCCTTTTTCCAGTCTGGTTTTCTACCATAGATTTAAACTCTTTAAAATACTGAAAGGCTTGAATATTTTTACTCGGAAAGTATATCCATGAGAACCTAGTGCAATCATCTGTAAATAAGAGAAAATAATATGCACCTCCTAGTGACCTAGTCTGCATAGGTCCGCATATATCTGTATGCACCAGTTCTAAGATATCTCTTTCTTTTCTATTAACATGCAAAGGGAACTCTTCTCTATGCATTTTCCCTAATGCACATCCATCACAATCCAACTTAAAATTATGGAAAAAAAGGAGTCCATCAACCATACCTTTTCTCTGAAGTAAGATGAGGTCTTGCAGATTAAGATGGCCAAATCTCTGATGCTAGAGATCTTCAGTTGTCGATCCAGTTGCAACCATTGCTTGATTTGTCATAATTTTCACGTCTAATCTGTACAAGCTCCCCACGCACACTCCTATTGCAACTGTTTCCATCTGGCTATCTTTTATGACACAGTTAGTCTTAAAGAATTGAACTTGCATGTCCTGCTCAGTAATCATTGAGACAGAGATCAAATTTTTCTTAATTCCAGGCACATACAATACATTTTTAAGGCGTCTAATGTCACCACTAGGTAACTTTACCGGAATATGACCGTATCCTTTGATCTCATATCCACTATCATCTCCTAAATAGATTTTCGACCCACATGAAGTTTCTTCAAGAAATTCAAACCATTCCTTCTTACCTGTCATATGTGAGGATGCACCAGATTCGACATACCATATGTCGTCCTCATCTCCCTTTGAAGCTGAAAGAGCACAATCAGTTGTGAATAGTCAAAGTTCGTGGCTCTGATCCTCATCTTCCTCAACGAAGTAGCCTTTTTTCTTTCTCTGTTTGTTTCTTACTTCATCTGCCTGCCTCTTATAACACTCTTTAATCTGATGACCAGGTTTTCCACAGTAAAAACATTTCTTGCTGGGAAAATTATTAGCAAACATACCTTTAAACAGTCTCTTCTGAAATGTGTTGGCTCCTCTCTGCTGCTGCTGTGGTTGCTGTGGCTGCTTCCCTCTATACTGTCTCCTTTTCACCATCAGAGCAAGTTCATTGCTCTGCGATTTCAAATTTTGTCGTCGCTCTTCTTCCTGTAGCAGAATCCCTGTCAGCTCTTCAAACGCAGGGGCTTTCTCCCTTGCTGCTAGCCCTGTGATAAACATCTGGTATTCATCTGTCATTCCGTTCAACGTGATCGTGACCAGATTCGAATCGGAAACTTTCTCTTCGATATCTCCCAATCTGTCCTTCAGGTCTTTGACTCTCGCAATGAATCCAGCAGCGGACTCATTCTCCTCCATCTTCATCGCAAACAACTTGCCTTTGAGTGATAATACACGGTTTGTATTCTGCATCTGGTATAGGTTTTTAGTCATCGTCCAAATGTCAGTGGCCGATTTACAGTCTCTAATATGGGGGATAATATTGTCCTTGATGGACATCTTCAATATGATCTTTGCTTTTGTCTCTCTTTTATCCCAGTCTTGTTCTTCTGTAGCTGATCTTGGTCTCAGCTCACTTCCTGTAACGATCGACCACACATTTGCGCTTTCAAGTAAAGTCTGTATCTTGAATTTCCAGTTGGAGAAATTCGATACATCGAGTTTTCCAGACTCGTGGAGATACGATTCTATACTGTTATTCACATTGGGTTGATAAAATTCCTGATCCTCTAATGAATAATTCTACCCAACTGAATAATTGAAGGATACTAAAAAAAAATCACCACATACCAGATCTCGACCATAACAATCTGATCTGCCTCCTCCGGACGAATCAGAAACTTCACTGCACCACCACCGGGCAAGTCCGATCTGCTGCCACCGAGAAAATTAGGAACTTCAATGCGCCACCACCGGGCAAGTCCAATATGCTGCCACCGAGCGAATTCGGAACTTCAATGCGCCACCACCGAGCAAGTCCGATCTGCTGCCTCCGAGAAAATCAGGAACTTCAATGCACCACCACCGGGCAAGTTTGATCTGCTGCCACCGAGAAAATCAAGAACTTCAATGCGCCACCACCAGGCAAGTCCGATCTGCTGCCACCGAGCAAATCAGGAACTTCAATGCACCACCACCGAGCAAGTCCGATCTGCCACCACCGGGTGAATTCGGAACTTCAATGTGCCACCACCAGGCAAGTCCGATCTGCCACCACCGGGCGAATTCGGAACTTCAATGTGCCACCACCGGGCAAGTCCGATCTGCCACCACCGGGCGAATTCAGAACTTCAATCTGCCACCACCGGGCAGGGCCGATCTGCAAAAAAATTGCAGACCTTCCCAAAGAGAAAGAGGTTGGTGCCTCTTTCACGCGAAAAATCCGCGCCCAAATCAAAATGCGTGCGAGTCTCAACCCTGGCGCAACTTTTGCATGTACTTCCGCGCCAATGGCGCAACTGTTCGCGAAAAAACCGCGCTAATCCTTTCTCCCGCTCAGAGATGATTAGTGATATGAGACCTGTGTTTCAGGTGTTACTTCAGTCCACCTGAATCTACGAAAACTTCTGTAAGCTCTTCCACCACTACGGTTCTGTAATCAATGATGCATCCTAAAAAAATATAAAAAATTAAGGCTCTCCCTACTCTGAGCTCCGATACCAAGATAAAAATCACACTGAATTGAAAAAGAAGGAGTTGTAGCTCACAGGTGAGTACTGCACCTGGAGACTGCACTCAAACAGAGAGAACACTCTGAGTTTACTCTACATTCATGAATGAGGCATTACATCATTAAGTACATCACTAGGAATTAGGAAGTTGCAAACAAACTCCTAAATTGTAGGAACTAATCCTAAACTAAGGAGATACATTACAACTTGTGTAACCATTTCTCCATTAATATAAAATAATATTAATTATTTTCAACTGGTAACCCATGGAGAACCATGGGTAGGCATGGTCAAACATGGTCGAACGAATTCATTGTGATAAAGATTGTTTCTACGATTATAAACCATAGGCAACCATGCTCATTTAAGGGTTCATTGTATTTGACTTGGGGTTTATATAGCTACGGTTTCTATTATTAATACCTTGGGTTTAATATTGCTTCCTTCAGTTTATATTCCCTTCAATTTTTAGTATTGAGCACTTGTGTTTATTGTTCCCTTTGGTTTGTAATATGAATCCATAGATTCTATTATTCTAAGGGTTCATATTCGTAAGATATAATATTATTCATAAGGTTTATCCCATTAATCATAAGGGTTATTTATTAAAACATAGGATTAATATTATAAAGCTTGTGAATCCCCTGGGGTTATAATCATGGTCAGCCATGACCCATTGTCACATTATGACAAATATTGTATTAATATGAAAATCATCCATAGTGTTAAGTTGGGTTCTCATAGATATTGTCTCAATATAAAAATACATATTAAACTGTAATCATACATTATTAGCAAAAATATATAATCTATCTTGATAGCAATGTTAATATTTTTTATATTAATAATAATGTTATTATTATTATTATATATTAATATATATAAATTTTATTTTTATTATGATCAATATTTGATCAATCAACCATATTTATTATTATTATGCATTAAAAAAAATATTAAATATGGTCATATTTATTATTATTATTCATATATATATATATATATATAAAGTATAATCAATATATATTTATGGGCATTTATTATCCACATTTATCCCATGTAATTGTAATATTTATGATGTTGGTTTACATTAAACATATTAGACATCTCAACAGTAGTCTGATACACTTTTCTGTGGTGTTATCCAAATGCGGAAGAATTTGGTCCAATAAATCAAACTTACTATTAAAAGAATGGACTGTACACCCTAAATAAATCAAAATCATAAAATAGCTACAGTAGCTCACTCTGCCCACTCTGAACATTGAAAAATAAAATAATTCAAAATCATGAAATAGTTAGACAGTACCTCACTCTGCTCACTCTGCAAAAGTCACATTGAAAAATATAGAAAGCATGTGTAGCGTGCGATAATACGCTGTACGATGAATAATGCCATTCTCAAATTGGTTGGTAGGTGTGGAATAACACACTGTATAATCTATAATATCATTCTGAAACTGAAAGTTAAGGATACCCATTAGAAAGGATACCGAGTAGAAAGGAAGGCTTACATGCTAATACCTCAATCTTCTGTATTTATCTACCAGATTAATTGCATATAAGGCTGCGCAGTCCCTCAACTCTATGAGATGTATATTTCCTAGTTCTTCTAATTTGTTTCATTGCAGCTTCTTTACTCGGAATCGGAAACATGGAATCCAACATTAACGTTGGGATCGATGACAATGGTTGGGTTATCGGTGCGGAATTATTTCAAAATAAATTAATCCGATGTATACCGACTATTAATATTAAAATTCATAAATTTATTATACACTAATTATGTCGAGGCATGTATTTAAAATGTAAGCTACGAAGTTAATACGATGAGATCCGTCAAATTTAGTGGCTTCCAAATAAGAGGGTATTTGCTCATTTCAAAATTGAAAACCGCTTGAAGAAATAATCATTTTGAATTTTCATTATAATTTGTGTCTAGGTGCTCCATGCGAAGAAAGAGTCCCTTTACAGTCACGACATTCACTGCACGGTTGGTGGATGTCTACCACTTCGTTCATGTTGAGTGGATAGCTACAATTTGGTTTTGTTATCTGTTTTAATGGAAATGTGTTATACTGCCATATTAAATAAAAATATTAGGATTTTTTTCCTTACAAAATTAAAATTATGTTAATATTATTATCGCATTCTTAAAATTATCATTCATATAAAAAGGTTCAAATTCTTTTCCACTTATAACTACGTTGAAATGCCCATTTACCGTCAAGAAATACATAAATTTATCACTATATTAAAACTACACACTATCCATCAATATAGTTGAGGAAGGATTATTGTATCTTTTTTGTTTAAGGTGATAGATTAATCGTACCTCCACTTATAATTACGTTGAAATGCACATTTACCGTCAAGAAATACACAAATTTATCACTATATTAAAACTACACACTATCCATCAATATAGTTGAGGAAGGATTATTGTATCTTTTCTGTTCAAGGTGATAGATTCATCGTACCTCCGTTAGGTTCCGAAACCGACGTTGAATGTCACATTTCAGATGAGTTGAAAAACGGGTTACATCTTGATTTGAAAGACTAATCACTAAGATCGTTTCTTTTTTCTTCCTCTATTTGATTAAAAAAACATGGACACAAATTTGTTTGTTCCCACGTGACTCATGAAAACAATATCCTAATAATTTTACTATTAATATTTTATTTAAGTGCATCTTCAATTTTAAAATAAAAAACAATTACAACAATGAAATATATATATATAATTCATTCCCTTTGCTTTGAGTAAGAAAGACTTTGTTTTATCGCCAAAGAAATGACTATAATAATTTTGTTAAAAAAAAGTTGGGATCTAGCCGAGAACCATTACATTTCCTTACTTACCAATATTCCTTGTGGGTTTGAGATTGAGCAAGGAAACTAAATCTAATGACTCAAGTGATTGCCCCATGATATAAAAATTTATATTTCGTTCAAGCTAATTCTTTTCCAAATGACTTCAAAGATCCATATACATTTACATTTCATTTTTACTACTTTGTATTTGATTTTGATTGACTTCTAGTTTTCCTTGAAAAAATATTTTTTCCCTTCTTCCTCACTTGTATTCAAGTTGCATTTTCAATTATCACTCATATATCACCCTTTGATGAGTGGGAATTGTTGTCTTATCCTTCTTTATTTTCCAAATCTACCCAAGAAGTTGTTTTTGTTTATAGATGGTGATTCAATATTCACTAGGTATGTTGCACTCCTTTTTTCGTTGAATCCAGACAATCCTCATGCACATATTCCTAATTTATTTTTGTTTCCTTCAATGAATCTTCTTTGTCAATAACTTCTTGTTCTTCTTTTGCTTCTTTATTACCCTCACTCTCTTCTCCTTTATATATTATGTAATCCTTGTTCTGAGCTCCTTCCCACCATTTAGGCCTTCAATTATTTTTTGAGACTCACTTGTTTTGTAAACACTCTAGGCAATTTTTTATTGCATTCCCTATTTTACAACATGCATGAGATCAAAATGAAACATTTTCATAATCCACCTTCTCAACCTACACATACTCTAGAGCACCCAAATTAATCTTAGTAGGAAAACTCTTATTCAAGTCCATCTCAACACATATTCAAGCATATGTGGTTTTATATAAAATTATAGATTTTGTGATGCTACCATAAAATTCCCTAATGCATTACCAATGGAAGATAATATTGGGAGCTTCCAAATATGTAGGGCAACGTTCGAGAGCCTCACCCAAATAGGAGTTGTGGAGATTGACGTCATAATACGTCATTGGAGATTATGGAGACTAGGACTGCATGAATAGGACAACACTAACACAAAACTAGAGCACATATTTACAAATATTATGCATATCCTCAATATTATCAAAAACTACAAAAAATAAAACACCAAGCCAATGGCTAAATACTTATATCATCGGTCAAGAGGGATTTTCATGTATTAGAAAGCCACTTTTGGAGATCCATCAATCACAACCAAAACCTATTAAATCTAGATACCAAACCTTGTTATGAAAAAATTGTTTTAGTGGTGTAAGCATCCCCTTCCAAAGGAACATTAAGGTTTGGAGCTTCTTAGACAACTAAAAGAAAAAATGTGAATTTCAGCATGACACTGTATGAAACCAAGGCTTGAGATGTAATTCCTCAAATAAACTACTTCTCTGAATCACTACAATTCACCATTGATCAGAGAGTTGTGAAAACCCTAGTTGCCGCTCTGCATCATGTTACCTCACCTCCCATGTAACAAATAACTTGTAAATAACTAAACTTTAGAAATTCAATATAGATTTGACATATGTTTTCATGATTCATTTTTTGTACATGGATATACATTACTTTCAAATGGATAATAGTAAAATATTTATAATAATATATTATTTATTTTATTTTTCTTAGTTTTACTTGTTATTTTTAGTTTTTTTCTTTAGAAGACATTACGGTTGAAGAGGTTCTCAGTTGGGAAAACTAAGGACATTTAAGGCTATCAAGGAAAATCTTCCCTCACATACATAAGCTCTTCAATTTTCTAGTGAAAGAAGGCTTCCCTCATCCTTGAAAGTAGAGATTTATTGTACCTATATTTATCTTTAGATGTGGGGATAAATGTATTCCCTCTAATTATATAATAATTACGATTAACCACATTTTAAGAAATTTGTATGGAATTATTTTGGAAAAGAAGATTATCGTATAACTAGAAAATCATGATAAAAGAGCTAAAGTAAGAGATGGATTTAAGAGATGTAACTCAACTATGGACGACCTTGTTACTCTCAAGATCTTTGTGTGGTAGTGTTGGAAAAATAAAATGGATCTTGCTTTTTTTCATTGACTTTAGAAGACATTTTGAAAATATCCCTAAGAAATAACTACAAAAGAGGTAGGAAGAGATAATGACTCCTTTTGAATTGAGGGTTGTTTTTAAAAGGCTGTATGAGAATATTATTTCAATGTTTCAAACCATTAATGTTCTATAAAAGGAAATTAACTAAAATATCAAAGTCAAGCACGGGTTTTCCTTCTCCACTACCATTTTTTGAATATATATTGATAAGCTATAAGAGTGTTTGAAAGATCCAGGTTGTATTAGCCCCATTCTCATTGTTAAAATCATAATTCTCTTATGTTTTCTTGACTATATTGTTTCTCTAGTGAGGAGTCATTATGAAATTGGGAAACAACTAAGGATCCCTCAAGATTTTTGTTCCAAGATGGGTATGATTGTTGTACCAACAAAACAAAAGTCATCATAATTAAATCTAGAAAAATGACATATGATACTCTCGTATACGAAAAAATATTGGAGGAAGTTCCTTTATACAAATATCTTGGTGTTGATATTTGTCACAAGCTCAACTAAAATTATAGCATTTAGAAGGGATAAATGGACAGTCGAAAGGTTATTATGAAATGAAAAAACTATAAATCTATAGATTGTTGGATATGGGATAAAAGTAAACTCCAGTTGGAAACTATCATCATTTATATTATTTTATATCGGTGTGAGGGTTTCAGCTGTAATATCTCTTATCAAATAATATTACAACCTTAGTGAGAAATTTATTGAGTTCTCATTTTTTCGAGGCAATGTTGATTTTGAAAAGTGGTAATGCATCGCAATAATTTTTTCATTTTAGAGTCTAAATTCCAATGTTTTCTAACCATGGAATTAAAAACCAAATATCGTGATTACAAAAGACATGAAAACCATGCACTGAAATGAAAAAATTTGTGATGCAACATCTCCTGTTTTCGTTTTAGGGTAAAAATTTAAACACTTTTCAATCATGGAATTAAAGATAAAATATATTCGCTAAAAAAAATGAAAATAATGCGCCAACATGAAAAATTGATTATGCAACCTTGCCCCATTTTTTAAAGGTTGAAACTCAAATATTTTTCAACCATAATAGTTAAATTCCAAATATAATGACTATGAAAATCCGTAACACTCAACACTTAATGTTTGTGTACCTCTTTTCTTCTGAAACACTTTCTTTTTATGAGTTTTTGAGAGTTGTGTTAACTATTATTTTATTTTTGAGATTAAAATAACTAATTAATTGACATAACATCCTTGACCATTATTTCCATAAAAAAATTTGAAGTTGAATATGCATCTATAAGTGACATTATATAATTTTTATTTAGATATTAATTATTTATTTTTTTAATAAATTACGTTAAAATTTTCAGAAAAAATTGTGTATATGTGTGTGGGGGGAGGGGTGGAATCAGTTTAAAAAAACAAAAATAGTGTATTTTGTTCTTTATTCTATATAGTATACAAAAGCACTATTCTTCCTCAAAAGACAGAAGAAAAAAAATAGTATATATATATATATATATATATATCTATATATATATATATATATATATATATATATATATATATATATATATATTAAAAAAAAAAAAATATCTAGCTATAATACAAAGTATGAAGAAATAGGAAATTAAAACCCAAAACTACATTTGAAATAAAACATAATAAACAAGTGCTACATAGTAGCTAGTACATGTCACTTAGTTTAAATATAGCTAAATTAAAGTAAAAAGAAATAATGACCTAAAATTGAATATACCTCATCTTGCAACAAGACATGTGCATTTAGGAAAAATAATGTAATAATATGTTATTTCATTGATAGTTTATATTCCATTATATTTAAGTTAACTCTATGTCAACTTGTTTCTAGAGTATCCTAGACTATTGTTGCCATAGTTATTTGTAGTTTTCTGCAAACAAAATGAGACTTTTTGTATTGTTCTTCCAAAAATACATATCTGCCATTACAAACTAAATCTGTACTTTACTATCTAGATACCAAACAGCATATTATGTTAGAAAAATACCATGTATGCTCTTCATGAATAATATATTCATATTGCTTCAAATCTCAAACTGAATATGGGAGTTATTTTACTAATATCAACACCCAAGAAGAAGGCTATCGTTCAATATTCAAGAAAAAGTATAAAACAAGCAACACAAATAAGATAATCAGTGTTTGTTTGCATAAGAAAATAAATATAATACGAAGACTAAAACAATTAATTGCCTATGTTATTTATGCAATCGCTGTTGGCTATAAATTAAATTTTATTTCTTAGGTTGCCTTAACTTAAATGCATATGGGACATCTTTTACTAATATCGTACACCCTTCAAGAAATATATATGAATAGGTTTGAGAAAAAATTATAAAATTCTTCAATACCTCTTAAGAAATATAGCACAGGAATATGTTCAAGAAAGACAAAACTTCTTCACTAAAATAATAGAATTAAAGCGCTCGCATAAGAACACAACTAATACAATATCCATTAATTACTCATCTTACTTATAGCAACGATTGCCTGCCAGCAAAGTAACTTCTATCTTGTTTGGAAAGCTAATGTACTATCTATGGGATATTCTTTGGCAGAAATGTAAACATGTGCAATTAAAAGTACTAGAAAGGTTCTTCGATATTAAGTTGCTGCTAGCTCATTTTATGTTAGCATTATTCATCTATCAATCTCACTATGCAAGTTCATCAGCTCGTCTTTCATTCCACCTAAAATAATCGAATGAATTCGATGGTTGCAAATCAGATTGTTATTTATTTATATGCTCTTTCAGTTTAACATGCAGCTCAAGGGATGGCTATTGGTCTCACCCATAATGGCTCATCCATGACAGAGGTAAACACCTACGTACCCCAACACACACCCTGCCAGGCTGAGCCGATCATCCATCAATGTAACAACTCGCCAAACAAAGTAAAGACTCACCCATTCATCGTAACTCACACTGAATACTCGCTTATCGAAGAAGTGATCGACGCGGTGCTTGTCGCACGCGACTCGTCCAGCCCATCGTGACCATACTGGGTCGCTTCTTCACCATGGCCGTGCTCACATGGAAAATTTGAAAGACACATCGTCAACAGGATGGCTTTCTGTACTATGTGCATGCACCAACAACCGATGGTGGGGCTTCTGATATGCTCAAGCTGCTCAACACCAATGCCTATCGCACATGGCCCTCCCCGCGGCACAACACCGCCGCGCTCCGGGACAGGGGAGTTCGCGCCACCCCCGTGCCTGAATGAGCATTAGGACGAAGTATGGATTCTCGGATTCACGGTCGAGACAGACACGCATCCTCCTTGGGGCCCCGCACCACCCGTGTATATGGACCCGAAATGAGAACTAGGGACGCACGAGACCCCCGTGTACGAATAAGATATTGGACATTCATCCTCCTTCCTATCTATGTTAATAATAATTGCAATAATACACACCTATGTCCACCGTATAATATTGCAGGAGACAGCGACTTAGAACTCCTTCTGTGTTGTACACCACCATTGTCCTCTCACCAGTATTCCATATAAGTGGTCCCTGGTACACTGAATACACCTTAGCATCAAAATAAGGGAGGAATTAGAGCTCCTCGACTTCGTACATAGCTACATAGCAAAACCAATCTCACATAGGTTTTGACCAATGTATTATTTTCGTAAATTAGGTTAAAAGCTATGGATAAATAAAATTAGTTCAAAATAGTCATAACCTTGGACACATGACCCCATTCCTCACTTACGTGTGTGTGATCATTTTGGATCAAGATTTTAAAACTTTAAATTTTAATTAACTTACCAATATTTGCAAAAATATTTAGATAGTGGAGAGAAGATGAAAACATATTATTAATCAATAAAATTATAAACATTTTTAGTAGAAAAAAAGAAAAATTATGATTTAAAATAATGTTATTATAAGTTTATATTAATTAGTAGATGAAGAAAGTTAATAACATCTTAAAAATCTATAAGCGTAAACAGAATAAACCTTTATCATTAAAAAGATGTTACATATTTCAAATTTATATTAGAATTATTTTAATTAATAATATTATGACATGACTTAGTGAAAATCCCTCCACTAGCACAATTTAGCCTGGAGAAAAACACTACAAAAGTATTTTTCCAAGAAAGGTAGAAAAAAGACCTCAGAAAATTACATTTAAATATTTCTATTTAAATCATTTAAAATGAATATATATTAGTTTTCACTTTTTATAACCCCCTAAATACTTTACTAAATCTCTATTTAAAATAAATATATACTAGTTTTTTAACTTTCACAACATATAATTCTTATTCAAACACAAATATTTAATACTATCAACATTAATATACAAATGTATTAATTTTATTAGTATAGTAATGATAAAAAATGAAGGTAAACATGGCTAATTAAAAATGGTATCAATTAGTAAAGATTCGATATATTACGTATTCGTGTTTTATATGCGCTATTACGTGTCGGTCAAATGAGTCATAAGGTCATGATAAAACCGGAATAATCAATTGGTTCATTTACATTAATATAATTCCACCATATTCTGATATATTTTTCAATTTCGTTATCTAAATGCGGGTGAATTTAATTAATACTCAAATTTACTATCGTGTATTCGACCATATATACTTTCGCCTGAAGCCACACCATACTGCAACAGTTAAGACAGTACCTCACCTTATTTATGATATCGTTGTGTGGTGATGAAAAGCCATTAAAAAATATAGAAAAACATGTGTAGCGTAGAGAAAAGAATAATAGAATAATAATATCATTGTCAATTCAATAAATTGAAACAACACCCTGTATAATATATAATTAATGAAACCCGCAATAAAAAGCTATATGACATCATATCACTAAAAGGACGGCCTAGTATTAGACGTCAATCTTTTGTATTTATCTACCAGAATGAAGAACATCGACAGAGAAGATGTTAGACGAAACAGAGAGATGAATTTGCTCAAACCACCCCCCTAAGCGATCGAGAGGTTGCGAACCTATGGAACAGCATGGGTGTTGCGTTTGTCTTGCCAAATAGCTAATATTCGGACAAAATTATAAAGGACATTCACAAGCATTATGTAATAAAAATGAATGTTGTGGCGGTGGAGTTTCGAATTGAACAAATATTTGGTCGTGGAAATTTCTTTCATAGCAGCAGTGACACATTTGGCGGTGACTTGATTGCAGGCCTTGTGCTCTGTTTATAATTGCAAGAAGCGGTTCAAATCATTCGAAATTTCCAAGGTAAGTTACTTGCCGACACAAAGTTGCACCACACTGAATAGAGAACCGTCACTTCCATCTGCTTTGGGACGCTTTGTTTCTTCTTTGCTTGGGATGCTTTGTTTGCTTAGGTGCTTGTATAGTGACATCCCATAATGATATACGTGTGTATGTTGTGGAGAATGTATCTTTTGTAATTAGTCTATCCAAATTGAGCACTATATTTTATTATTTTTTTATTATTTTTATTATTATTATTTCTTAACAGTTTGGCTTATTATTTTGGTAGTACTGTTTGTGATAATTTATATATGAGATAGCCAGATATATTATCTTTTTAAAATAATTTTATTTTAGTAATTTGCTTTTTTTTAAATTAATATTTTTTTGGATTAAGCTAAATGTAGTAAGGAGAAAAAATATATTCACCACCAAAAGAATATTACTATACAATGGCGTTGATATAAATATTGTCATATAATATTATTAATACAATCGTTTTAATATAAACATTGTTATATAAGAGTATATTAAAAAAACGAGAATGTTATTATATGACTGTTAAAGATAATCTTACCAAGTTTAATAATAATAATAATAATAAATTAATATTATCTTATTTATAATAAAATAATTTATTATTATTATTATTATTATTATATATATAATTATGATTTAATTATTATTAAATAAATATTTAATATATTAAAAGAAAACATTATTAATAATAATAATTAATTAAGTAAATTTATATATATTAATAATAATATTATTTATTATAATAAATATTATAAATATAAGTATAGTAAGTATTATATTATATTTTTAATCATATATTTTATTATGATTAGTTAACTCTGAGCCAAGCGATAGTAGGCTCATTTTATGTTAAATAGCTAGCTTTTTAGCTTGACACAATAATGGTAGAGCTAAAGGTAAGCTTGTTTTAGGAGACACCACCTTATTTATTGATACTTGTCACTCTCAAGGTCGTCGTTAAGTGAGCCCATTTTTCAAATGAAAACCGTATCAATGAGGTCTGCATGAGGTTGTAAAGAGGGAATTTCATCTACATGAACAAAGCTTCTCATTATTTTGCATGTTAACACCTTTTGAAAATATTATTTGTATCTTTAGCATAGATACGATAGCAATAATATCATAAATTAAAGATTTTATACAGCTATCCTTCTGTCTACAAATGTGTCACCACAAGTGTTCACCATGCACATGCGCTTACAAATTGCAGCATTTACCCTCTTAATCACATCGTTATGATAATCATATATGGACTTGTTTATGCTACTCATTACAGAATTAATATGAGAAATTTCAAATTTATTTGAATAATCCTTCTTTTTCTCTAGAAACAAATGCTCAAAGGTAATTTTCTCGTAACTAAGTAATTAGTAAAGTATTTTTCAAATCCAAGAGGTTTTAGTAGTTATTGAAAAAAATATATTCATCTAGAACTTATCCCTCTAGCTGGAGTATCATATTTTGATATTTTGAATTCTAGTAGAATGTCAATAGCAATCGATGATTTTGTTTTCTGTGCCTGGTACTAGAATGGTGATATTTAATTCTTGTAGTGCTTATGTCAAACTGATAATGTACTCTTCTCATTAGTAATAGATTTATTCATTAAGTATCCATTGCAGTAGTGATCTATGTGAACAAAGGTTTCACAGCTCTGATGATGATACATATCTAAGTTTGTATGTAGTAGCATGAACAATGGCTAAGAATCCTTTTTCTGAGCCAGGGTAATTTAACCATGGGAGCCAAATTCTTATTTATGATAGATAGCACAGGCGATCAAATATTTTTGTCCCTAATACATACTCTCCAAGACGTTGTATCCCGAAGCATATGTTGAAATATGAAAAGGGTAGTTTCCAATTTGGACCTCTTAAGATGCACTTCAGAAATTTTTTTTGTTTTTTAAAGTTTCTAAATGTTAACTGGAAATCGAGATTCAACTAAATTCACAATCTTGGTACTGGGCGTGTGAATGATATTTTATTGAAGTTTTTCGATAAATATTCTATAATAAACCTCGTGAATCCTAGCACATCTAACATCCTTCTCCCGACAACTTGTAATTGATAACTTGGAGATGATTCAACTTTAAATATCAACTGAACTTACATTTCCGAAATGGATGTCCTAAAACAATCCCATCTGTAAATATCATGAAAAAAATTTCATGACTTAATGAAAGATTTGCTTCTTTACATCTTTCAAGAACTGTCTTTTCCAAATTTCTAAAGCTTTCTTCAAAATGAATTTCCATAAACTCGTAAAATCATCCATTTATACTCCTCTACACAATTATGTATTATATTAGAAAATTCCTAGTACATTTCCCTTTGAATGTTGAAAGTAGCATTACATAAACCAAAAGGAAGGACCCAATGAGGTACTAAGCTCCCCATGTGAAAAGTATATGTGGTTTTATCTTGGTCTTTAGGTGCTACCTAAATCTAGTTGTAACCACTAAAACACATCCAAAACTAGAGAATACTTCTATGTTAGTATCATACTTGACTCTATAGCATAAAAGGTAAAAGTTGATTCTTAGAGTGCGCTTTGTTCAATTCTTTGATAATAAATGCATACCCTCCACTTTACTATTATTTTTGGGTACAATCACTAAAGGAAATCTCCATCTACTATCTGAATAAAAGTGAAGTTCATATCTCATCACCCTCTTGCAACTCCTTTCACAATTTCCCCTAAGATTCCATTTCATCCGTCTTTATAGGTGCCCTAACAGACACTTACAATTTTCTCATATACATGTGATGTATACAAGTTCCTAGTACTCAGTTCCTTTCATGCTGCTAGTATTCTCCATATATGCGTAAGAATGCTTGCTAATGTCTGTCATTTAAATTTTCTATTGTAGTCTTTCCAAGCTATGTTTATGTTCAAAGCATTTTTCCTAGAGAGCTCCTGCAGCTCATGAGAGTTACCAAAATTATTCCATAGAGTATAGAAGTACATTTGTATGATGATAGTATTCGATATTTCATTGGTCTTGAAATTGATCATGTTCATATTCTCAAGATGATTCAAAAGCTTTTCTATTGAATTTAAGATTTGACTATCTTCACTCATGTCATGAAATAGTAAGAGGAAGTTGTATATCATTGTCATCATCAATTCATTCTTTGTCATGTAACTCTGAGATTGTTTTTGTTGGAGTGATATAGAGTGAATTTCTTTGTTGAGTAACCACTGTGTTAAGGTATATGTATGTCACTAGATCTATATAGAATAGTAAAGCATCAGTTTGTAGCCAACCAAGGTCTTCCTAAAATAAGTGAATGTCCCTCTCTAGATTAAAGTTTTTGGGGAGTTAAAATCATAAAATCAACAAGGCATAATCATAATAATCTAGAGATAGTGAGATATATTCTGAATACACCATCCGGCTTGATTATAGATCTATCTCGCTAATTTTTAGTAATGTAGGTGTATACAAGGGTGTTAGGAAGTTTGAGTTTTTCCATGGTAGCATGCTTTGCTTTTATGAGTATTCATAGTTGCTCCTAAATCAATTAATGTATTCCTTTGAATTTCAAACCATTGACTGATGTGTTTTTACAACTGAGATTCCATTGGATCTAAAATATTTTTGTATGGAAATTTTTCCCCATCATTATGTCTACATATTTTTCCTACTAGTTGAATTCTTTTTATTTCTTTGTTTTGTTTCTTTCTCCCTGTTTCTTCATGCTCAACTCTTTTATTGTTTTCGCTTGAAGTCTTGGAAATTTCTTTAACGACTGCTGTGTAACAAAAGTGATTTTTGATACATACATTTTTTTAATTCCACCCAGAAAATTACCATAATTAGGGAAACATGATATGTTTTTCTACCCATCTATGAAACTTGTAATCTTTCGTAAGTGGGAGGGTTATAAATAGATACTTCATGGTGCTATTCTATGATAGGAGCTGATGTTTATTGGTTATTTTTTGTTTTTCATTTTTTAGAATTATGGTTTGAAGAGATGTTCCTTCTTCAAAAAATTTCCCATTTTGTGTAAGAATCTTCCTCAATATTATCTCTGTTCTCACAATTACATAGAGATATTATTATCCTGGATCTGCTACTAAAACTCGAGTTAAGTATCTATTGGAAAGATAGGAGTAGGAGTAACGTAGGTTGGAAATTTTTTGGTCTTTCTGTATCAGTGGTAAGTATTTTTAGAGATTTTTATTATTGGGGTTTGGTATATAGTTGGCGTAGGTAGTCGTGATTTGGTCTTTGTGTGAATGTGCAATGAAAGTTGTGGATTTTGGTTTTGGAGCTTCTGGGGTCATTGATTTTGCTTAGAGAATTTGTTGGGGAGATAGTTTGGAGTATGAGTGGAGGATATTGGTAGTATTTGATGTGATCTCTCCATAGGGATTTTGCATTTTCTTGTGCCCAAGTTTGAAATTGAGATCAAGGCTGTTGGTTAAGCGGCCAAGAATTCCAACTACCTGGTGGGGGATGATGTGTAGCATTTGATTGTTAAATTCTTGAGCTTTTTCGCCCTCGCCGTTGGTCCTTCAGGAGACACAAAGAAAATAGATTTTTGTTGATTTCGAAGTTGTTTCTTCCTTGAAAATCAACCTCAAGTACTCGTAACTGAAGCGTGAACCCCTTAGTTTGCATAAGATTTTATAAACAAATCATACATGTCCCCTATGTACTTTTGCATCACAGAGACATTCTCTGTCAAAGTGATGCTTTCTTTCTACATATTAGATAGAAAATAGCTAGCAGCGGTCCGCATACCTTTTTCGCTTGTTTTGTAACTTACGGCGTGTCTATCTATTCACTGTACACCTCCCTAACAGTATCTGTGTTTAAATTCACATCAAGCATATTTCCAATTTTTAAACCCTACTTACCAGCCTGTTATACATCTATTCTACCTTAGCAAGAGAAGGATCTCTTCGACCTTTTCCCATTTTTTTCTTTCCCCTTGAGAGATGAATGCATAATTTAGTAATGTTAGTAATGGCGTCGATGAGAGATATCTCCTCTTCACCATCGTTGAGAGCATATCTATCCACTCATTTCGGTGGATTTTTAATAAAAGAACTTTTAATTATCTCTGACTCTAAATTAGTCCTTTTTTCTCTTTTTTATGTTATAATTGAATCTTTCAATTAAATCCTTCAAATTCTCATCCTCTTTTTAGCATCATTTTGAATACTTTAATCCTTTTGGATTGTAAAAGAATATCAAAATATCTTCTCGAAAAATGCTGCGTTTCTTCATGTTATTCCATGAAGGTTCTCGATAGACTTAGTGATTAAAGTTATGAACCATTTAAAGATGCTCCTTTCATTGTTGAAGCTGAATACAACTTAAGTTTTTTGAGAGTCTTGTAAATAATCATAAGTTTTACATTAAAATGAAATTCAAACACAAAAGGCTTTCGGGATTTTCACTTTTAATCCATGAAAATTTTGGGAGGATTTCTAGAGGGCAGTGTGAGTTATTTTTCTATCTGTGAATTTTTTATTCCATCAACTATAGACCCCAAAAGAACTATCAACTTCCCTGTCTCTTCTGCTATCTTTCATTTACTTTCCACCTCCTCCCCGTACCCCCTCCCACCGCCTCTCACCTCCTCCTCCAAACGTACCGATTTTCTCCAGTTTAGAATTTCTCTTCTCCTTCTCCTCCTCTTCTTCCGCTATTATAGATTCTTAGAGCCATGATAAGGCTCAATTGGGTATGCCTAATTTCTCTCTCCTCCGTGTTCTTTACTATTACATGGAATGTTGAAGAAAGCGTTCTTCTTCTTCTTCTCCCTCACCGTATTTCAACTCTTCACAATTCCAAGTGCTATCTTTCCCCTGTAGAGGTGAAAACAAATGCTTACTCCTTCTCATTAGGAGATCTAGGGATCTCTCTTCTCATATCTGCGTCGCGGGATAAAGCAGGGAGACCTTCATCTGATCTTCAAATTATGACTTTAGGAAGTTTATGTCCCAGTGAAGTATGTGACATGAGTTTTGAGATGGAGGTGGCATCAGCCTCATGGTTCATAGTGGAGTGACTGGTGTTGTAGGAATTAAACCTCTGCCCTCAGCTACAGAATCTACCCTGAATCTCTTTCTCATGCATATGATTTTTTTAGATTCAAGAAATTAATGGTTACACTAATTACACTTCCTAATAAATTCCGTGCCACAAAATGTTGGTGAGACAACTTGATATCTTAAATTTCTTACTTAAATTACTCAACCAAGGCTCAGAATATTGTTAAGTGTAGTGCACTCATAAGAGCTTAGTTGACCTTCTTCTACTTCATTTAGTATTTATTTTTATGTTTCTTTGGGGGTTTCTTATAGCTATATGTAGCAGAAATGTTAATCTAGAACTACGAAAGGAATTAGATGAAACTTTATGTGAATTTAGCAAATGTGTAAAACTAATTTTAAAAAGGGAGGAAGAAAAGTTAGAAGTGTTCTTAAGTTAGACTAATTTGCATAAAAATGAATCCAAAACTAGTAAATGATTATAATCTAATCTGGAAAAATAGAGTGCTTATGATAGTGAATTCCCAATTTTAGTTAGTCCTATTCCATGGATAATAAATTCTATGACTGAAAAATTGAAATTACAATGCTACTTTAATTGAATGAAAAATCAAAGATAAGACATAAGCTAATGCATGTTTGATTACTTCTCCAACATTCAATATAGAAGGTGCTGGATAAAATCACCCTCGACAGATATGTAAGAAACCAATTATATCTTAGTTTTTAATGTTCTATAAAAACAAATGAAGTTTGTGAAAAGGAAAACTCAATAATTTGGCAATTAGATACTCTATAGCATTGAGTTTAGAAAGCATGATAAAATCATCTTTCTTGAAATGATCTTTAAGAACACCCACTTATATAATTGAATTAGATCAAAAATATAAAAATCATGTACAAAAGTAAAAGTTCAATGATTGTAAAGGTTGAACATTCAATCACCCAATTTGGAAGTATGACAAGTCACCTTCTTAGCCTGATATTTTAGGAACGATTCAACTATACAATTAATTGATAGTTTGATATAAGAAATGAAATAGCAAATAAAACATGAAAGAAAGCTAAATAACTATGAGCTATCGTTGCTCTAAATCTAATCCAATTGGAAAATAGATAAATATATTCTCTTGAAATAAGTTTTTAGAAAAGAAAAGATTACAACTATCATTTATATATGATGCTAGAAGATATTCATGACTATCAATTCTATTGATACCGACCAAAACGCATGTGTAATATTAATCATTTACTCGACAAAATATATGGACAAAATGATAGAGAATTTAAACCAAAACAAATGAACGAAAAAGCTCCTCCTAAGGTATGAGGCCTCTCTACCTGCAGATTTGGCTTCTAAATCCACATAAGGAAAGTGTGCTATATGCTATCACTAAGCAATCACTAATCCAGTGAATACAATTTTATATTATTATAGAAAAAGAGTTTCAAAACAATACATAATGTTTCAAGAAAAATTACCATCTTCGATTCTATATACAACCGCATTTAAATAAAAAATAAGCATAACCCAGAATATCGATTATGCCTATAGTGGCTATCTAACCAAATTAGGAATTATTATATTATTAATTCTTGATTTTCTATGTCAGAGAAAATCAGTTCTTCGTTCGCTGTCATTCTTTTGTATATGCTTTGATCGTGATCTCGAGTATCCTTTTTCTATCGATTTCGATCAGTAGATAGGACGAACACATGTGTGAACGATATAAGATGTCGTGCTCATTTTCTATTATCCTTGAACTCACTGTGTGTTACAGAAAATAGCTACCAAATATTAATCGTAGGAAAGTATTTTGTTCAGAGTTGCCAAAAATTCATTCAAATAACAAGAAATATTGAATATAAACATAAAAACTATTTGGCCATTTCCAGAAAAAACATGAAATGACTATCGATCGGGAGGTGATTTTGGATATATGGAAAAAAGGGATGAGAAAGGGATGTTAGATAAGGACAATTCGAGGTTCAACAGTTATAATAATCCTTGTTGGTTTGTTACTTTTGGGAGATATATGGGGCTAATTTATCCCCACAAACATGATGATGACAGAGCAAATGGGTACCTACTATGTCATTATGTTCAAATATTATAGTCATACTTGGTATGAGATAAGATGTGTATGAAACAAAGACACTGTTATGGTGGCTTCTTTTATAAAGTGCCCCACATCGTACTGATGTTGATTTGTATGGCACAAGAGGCATTATTGCGTGACTTTTATCGAGAGAGCATGGCTCTGCTTTAGATTAATACACTGCATGTTGTTAAAAAGGCTTTGAAGGATGGTTGGGCACAGAAAAGGGTTTTATTTGTACAGTCCATCCATGTTCGCCTTATTTTTCACATCAAGGATGGATTTCAGATCCAACAGACATTAACAGTATGATGATGGAGTATGGAGAGATAATCAGCCCAGTGGAAGTGATGGAGAGATAGTTTACGATTTGGGGCTTGACTTGCAGAGAGCCACCCCACCTATGTATCTAATGTATAGAGGAAGACCTTTTCAACATAAGAACAATGAAGACCATATATTCACAAGAGAGGCATCTAACGTGTTGGAGGCCACCTAGACATTTTAGAGAGGCACTTTTGGAGTTGGGTATGATTACATGGCATTGTAGAGCAGAGTCTTTCCATATGAGGATCTCATTTAGAGGGAGATGTATTGTTGTAGCATCCACTTTTGGTAAATTTCTTGACATAAGCATTTTAGAGAGGAGGACTGGTATTATCACAATTTTTCCACCGTATACTGAATATTAGAATGTAATTTCTTACCATAAGTAAATAAGAGGGAGGGACCCATAAACCACAGAGTGAATAAAACCACTTTTTGTGTGTGTATGTTGAGACTTACAGTGGATTTGAATAAGGAGAAGGAGAAACCTCTTAATGAACGAAGAGCAACATATCATAGATCATTAATGAGACAATCATGGAGATCAAGTAGGAAGTCAAACGAGATAATGGTGCATTAAAGGTAATATCATAAAGCAATAATGATGAAATAATGGAGAATTTGTGCACCACCCACAAGGAACAGAGTGAATTAAATCGTAGATATGATAAACAGTGAGAGTACTTGCAGCATTTTCATGAGGCTAGTATTGCGCGGGGGCATAAATATGAGAGGGGAGCCAAGGCTATGGAAGGACTGGCGCGATATGAGACAATGCTTAGAATGCATGACTTAGATTATCAGCTTCGATCTATTTAGATCTAGATTTTTCTTTATTTTCATGTATGTTTATCTATTATGGTTCTAGTGCTGTTTAGTACATGTTTCCAAGCGAAATCCATGTCAGAATACCACGGACTTCTTGTGCTCATCAGAGAAGGTTTTCAGAGCTGCAGAAATCATCGCACAGGCCTGGTGGTTCATCTCTGCCCCCACAGGCACATGTATCTACCACAGACCAGCATTCTTGAGGGTTTGAAAGGATAGACATGCTTCAGCACTAGTTTTGCAACTTGTGAGATTCATCCTTTTCACCTCCGTGCTTGGCACATCAAACTTTTCAGAGCAATGCATTCACATTCTGGAATTCAAAGCATCATTTCCAGTATATCCATGTACAGTAATTTGGGATTTCTGCTACCCACTACCATTTGAAGGAGAACAATTTTCCGTATTCTGCTGAACATTGGGAGACCACCCCCACTTTTGAAATACTATTTCCATCATCTGTGAGCTTCACGGCAACATCGGAACACAAAGTAGAGCTCAAATCCCAGAACGTATTTACTTTAGTTGTTGTGTATTCAAACAGGGCCATATCTACTGGAGGAGGTTGGAGGAGACAGATCTTGAGTTTCTAGCTTTAGGAATTTGTGGGCAGGGATCATCCCAAGTTTGGAGTCAGTTTTTCCTTATTACTACCTTGACAGACATTCATCTCTGTGTAGATCCATACCCAAATGATGACAGTTAAAGCGTCCAAGAGGGTGATTTTCCAAGATTGTCAAATCTAGAAATCCTTCTGGGTTATCTTGGGTATTCATAATAGAGCCGGATACGAAATCCGAGCATTATCTAAGCTCAAAAACTTCTAGATCTACACTTATATATTTTGTCGGCGATTCTGGATCCGAGCACAACGAGGGACAACGCATTATTCCTCGAGAATTCCAACATTTATGCGGTCCCTCTTGTGGGAATACTTCAAGGTCATTCTAGCCTTCTTATCTAGCTTGAGTGTCTCATATTTTGAAAACATTGTTGTACTTTCTTATCCACCTCCATATGATAAAATGGCTCATACATTTTTATGGTGGATTTAGATTATATATTCATTCTTTATGGTTACCAGTGTATATTTTTGTATTACTACATTCTCCCTTTTGGGATATTACCTCTTACGCACAAAAGAATCAACTTGGCTGCGATTTTTTTTTTATCATCAAAAATATATATTCAACATGCTGTAACAACTTCATATTGACTTCAATACATTTTTAAAAAGATAGACCCTGTGCTTTTGCAGGAACCCAACGTACCAATGTGGAGTCCATTTGATACGCGTGAAATGGTGAAAAGCTTGTAACGTGTACCATTGTCGTTGAGTTTAGGAGAGTATAGAAAATTAAGAGAGTTCAAAGCATTGTGAATGCCCCTCTCCCAATTTTTCTCTTGAGTCCGACTCATACAATTGTGAGGTCATAGTACATTCAAACACCATTTAATTCAAGTTTCATAAAACAACCATATTGTTGTAAAAAAATGTGAAGATATATTGTTGAATCGATGCCTCTATTATGTTAGAATGCATTGAAAATTTGTGAGATTCTCCTTTTCAGTTCTAACTTCAAGCTAGATCCCCATTCTCGGCTAGTGATTTATAATGAAGATTTATTCCTACCATTCATGCAACATAAAAAAATTTCCATTCATGGTAAATAGTGTCTCCTCGATAACAGAATTCTTTGCAGACACAGTAGTTTGCATTTTCTAGTGATGAGTAGTACACAAATTCTTGGCGATTTCAACTGCCACACAACAATTTCATGATTTCCACAAGTAGAACCACTCATCTATAATCCAGCAAGAAATTATTACTCACGAATCTATAATCCATTCTGCGATAGCAAATGATGCCAAAAAATTGACAACCAACCCAAAGATGCCAAATTCTTTCAACATTCAACACTTCCTTTGCTTTTTTTCCTTCGAAGTCTCTCGGCCCTCAATGAGTACATAATCAAGTTTCAACGGTCGTTTATAATGGTTCCTACGCAAGAAACTCGGGTTAGAAAGATTTTGATAATTTATATCTTTGTTTTTTAGTGGGTTAAAATATTTTTAAATTGCCTCGGTTGTTTTTATAGGAACTATGGATTTCTCAATGAAAATTTTGTCGATTTAGAAACATCGAACATCATTCAGCTACGTTTTCCTAAAATGATATGTGAGTTTTTTCATGTGCCTTCAGCTTTGTCTTCATAAAAGAATGAAACGAAAACACAATCTCGGATTCAACAACATGCTTCTCAAAATTAAACGGAAAAGTTTTTTGTTAAGACTTGACACCTCATCAACGCATATCGTTGTTCCATCAATTTGAGGCTTAGAGATGTCAAATACTACAAATTCAATTGAAAATGAACCTTTGAAACTCCCCGTACACCAAATCTCAAAATCTAGATTGCACGCCTACCAATGGGAACATTCATATCACTACCAATGATTTTCATTGTCCGATAAATCACATTCGGACTCGCCTTCGTTTTCGAGGACAACCTCGAAGTGCTCATCGGACAATTCCATCTTCAGCCCGTATTCGCCATCCCCGATCGAGTGGTCTCTAGCAATAAATTCCTTATTGAACTCGACTATTCACATTAATAATTTTTTTCACAATACTCCTTTTTAACTTACCATAATTTTCTCACATTAGGAGCGATTCCATTTCAATTTTTCCCCTTTAATGATTTCAATATTCGGTCATGACACATTGTAGTCTATATTACGTCTCCCCACACACATTCTGAGGTAGATTCAAATCACGGTACAACCTCGATATTCTACGGCGATTTGATCCTGTGACCTCTTCAAACAATGTTTCAATCCTTATTTAAACAATTGATGGCACTAGTCAATACTTACGCAACTCGAATGGGGAAAAGCATGAGAAATTAAACTTAGGTTCTTATAAGGCACTCTTATCAATCACCTCATCTATCTTCTGTGCTTTATTCCCCTTGATCGTATCCAAGAAAGAGAACTTTTCGCTTTTAAACCATCAATGTATTCATTTAATACCCTTTAAAGCCTAAAAATATTAAAAAACACAACCCCATATAATGGCATTCTGATTATTCAAATGAATTCAGCTACACAAGAAATATTTAGAGACAAGTTTGAAAAAAACTTTTCATGAATTAATAATCTGAGAAGGCAATACTTACCTCGATTTTTATAAAAGACAATTGGCTTCCTATATATATCACCACGTTCACACACTGTCTTCACTCATCAGTATTCTAAGATTAAATCATATAAAACAAACTCCCGAACTTTGAACTAGTTCAGATTCAAAATAATAGTCCCCCAAATCTGCATCTCTATATCCAAAATATCTTCAATACATTCAATATTTCTAGATCCAAAATAATTAAACAAGACCTTAGACCCCATTCTAAATATGCCACTATGAAGGAACAAATTCAATTGCATCTTTTTATCTTTATTTTATTTTTTTCTAAAATACCTCTTAAAATATAGGAAAAATAAAGATGAAAATGATAAAGTCCATTGGAAAAGTCATTAATCGTTGTAGACTCTTGAGCAGTATGCTAGTTTTGCTTGAGAGAAAAATTCTCCGTGTCACAAGAGGAAAAAGGAGAGAATGTAGATTGAATGACCAATCACAAGAGAAAGAAAAGAGACTAAGCCACCTACTATGAGACTCCTTAGTGAAAGAAATACAACATAGGAATCCTTTGGTAGTTCCGCAGTACCATTTATTCAAAAGAGCAAGGCAAATTTCAAACTAAGACTTTAAGACAACAATGCCTGGTCATCTTTCCAGACTATATACTTATTATTTCTCAGTTAGTTCAGTAGAAGATATGGTCAAATTGGTAGAGTTCTACATGCATGTCTTTATATTAACTGACACAGTCATAAGGACCGAAACTCTAGGATGGCATATATGAAACCCATGGCCCTAGCCTTCTGGATGGCTAATGAATAACTAGGGCAAGAGGAGGTAAAAAAGGTGATGAAGAAAGGAGAAAAAGAGCCTCTTCAAATTAGAGTAGAGCTAGTCACCCCTAGAGGGACTACAGAACCACCAACATACAAAATGATTCCAACCTATTCAAAAAATATCTCAACACTTAAGCACCAGAATACGGTGCATTATGATCATACCCCATTGTCGGGGAGAGGAATGTGTGATGGCATGTCGTGGAATATGGAATTTCTCCTGTTTTAGTCAAGAAACTCCATTTTGTTACCCTGTACGGATTGAGAGTTTCAGAGAAAGACCACCCCTACAAAAGAGCCACTGGGCACAGAAGAATGCTACCAGATAAAAAATAAGCCCACCAGCCGCCTGGGACCAGAGGAAGCAAGATCAAACTGCAGTGACAAGGAATGGAAGAGGAAAAAAAGAATGTGATGCTCTACCCACATGAAGGACCTTCCAATGATACCATGCTGATCTCGTATGTTTACAATGGTTCTGGAAAGAAACCAAGAAAGAGGACCGAGTTTCTTAGACAGACAGGCAACCACGTGGGGTGATGATGAGAACCATCACGAAATTAGTCTATGAGCACTGTCACCTTTTGCTTAATTATTCTCTCTCTCTCTCACACATGTAATTGCATTTTGTCATATTTTTACTTAGTGATAATGATAAAAGGAGTGGGTTATCATGATTCGACGAAACATGGTTTAAATGAAATAAATTAATGGAAATAATGCCATTTTTTGGAGAAAAAATGCAATATAGGGCTTGGATTAGACAACAAGGAGTAATTGTAGGGAGTGTTAACCACCTCTTAACTCCTAAATAAAGCTGATATGTTCATTATTTCTCTCTAAAAAGCTCAAACCAAAGGCATCGTATCCGCATCTTGGGGAGAGGCCCCCAAGACTCAAAAATTTGAAATGGATATCAGAACATTCACAAAAGTAGAATACAAAGAGAGAGAGAACACACCCAAATAAAACCACAAAGAAAATTGTTTTTCAGTTGTTGCAGAATATCGAAGCTGCTATTGCAGGGACACATTATGTCCTTTAAAAAGTGAATACACATGACAGGGTTGTGGCACACACGTGTGTATACTAGGTGATACCATGGACACATACCACAGAGAAGACTATACACGTGGGTAACTTGTTGTGATGAATAAAAGAAGAATACATATACCATGGGTGAATGAATACCATGGATAGACACAATGTAATACCATAGGCAAATAAATACCATGGGTTTATGCTATCTAATACTAAGGGTAAATTTGCGTGTGGATGAACACCATGGGTGGATTCCATTTTCCATTTGGATCATTCCTCTCCCTACAGCAAGGTCTCCATTTCGAAGTTCTCTCAGGAAGCCTTCTTATGTTGTATATAGAGTCACCACATGTTTTGTAGTTAACCCAGAACTATGAATGTGCTGGATTCTGGACAGAGACACTGAATACCAGTGACCAACTGGGATATTGACAGTGTGCGCCTAGCAGCCGAGAACGATGATGTGTGGGTTTGTGTGAGAAGATCTGAGACAGAGATACTCCCACGGTCCATGTGTATCCACCATTTTACTTGTTTGAGTGTTTAAAGAAATGACCTCAAGAGAAATCCATTTCCAGCAGCGCCTGACCCACAATCCAGACATCGATTGTCGATGAAGCAACAGCTCACAGTGAAATCATATGGCTGGGGTGGGAGGCCACCAAAATGAACTCATGACTGAATAGTGCTAAGTGCTGAAAATGATGAATGTGAAGTAGGTGCCTACTAATGTGGGGTGGGAGGACAAGGCCCAAGGAACCACTGGATGCCGCCCCGATTTAAAATGACACACCTATATTTAAATATGTTCCTAATATTTATTATAAACTCATTAAATGAATGATCGTCGTCATCATGTGTTTTAAATCGCTATCTAGAAACTGAGACTCTCATATCACAGAACCCGTTCCTGCGTTGCCAACATTTCTCGGAAAAAGAGCCGATTTTAAACTACTATAACTTTGGTCTTGACTCCATTTGACCGTTTTTTAACCCAAGATCAAATGGAACTCGTATGTAACCATTTATCTGAAATGTCACAATTTAAATTAAATAAACAAGAGAGAGCCGTCGTCCATGAATTGTCGTTTTAAAAATTGTTTGCAAGATGCAGTAATTTGAATGAGCGATATCTCCTTCATCCAGACTCAATTCTACCGATTTGTTAATTTGGTATTTTTTTCACAAGGAATCTAGATCTGGTCTTTGCAATGCCCAAAATTTTTAGATTTGATCCGCAAAATCGCCGCAAAAATTCAATAAGCTGTTGAAGATGGCCGCAAAACATTGGTAAAACTAAAATGTCAAAACTTTGTCTCCATGGATCGCAATCAACTGACATTGATTTATCTTATCTTTGATATACCAAAAGATCAAAATTAAATGACCTCACAAGATCTACAAACAGGAAAGCTAAAAAAGAAAGAGAACACACCGGCAAATAAAAACCATGTAGCCTTGTTTATTAAAAGAGTATAACCTGAGGAAGCTAAGGTATTGTGGTGGAAAATCTATCCTTTTACAAAGTGAGGCTTGTTATTTATATCATTTTTTTGACAGCAATACCATGGGTATACCACAATAATACCATGGGTAAATTCCATGTGGATGAATACCACAGTGGATGAATACCATGGGTGAATGAATATCATGGATAGCCAATTACAATACCATAGCCGAATAAATACCATGGGTCGATGCTATTTCAATAATGCAAAAGATGAACATAAGATGCCATTTTCCAGCATCCAACTAAGTGAATATCTGGGAAGGGAGCCAAGCTCCATTTTCTGAAACTAAGGAAACAAACACCCAACTTTTAGGAGTTGTTGGTAGCTACCCCATTGTAGCAACAGGGGAGAAAACAACAGGGATTCACCCTTGATGCAAATTTCTAATGCCGCCCTTGTGGTTGAAATTTATGACGTTCATTGTCATGTGGCAGATCATAGCAAAATAACAGAGTATTTAGTTTCTTTTCCACCGAGGTGATTCATAATGAGTTGATCTTTAGAAGAACAATCCATTGGCCCTGCCTTTCTGTGTACATGTATTTTTATGTTGTAGTAGTTTATTTCTTTCATTACTTGTTTAGAAACAACATAAAGTCATTAAAACTACAACCTAAGCCTCCCCCACTCCTCTGTTGATTTCTGAGGAGGAAGGTGTCATAAAAATAAATATATTTTTAGTTTAGAAATTTCTTGGTAAATTTAGATATTTTTTACTTCACTTACTTAAACACTTAAATAGTTTTATAGTATCTTTGTTTCAATTACATCGTGTATGTTTATCTAAATTCAATCAGAGTTTCAGCTCTATTTTTATGATAATTTTTTCAATGATGGATGGTTGGAAAACATGTCTCAATTTTAGGATTGGAGAGAGTTGTGTGCAGTCTCCTTCAACACAATTATCTTTATTTTTTCACCCTTCAACAAACCTTCCATCCAATTCACCCACAAACTTGTTTTTAGGTCACCATTACATCACTAGTATGTCTCCTTGTATGAAAATTAGGTTTTTAGAGCTATAGCTGGGTGGTAAGAGGTCTTCCTCTACCAAAGATCTGCCTTCACCCATTTTCTCCTGTGTCTTCTTCCTGATTTCATTTTCCACCTCCAACCTTTTCCTAATTTTGTTTTTTGAAAGTTTTATATCCGATAGCATTTATAGAATCCCAGAAACTTCCTATAACAAGCATGTCAACCCTCTCTCCTCTAGGCCAGTCCGTCTTGCACCACCTAAGCTTGCTCAAACCTGGCAATTACAGCCTTTTATCCTGAAGATTACCTACATCTTCCACCACCTACGCTCTCTTGATAAAATTTAGTTAATGCTTATCTAACAGTGTGCTCTATATTAGTTTCCTTTTTCTCGCAATTCTATATTTCAAGAATCTATACTATGAGTCTCACTTAGTGTAATTTTCTCTTGCCTTAGCCTAAACATGGAATGCTTTTCTTTCCAAAGTTTAAAATAGTTAGATGAATCAAGTATCTATAGCTTTCTTTCCTTTAATAGAGTAATGTTTATGATCTGCTTCTACCAGATCGTAATTACAAGTATAAAATTCCTTTCCTATAAACTAAAATTAGCACTCATAATAAGATCAAGATGACAGGAATATAGAGTCAGTTTTTGCAGACATACTACCACCTGTTACAAACTTCTATGCTGATAAAGTAAAGTTGTGTAGCCTATGGGAGTTGTAGTACTCTTAAAAATGAACAGCCACTTTAATGAAGCAACATATTAATCATAAAAACAGCATACGTGCACCAGTGGTACATCAATATTCTACTATCAACGCGTGCTGCCTATTCAACAAACATGGGTTGTAGGTAAAATTTATCCATAGATATGAGATCTTTGCCTAACGAGAACGATCTTTTACATATCCCGTGGAATACACAAGATAATTTCTGCCTTCAAGCATTATTTATATGTTAGTCATTTCTTGAACAAATAAAGTCTTAAATATGAAAATTATATATAGGAAACACAAGTTATCTCCATCAAAAAAGTGACTTATATTTTGTAAGCAAAGACGTTGGAGACAAAACACACATGGCATGATAACTAATATTCACATATATAAGTCGCATATCCCATATTTCTGCTCTATTCACTCAAAAATACCTTGGTAACTATCAATGATTACTCACATAGCCCAGTAATGAACTCATTTGCACGTTTCCTAATGGTTCGGTGCTGGCAGCAGAAATTACAGGCAGTATAAAACACATCCCTGTTTATCATCTAAAGTGACTAGCGTATGTTATGAGTAGCCCCAACACCATTGTAATTATTCGCAATGATGCTGAGACTTTCCATATAATTTTGGCAAATTTATGGATAAGTCATCAATAGGTCGTTGTAAAAATTGATGGCACTAAATCAACAAGATAGAGACATCCATATTTTGTTGTGACAGGATGGAATAGAATTTATTATCAGTTTTCTTATGACATCTAAATGTGTTTCAAGAGAGAATATAAGGGAGAAATGAGGGATGAGAGGAAGAGGGCGCAGATGTGAAATCACTGTGTAATCTCCCTACTTGCACACAAGAAAGCCACACTTTTTGGTATAAGTTCATGAGATTATTGTGTGAACCACGTTAAACCGGGATGTCTTCATTTATTGTTGTGTGTGATCCCGTTTTGCTTAACGGTATCAATTGGGCATTTTATATCAACTTGATTATTTGTCAGAGAGTATGCATGGTAGCCTGTTCAATCCTATTTGAGCTACCAGACCTGTGTAGGCCCAAGATCGCTGCTTGGCATTTCTCCTCCAACGCTGTGTGGAATCATTCAAGAGAGGATTCTGTCTAAAAACCACACAAGCAAGATCAATTTCTTGACATCACTTTCTGCCTGCGCTCTTCTCATGGCATTCAGCTCTGATTCTAATCATGACATTGTATAGCATTTCATGTTTTACAACACCGGTGAGACAGTTGAGCGTCCAGCAGTGTGAGATGGAGTGAGCCACCGCGTGTGGGCTGGTTGTTGTTATAACATCCCACCTTGGGAAGCCATGTCATCATATTTCTTGATCTACGATTGCCTACACCTGACACCCCCGACAGGACTAAAATTGCCCACCATATTTGTAATGCAATGTCAGAATTATTAATTGTTAAAAACATGCAGATCAATGGGACCATGGACTGTGGAATCATGTTAAGATGCATGTGTTACCTGCAGCCATCATCATTCTTGACAGTCTGTGTGAGGGTAGTGTTTTTGATTTGTTATTTTGAGCGCCTCTTGTCTGCTAGCTAATTGTATTTGCATAATCTCAGCCTTCGGTGGAGTAGCAGGAGCCAATTTTTTCATAAGTGGAGCACACGATCTTGTGCTCACCACCAGTCACACCCAATTCATGAGTCTTAACACTTAAGTCAAACATGATATGTAATGTTTGTTTGTATAAGCATGATTTGTTGAAAAGTTTCTCAAGTTTGTAGGCTAAAAATAATTGCACATTTTGATATGTAGCATTTTACTTCAAATGACACTTTTATAAAATAAAATCTCTTCATTTATTAAGATTCGAAATAGAAATTATTATAAGCACCATAAAAGAAAGTGCTGCCTGATGGCTACAGACAAACGTTCTTAAGACACGCCTATATTTTAGTAGAAAGAAATTCAGTATTTTGGAGAATTTATTAAATTCATGTAAATATTGATGACAGTTTTTGATGATTAATTATGTTTTAATTAATTAGTGTAGAATTTGTGAACGTCCAAACAATTTAAAACATGAGAGAACAGCCTGCATAATTTGAATACAATGGAGTCTAAGTTAGAACTAGTTGAAAGGTTTTTTAGGGAGAAAGACCTATTCTATAGGGACATGTTGAGAGATTTATAGTTTGTCGAGGAATCAGCGGGACACAAGATTAAACATCATTTAAAATTATATAACTGTATCAACCCTCAAAGGAACAATGACCCATTATAGAGAAGAGAGCATGGCCAGTGAGAAGATTTCTGCTTTGTGCTCTCTGCCAGCTTTGTAGTACAGTCAAAAATGATCGATAACTGTGCCTGGGATGTAGGTAGAAATCTTTTCCATTTCTATGTTTTGTGTTGTAACAACATTTGATTTTTCACCGTATGTCTTACTGAATTTGTGTGTCTGTTTGAATGAAGAAATTCATCTTCTTTTGAATTTCGGAGTTGTTGCAAAGAAGGAAGCAGTCCAGAGAAAGAAGCACTTGCTAAAGCCTGCTCATTTAATATCATTATTGTAAGGAGACCGTGTGGTAACTGGCAACACCATCACAATGGATCGATTTCAAAGAAATAATTTGGGAGGCAATTGTCATCATCGGTGTTGAAAGAGGGCGTTTATTAAAAGTATTCTTGGCTAAGAGCCAGAGCCAAGGCATTGGTTTATCCCGCCTGCAAAATTCGTGACGCCGTCATTAAAAGGTACGCATCTTCACAATTTCCGTAATGAATGCATGTAGTTGATATATACCAACGTTGTTCACTTCTTAATTTTACAAAAATCGCAACAAATCGTAAGAAGGAGCTTCCGATTGTGAACGGAATAAGCCAGTGACAGTGTATTGATTAAAATGCTTGATGGTCACTAGCACAGCCAGAAGGATCAGGAGACCTGCTGGGAACTGGAGTTAATGGTCCTGAAAACATAGCCGTAATTGAATGCGAACATTTTGGTAAGTAACATGTTTTTATTGTTTTAAACTCAATCGTAATTTGAACATTGGAAAAGTGTTACAGCCGTGTAAATTGAAGAAACGCTAAACATTAACTGTTAGCACTGCACGTTGCTGAGCAAGTTTCAATAATTCGATTTTTGCCTCACAAGCCACATGTAACGAATTAACATTTTAAAACGCTAAGCGTGATCCAAAAGTTGAAAAATAAGCAGAAAATTGCATGAAGTCGTTGTATTAAGTCAATTGCCCGGGCCACCCAGGAAGAGTACAGAAGGGTTTAACTTCCCGCCCACAGAACAAATGACAGTGTTATCGGTCATGAAATCGTTGGATTTGCAAGAAGGAGAACCGTGGTGAGAGATTAAAGGAAGAAGTCGAGCTCATCGTTGGGCGATTTCACATACCCATTTAATCGCTCATGTTATTTTTGTATAGCCGTGTTTTGGTAGACATTGGTGCCAGTCTATTGTTTGAAGTAGTGGAACTTTTCATTTGGTCGATATGTTGTGCGTGGCAGACACACTGCTTGTTCGCACGGTGATCTTTTGAGAAATGGAGTCCAACACTTACAATGGCTGAGACGTGCAGTCATGATGTCCAACTGGCGTAATTTTATGGCCAGAGGCATGGGAATGGTGTTACACACATCTCGCCTTTAATTAAAGGTAATCATATGTGAATGATTTGATTTAATGGAAACATGTATGAGAAATAATGGACTAAATTGATGGAGATGAATGTTAATTGACTAGTCCAGCGTGGGCAAATAATTCAAGCTAGTTTGAACAATTAGGCTTGAATCTTAAAATGCTTAATAAGTTTCAACTAAAGAGAAAACTTTTAATGAAGGAGCAATTCTGAAGAAAGAAACCATGAAGATAAATTTTAACAAATGTAAAATGCCAGTATTGGTGTTTTTTTATTTGGGAATTTGGTCGAATAAGAACATACGCACAGAGTTATAAAACTCGGGTACTGGCAGTTGTGTGCCCTACATCATTTTTTGTATCAAGTCATTCAATGGCGTTTTTGAAAAGAAAGAATTGAATTGAAATTGGTATCAAATTTTGTGTGAGGGCAACCCCCGTTATATTCAACGAATAAATGCTTTAATTAAAATTCCATATAGTTAAAGAGTGATCGACAAATCTGTAAGAGAAGAAGGTCGATAATTATAATATTTATGAAGTGCGTACGGGGTACAAAAATATATTCAGATTCTCTAATCGTACGTACAAGCAACCACAGAATGAATTAATGAAGAATCATGCCCGTATTGTGTTTGTTTGCTCTTGAATTGAGTTTCAAACATTGCAGAAAATAGATTATATGCTGAGACTTGCTATTAGTAATGAAGTAATTCTAGCGAGATCATATAGTAATGAAAGTGTTTTAATTATTTCGAGGAAGAAACCTCATAAAGACAAATGATGTTATTAAATGAAGTTTGGCTATGAAACGTGGTATTGGAAGAGAGCATCTGGATTTAAACGATTAGCGCAGTTGAATATCGAGAACATGCAAGAGACGAGACAGTTTCATTTAAACAGACGCAGGAATGATGAGATTCTAAAGGTACACCAGCGGGTAGGTGAATGGAAGGACAAGACTGCATTTATAAGATGATATGGTTTTATTTGGATTTGAAGAATAGAACATTAAATTAGGTATTTATGTTATTACAACTCCTAAAAGGCAATGTGTTTAAATTCTATGAAGAAATCGTAAAAGCTTTATGTGAAAACATAGACGTGGCGGCATCCCTGAGGAATCACAACAGAGACTATAAGGAGGAAAATTGTGAACAGTGATGAGTTGTCGTTAAAGAGCAAAGAGTGAAGCCTGCAGGTCCAGAGAGAGGAACCATGTTCGTCGGCCAGCACTGCGGATAGAGATTAGCAGGTAAGTGGCTACAGTGATAGAATTTCGTCGAGCGTAGCCCAGTGCACCATAGTAAAGAGAGTGAGGAACTTACAGGAGAGGGAAAAGATTATGACTAGTGACAAGCCAGACAGAGTAGCCCCAACAAACCGCAGGATGAAAGTATATGATGCGAGCAATTCGGCATGCGATGCGCGGGCGGAGTGAATGCGAGACAGAGAAGGATGGCTTAGCTTAGGTGTTAATGGAGAGGCGTGTTTATGCAGACCGTACAATGGTTATGCCGCAGAAAGCAAGCTGAAGCAGAGGGTTACAAGAGAAGATGAAATTGTATCAAAAAGGAGGCGCGATAAAGGAACCATAATCCCAGCTTTGGGAGGCGATGCTGAGACAGATAGCGCTTGAGACCGATGCCAGTGAACATGTCAAGAAGATGTTGAAGTTTCAATAAGTACTGTTCATAGACTGCACATTTTTAAAAGATGAAGAGCTAGAAGAGGTTGAACTGCGATGAATGATTCAAACAGCCCCAGGACTGACAACTGAAGAGCAACAAAGACCGTAAGGTCTCAGGATTTGAAAATAAGTCAGATTTGTGTGTATCGCAGTGCCTGAGATGGGGACGCCTTTGTCGCCGCATGGAAAGAGGTCTTAAGATGAAAGTTTTGGAAGGCATTATGATGAAAGAGGTCAAGAACTGTCATCATAATGTGACAATGATGGAAAACATCATTGAAATAGATGATGAGAAGGGGAGACTAGCTTGTATAGTCCAGAAAGTTTTGAGCTGGAATGAGCACTGACATGCTTGCAGAGAGAGAAATCAAATGCAACATACTGGGAGTGTTAAGAAGGGAAAAGAGGTGGAATAGCTAATTGGAGGAAGAAGAGCAAAGAAATATCCATCAAGGATGTTAAGCGAGATAGGACTGTTTATATGATGAAAAATATTGTCAATGTTTGAAGCACCAAGAAGAAGTCGACAAGATGTGGGTAAAACAAGAGAAAGAAAATGGTTCAAAAGATTGCAAAGGGCCCTTAGAAAGGAAAGAAACAACATTACAAAGAAGAACAGTGATCAAAACAAGGAAGAACAAGCAAGAATGAGAGTTCAACAACTGAAGAGATGAAACAACCAAAAGAAGGTGGAGAAGAATGACAAAGTAAAATGAGTTATTAAGGAGGTTAATGATAAAAACATCCCAGAGAAAGACAAAGAAGCAAGAAAGAAAAGGAGAGACAGCAAGAGGAAAGACTTGTTTAATTAGGAAGGCGGTGAGTATGGACAGACGATGATGTACAGGGAGACTCGGGAGAACAACAATAAGTAATACAACAATAAAGCAATTGATGGCAGTGTTGGGAAATATTATAAATACAAAGTTTGGGACCCAGATGTTTAATTATCCGCACGCGTTATCTAAAACAATTTTTCACAGACTGATGCAGACATCCACTGCTATTATCATTGTATTTAGTAGCAGTTAGGGTCTCATATTTTTAAAATTATTGACCTACAATATTAATATTAGTTTTGGAGTGGGATGAATGAAGTTTTTAATTAATTATTTGTGAGAATTTGTAAATGTTCCCAAATGAACCGGAAACATGAGGGAAACGGGCCCAAGACTTAATTAATAATGGAGTCTGGTTAATGTCTAGTTGTTAGTTTTATGGGATAAAGATCTACCTTTAGGGTTTAGATTAGGGTTTGTTGAGGAATTGCGTGGATAAAGTATTGCACTAGATCATTTAAAATTTGTATAAATTATCAACCCTGTAAGCAATGAGATCAGATTAGAGAGAGAGGGTGGGGAGAGTATGAAGTAGTGAGAAGATTTCTGCCAGTGCTCAAGGCCAAAGGCACAATGATCGATAATCAAAGCCTAAGGAATAAAATTGTATTGTAAGTGTTTTGTGTTGTAAATACAACATTTGATTTTTCGATCGATGTCCAGAATGAATTTCTGTAGTTCAATGAATGAAAAGGAAATTATTCCTCTTTGAATTTCGCTGGAGTTATTATGCAAAGGAATGATGTTTAGTCCGTATGAAAGACACCTTCTGTAAAAAGCCCATTAATATTGTCGGTTATTGCAGACATCGTGGAACCTGCACTGAATGCGAATGGATTTGTTTCTCAAAGAAAAATAATCGCAAGTAAATTGTCAACGTACTAACAATATAGCGTTGTTGCATTTCATGCGTATTTTGCTTTAAAATGTTTTAACCATCATGAAAATTCAAGACGCCGGCTATTAAAAGTACACCTTTTAATTTTTAAACAATGTTGTTGGAGTGTTAGCGGAATTGTTGTTCACCACCGATAAAAATTGTTAACAACTAGGAGTCGAATGCAAGACCAAGAAGCCATGATATATTGCGACTGGGTAAAGCGCTTGATGGCTTACCATGTTAGCGCTAGGAATGTGATCCGTGAGATCACGCCAACCAAGTGAACACCATTCCTTTAAGCTTACTTTCAACGAACAAGTGTTTTACCTTGTAAGTAAGGTTTTACGTTTTAAACCCGACTTAGTACTCGAACGCATTGGTAATAAAGTAAAGGAGCCTAGAATGGGAGAAAACGCGAAAATTTAATCTGTTAGTAACTTACCACCACGGAGTATGCTCATAATTCGATTTTTGCCCCGTGAGCCATTATACAACGAATTAACATTTGAAATTTTAAGTTCAAGATCCCAGTTGAAAAAAGAAGTTGGGAAAATGCAAGAACCTCGTTGTATTAAGTCAATTAAATTGTGTCACCCAGACAATATGAAGGTTATTTAATCGTCTACGAGAACAATTATTATGGTTAATACTTCTATAAACTGGTTTTAGTAGTTTAGTTCCATGTGAGAGATTAAAGCAGAAACAGCCTTGAATGGTTATGTCTTTATCTCAACATGTTCACTGATTATTATTTTCATATGTCATGAGAAGGAACAAAAGTATAATCAATGTTTAAATAAAGAACTCTACTTCGAATACATACAAATATGTAAGAAGAAATACTGCTTTAATCACCAATAATTGAAATGAGTTCAAATACATTTGTACTATTTATATCAAAAGTCAAAATGAGTCCAACCTTTTACAGAACTTGCAGAATTAAGAGTATGCAACTAAATATAAAGTATATCCTTCGTGTTTTTAAATTTTCATATAAAACTACAGGGAATGATTTTGATTTAAATGTGAAAATGTTGAAGAGGGCGAAGGCATTTAATATGAGATGTTGTTCATATTGACTAGAAATTATAAATATAAAAGGCACAATCAAGCTTGGCTCACTGGAATTAGTTTGAAACTACAATGATAAGTCAATTCATGATAAAACCTTTGTTTAGTTAATAATTGTAGTTTAATCCATAGAGTGTTGAAGAGAACTTCCAGCATTAAATGTGAAAATGCCAGCATTGGTGTTTTTAGTTTGTAATTTGTTAGAGTGGTAATAATTACATGCATGAGCAATAAAATCTCAGTCATGAAAGCAATTTCGCATCATTTGAGACTGAAGTTTAATGACAGCCACATTTGAAATCCTAGTTAGAGGCACGATTACTCATACAATGGCAGTGTGGTGGCACTTTTTTGAAAATCCAACAACCCTTGCTGCTGACAGATGGATTAGTGATGACATCACATGACAGTGTTCCGAGTGGTACACGCATTGTTTATGACAATGTTTTATTTAACATCGTGTTAGAAAAAAACATCCATTGCTTGGACAAAGAAAACTCGTATACGTACCAAACTTTAACCAATGCAGATTTGCTCCGCAGAGCTGGAGTAGCTGCTACAGAAGGCAGAACAATAATCGCCATGGCCTGAATACTTTTACATAGAAGAATACTGCATAGAGGAATAGAAGTAAATTTGATTTAGAAGAAAGTCACACTTATTATGCTCTTTTCCCAGCCAGGACTAGTTGTTACTTCTATAAGTCTTAGTTCACTTCGGGGAAACCCCTGAATTTGATGATGTTGTTGGAGCTCTGTTGTCTGAAGAAACCTGAAAAAGGTCAGAATTCGAGAAACCTTCTACATCGTAAGAAACAGATGTTAGAGGCTGAATTCAAAGAAAAACGCTTTAACAAAACACAACAAATCTGCGTTCAAATCAAAAGGGAAGAAGTGTAGAGCGAAAGTGTTGGTTTTAGTGAAAATTGGGACATTCGAATAAATATTGTTGGAAGAGACAGACAAACATCCAAAGGGGAGACTCTTCAACGAGAGAGATAAAGAAGCAAACACTATAGATACAGAGTTCGATGCTTCCAGCAGTATTCAGGTATGAGTGATGAAGTATACTCAGATTAATTTTTCAAACTAATCACTGATCAACATTGGTCATTAAATTACGGTGCGTCAAATCACATGTGCATTTATAAGGGCAGGTTTAATCACATATGTTTATATTAATGATGGAGTAGTTTACATGAAAATGATGTCTCATGTAATGTTGTTCACAGAATTGAAGCATCCAGTTAAAAGTGTCTACATGGTACTAAATATAAAAATTCCTAAGCTGACATGAAGACTATGTACCTAAACTCAGAAAAAATCTTATTTAATTTCTCGTGGAGTACTTAGACACAATGGATATAAGACTTTAGTCTCAAGGTGGAGTATATGGAAAATTTACAAGGATTCTTATTATTAATGAAAACGAAAAAATATTGCATATTTTTCGATTAGAAAAGCAGGAGCGATTATGATCTTGTCTTCAGATGTCACATAATAGTCGATCAATTCTATATCTATGGCATCAAACGTTGGGCCATATGAGCGAAAGAGGATTAAAAATCTTATCCGATCGTATGTTACATCTGCGCTAGTTTAAAATCTTTCACTAGTAGTTTCATAAAACATCTATATATATGGGAAACAAAGCGAGCATAAGTTTAAAATCGGAAAACATACTAGTAAAGGAACTTCTTGATTATATCCATTCTGCGATGTTTTGGGGTCCCGTGATCACCAACTCATGTGAGGATCATCATATTTTATATATTTTGATGCAAGATGATTTCTCTAGAAAATTGGTAGGTCACGCATGTTAAAGAAGCAGCCCTAAAAGTGTATTCACAGCTTTTCAAGCAGATTTAGAGCATTAGTAGAAAACACTCATGAAAGAACTATTAAATGTTTACAGAGCTGTCAATGGTGAGTTGAATTCTAAAGATTTGATAATAACAAGAAGTTGAGATCAAAGACATAGAAACTACTTCTATATACTCCTCAACAAAATGGAGTTACTTGGAACGCATGAACGAGGACTCTCTTAGAGAGAGCAAGATGTATGCTTAGTAACGCAAACTTTCTGAGAAGGAATTATGGGATAGAAGCTGGTATCTATAGCACAGTCATATTTGATAAATCGATCACATCTAGCCTAATAGGATGATGATTCTCAAGAGGCATGGAAAAGGGTCTTCATCATGATTATTCTAAATTTGAAAGTTTTTGGGTTGTGATGTATGTTACTAATTCAAGACATCGATGTTGACTGAAATTATATCCTAAATCAAAAAGATATATATTTGTTGGATATGGTGATGTGGGATTATAGGGATGCGAGTTGTGGGATCCCTACAACTCACAAGATCATCATGTCAGAGAGATGTTAAATTCAATGGATTCTCACTGATAATCGAGTATAGATAATAAATTGAGAACAGAATAATGTACCTACTGTACACATTCGGGTTGAAAACCGGCTTGAAATACGTGATGATCAGATAAATGAACTCCCGTTCATATCATGAACAAGTTTTAGATGCAGATCATGAAGCAACGTATTTCGATCTCGATCGCCAGATGAAGTTCTGAATAAATAGTCGACAAATTGTGGAAGTACCTGGGAAACATCTTTAAGGAGGTCCACTAGACTGCATACGACCTCCTAAAAGGTACTGATGATTATGTTACTCGATTTAACTTTTAACTCACCACGATGATGAACTATGCTACAGAGAGCTATGAAGGTCTCTACGATGGTAAGTGGAAAGAAGCAGAGAGGGATGAGATGGATGAAGGGCATAGATAAGAATGCCACATGGGACTCTGGCGAGAACTTCCCAAAGTGGCAAAACTGATGGGATGTGAGAATGGGTTTGCTAGTTGAAGAAAGGTGTTGATGATACGAGCTGAAGACACTACGAACGATCGCGAAAAGGTTTTTTCTCAGAAAAGCGGGACATTAAAGATCTTTTCATGAGATATATGTCACCGATTGTAAATTGTTTAATTTGAGATTGTTTAGCATTATTTGCTTTACTTGATTTATAATTACAACAACTAGATGTTAAGACTGCATTCTCTACATGGATATTTAGATGAAGAGATTTATATGGAACATAGCGAAGGATATAAAATCAATTTAGAAATTTCTTCTATAAAGTTCTAAAGAAATCATGTGGTATGGTACTCAAGGAGATCAGCACGACAGATGGTACAAGAAATTTGATTCTTTCAAGTATGAGTCAAAAATTATAGTGAATGAATATGTCATTGTGTTTACTTTCTGAAATTAGTAATGTCATATCATTATCTTGAACGTATCATATGTTGACGATATGCTTTTAGCCAGTAAAAAGCATGAATCAGAGATCAACGGAGTTAAAGGCTCGGCTGCAGATAGCTGTGTTTTGAGTGATGAAAATATAGAGTAGTGAAATGATTTTTGGGCAATGGACATTTTCTGAACGGGAGGGAGCAATGGTAAGTTGTGAACTTATCACAATAGAAAGTATATTGTAGAAAGACATCTCTGAGGGTTTGGTATGAACAATGCAAGCATGCTTAGGTCCCCTTTATGCTTTCCCATTTTAAGCACCCTTCAAGTTATGTCTGTCCTAACACTAATAGAAGAAAGATATATGTCTTGAATTACATATGCCCAATGTGCAGTTGGCGCAGGTTTGACATGTCATGTATGGTTTCGTACACGACATGATATTTCACATGTATGATTGGGGTTGTCAGCAGGCATATGGAAAATCCAGGGAAAAGAGCACTGAATTAAGTGATGTGAAAATGGGTGCTGATGATTTCGAGAGGCACGAAGTGATTATTGTATCACTTTATTGAAGACAAGTAGTGAATTTGTTTACGGATATGCTGATTCTGATTTTGCGGGTGATTTGGATAGAGATGTGTCAACTTGAGGTATGTCCTTTTTCTCTTGTAGGTGGAGCTACTTAGCTGGATGTCAGTCTATGAAACACTGTTCTTTATCCACTACGGAGAGCGAGAATACATACCGCTCACATGCTTTCAAAGAAGCGGTTTTGGTTGAAAGGGTCCTGTTTAGTGAGTTTGGTAGGCTGCAAGACAACATATAAAGTTATTTTCCACATTGTATAAAAATTTATTTAGCTGAAAAATACGCCCATCATATTAAATCAAAGCATATACCTATAAAGTACCATTTTGGTAATACAAAGTATCACCAATGGGGAGTCTCTCTTTTGGAAAAAAGTGCAAGTATATTCACCAAAAGAATTTTATTATAGCTACGATGGCGTTTGGCTTCTTTTGGTTTGTAGAGAAAATGAAGAGACAGAACAGGTCAGATTAATTGTTGCGGGAGATTGTTGAGATTTTCATATTACTAGAGCAAATCTCTAAGGAAGAGGAAGAGCATGAAGATGTGGGAAACTGGCTGTTGTAACTTCCCGTTGAATAATAATAAAGTCAATACCTGCTAGTATAGTTCGCATTGGTTGCGTGTCCATTTTTTAAATTGTTGTTCTGCCATTTATTGTTGTGATTTATTTTTTTTCCATGTTGTGCTTAATTCTATCAAATGCACCATTAAAAATAACCCTGCAAAGAGTGTGATTTGGGATGAGGTATTTGCTGGGAAAGAATGTCAATGGTATTTGTATATAAATTTTTTCCATCATCATCATTTAGTTAATATCGCCATAGCTTATTCCCGCGTTTACTATGTATGTATTATATACACCATTGCAAACTTCGAATACTTTTAGTGATCAAGTGAGACCTTAAATTAGTCAGACATTACATTTTCACTTCACCTGCACATTTTATGTTTGTTTAATAAAATGCAAATAGTAACCCATACAATAGTGTCGACAGAATGAAAGAAGCTAAGAAAACTAGGACCGAAATAAGAATAAAGTAAATTAATAATGAAAGATTACATTCATTAAATAAATAAAAAGTATGGCACATTAATCATATGACTTAAAGATAGAAATCATATAAAGGAACCTAAGAAATATAATAAATTAAATAGATAAGTTTTCAACATATAAATTTATAAGAGTATGAGTTTATAAATAACATTATAGCAGTGGAAAGAATATATGTTAATGTAATTTATATATAATATATTCCTTCTTTAATTTTTTATAAGAATTGTGTGATAGAAGATAAAGGTAGAAATTAGAAGACAAAAATAATTTCATGAATGTCACAGTATCCAATTCCAAGACATTACCTGTAATCATACACGACCCAAATCGTGCAGTTGTTTCTATTTCATCAAATGTTTATGTTAGGAATATATTCCTCTCTCCAAAACAGAATAACTTCCTTCTAATATATGAATATACTGGTAATAATACTCAACAATGATGGCCGATCCACATTGAAGAAGATGAAGACCAAGCAACAGTGACCAAATCTTTAGTTATGTATGTCATGGAACTCTATTACTCACCATGCTAGATGGTTTTTGGACTAAAAGGAAATCATTAGAGGTAGTTCTTTATTAGTTGTTAATTTTTGATAATATTTTTAGGAATAATTCAAACTTTAGTATTTTAAAAAAATTATTCAAAATAAGTATTCTTCTCCATAGACTATGTTTCATGGTGAAAATCTATAAATATTTCCACATACAAATTCTGAAAGAAGAAAATCTATAAATATTTTCATTTGTATTTTTCCACATTTTAACCCCATACCCCCAGATCCTCATATATCTTCTTAGGGAAAAAGGACACACTGTTACACTAAATGAGAGATCCAGAAGATTTCAAGGTGCCTTATGAGATCCCATATCTTTTAATATTCCTTTTCATATAGATAATTTTAAAGGCTTGAGGTGCTCCTCTTCCAGAGAGTTATTGTGGTATTTAGAATTCTAAAGTGGAAAATATTTTGCAGGAGTCAATCAAATTTTTTGGGATAAGAGTCAATAAATTCCTAAAATGGATTCATTTATCACCTTACTACATATTTGATATATAGAAAACCACCAAGTAGGTAAGAAGCAATGATTACACTATAATTCAATTCAAATTTCTGCAATATCTATAACCATTTGCAATAAGCAGCCACAGTTGTTTAGCTTGACATTAAAACCAAATATTTTAAATTGTCATTAGTAAAAGTGCTCACAACTACTACTCACTGAAATTTCTCTTTCATAATCGAGAAAGTATAGATTATTATTCAATTACTACCATCCTGAAGTGCTATATAAGTTTTCAATTACCACCTAAATAATAATTTTTCTCTATTATTACAAAAATAAATATATACCATTCAATGAGAATACACAAATGAGATGAATTTTTGGCCATCAAAATCCTTAGACCATTTTTTGAATGTATATATTTTATTATCAACACCTATACACCACCTAGACAGAAAAATATAGAGAAGGTATGTTATATGTATGCCATGTCTTTTGAATTATTATTTAGCAAGTGATATATACAATGGTAATTAATGTTAGTTTACTAGCCGTGTATTGTATTGCAGCGAGGTAAGCTGTAGAAAGCTTCTAAAATATTTTTTCACATTTAAATATTACCTGTACTTTTCAACATGCTGCTGAAAATTATATTCTTCCAACACCTATTTGAATCTAGGTATGTGAGTATATTAAGAAAAATCATACTTTGATCTGCCTCAAAGAAGAAGCTAAACTGATTATACATACCCAATTATAGCATTCCTTGATTTTTATATTATTTTATAGCTTTAGGCTCATTGTTGTAAGTAAAAAAAATAAACACACTTGCTGTAAGATTAGATAATAATAATTTTTAATATCTAGTCCAAGCTCAATTCTTTCAAATGCCTGGATTTCCAAGCTCCTCTCTAAATTCTTGTATCACTTAGTTACCATCTCGACACTTTGCCTGCTATTCTGTGTCCTAATTTTGTATTTTTTAGCAATAGCTAAACAACTACTCAACAAGCTTCATTTCTGGTTACCTCACAGCAGAAACTGGTGGACACAAGGATAAGACTAGAATGAGTTTTCTTTGAAAGAAAATTATTATACTTAACATTCTCATCTACATGGATTTGTGTAACTTGGTATTTCTACACAGAAACATACCCAACAAGATAAATTTCACTACCTTATTATCCAAATTCGAAATTTATCCTTAGGCCCATGATCATAAAACCTTGCAACTAAAATAATATGCTAAATCAATGACTTCTGATGGAATTAAATGAGATTTATTTAAGTAACTCCACAGAGTGTCTTCCTATAGAATTAGTAAAAAACTTATTAAGTAACATAAAATAGAAATAAATCAGTACAAAATTTTTATCATTAATCTCTAAGGATACTTAAAACTCCTCCCCACAAGTCCTATTTATGTATTCTGCTTTCTTATTCCATTTCTAAATATAAATTTATTCCCATATAATAATAATTTTGTATACATTTAGTATCCACAGTGGAAAATATCTCATCAAGTAAGCTGGACAACTTCATAATATTCTTTCAACCACCACATCACCCAATGAAATGATAATAATCATATTCTCCTTAGTGTTCCCATTAAGAAACCACATTTGATAAGATATTCTTATTATTTTCCATCCATGAGAAGAAGAATAATTATCATCTTAGGAAATGAGGCCATGTCTTTATACATGCCACTTAGTAGACACTCTCATTTTCATATTATTTTAGCTATGAAGGCCAGTCACAAAGGGTAGCAACAAATGACAATTCAAATTGAGAAACTATAATTGTATATATCAAGGCATTTTTTCTCCAAAGTTCTTTATTTTGAGGCTAAGGTGGAGTTCCAAGTTCCTCTTATAAATTTTTCATCTTTGTTTATTATTAAATAAAAGAAAATTGAATGAAGCATTATGTCAAAATTTTATAATATTGTGTGGTTTATAAAAAAATAATCACATACCCTCTTTCTCACCATAGTTACATATATAGATGATTTAGTTTTAAAAACAAAAATTCACACAACAGAAAGCACTGCCTATCTATATGATCCCACCCTTGTGTATGACTTCACAAAGAACTACATATACGATGACACATTTCATAACCTTATTATATAATAAACTCAAAATGCCCATCTTGTATATGATCAATAAATCCTTTGAAACTATAAAACATGTATAGAAACTGGAGGATATTCTATTTTAGTTAAGCACTAATATGGTGTGTTTTTCCAAGATCTAGTTTAAAAAATATTAATGAGTGGGTAACATAACAGAATTGTTTTTAATTAAAATGTTTACCTAATCAGATCATAAGCATACTTAAACTTCCTCAACGCAGTCCTATTTTGGGTATTCATTCTATCCTATTTTCAAACCAAAAGTTATTTTATTGCTGAACAAAGATCTCTCATTAAAATATCAGTAGAAATGTATCTGTTAAGAACTCTTTAGACAGCCCTATCCCTGCCAGGGCAGGTCTGGACTCTAGGATTGAAAGGGACCTATTTCTATAACTACGGTTAAGAAGGAAGCATCGTGGATGATAGAAAAAATGGGACCAAATAACTGAAATAAAACTATCTAATTGAAGTTCAAATACCAAGGTGAAATTAAATATCTAATCTTACCATATGAATACACTAAAACTTATTCCAATTTAATAAACAACCATAGCATATTAAAGTTTAATTGAAATGCTAGCAAAAGATAACTCTCCGTTTAAGAAATTTTAAACAGAAAGGATATTAACATATTGTATTCATACCATTGGACACCACCACATACATTGAAAGATAACATTCTGAACTATATTAAAAATGAGGTAAAATTATGAAAACAAATATATAAACATATGCAAATTTGCAAAATATCATATGACAAAAAGAAACTAAATACAATAGATAAAATACACATATCCATCTGAGAAAGCTTAAGTGAAATCTCAAGATATTCTAATCCGTGAATTTGAAAATAAAACTCAACCATGTACAAAATGCACACTGAAAGATAATTCCACATAAAATCAATGCCTAGATGTGATCCTTTATAAAATATGGGAGGTAGTTGAGCAGAAACAACTTCAAACCAAAAATATTACAACTCAAGACCTTTTCCGCATGAATGGCTTCAAATATGAAAATGGTATGAAAACAGACCCTACTACTACCGTTACAATCTATCAACTGAAAAACAAATGCCATTTTCAGAACTATCATTGCTTTTCCCTCTCACTCGGGAGGTAGCTATGTGGCCTCACTATTTTCATGACTTTCCATGACACCATCTTAATGTAACCGTCCAAATGTGATGTGTACCTGCGTGAGAATTTCGGGAATCAAACAATCAACAACGTTTGACAGCATTTAATAGCTAATTGACCATTCGAGGGACTAATTGATAGTCCACATGGTCCCAGATATTGTTTCAAATGGCTTTGACCAGTTGATTTTTATTCAAACATTTCTTCTTTTCCATCTTGCTCTGTCTTCACTTTAAGAAGAAAACTGCCTAGAACAATTATCCGAAATGAGATTAATTGCATATGTCGTTCATTATAAACCGTATTATAATACCTAATGCGCTGTACTTCCTTGACATAGCTTTCCTCGTTTTCATTAACTCGTCGTCTTCGTTCCAGAACAATGAAGATTTCCTTCTCGTTTTTTCTTCTATTTTAGGAAGATTAGCTTTTTCTTCCTTCTTCTTGTTCCACAGCTAAGTAAGAAATCGTTAGGTTCTTTTATTCATCACCATTCTCTTGTTCAGATTAATCAATGCGGCCTGATTGCATGATGATTGTTATATCAATAAACGACTCTGTTTGAGCTAATTTTGTACAAAAAATATCTAACTGCTGAGACAGTAGTTTATTGGCTTCAAGAGCTTCTGTTTTTAATTCATTCAATTTGGGAAAATCTTTGAATTTATCTAAGGCTGCTTGAAATTATTTTTCTTGCACAATCTTTGTGTTCCTTTCATCTTGTAACAAATTTTGTAGCTTGCAATCTCTTGATTCAACTGTCGCTGATTACTTAAAGTTTGTTCATCAATTTTTTTCTTTTCTGTGACAAGCTGCTCTTCTAGCTCTTTAATTCTGAGCTCTCGATTTTGAAATTTCTGTTCAAATTTAGCAATTTTCTGCTGATTTTCATTAGCTTGTTTTTCAAGTAAAGCTAGATGTAGATCTTTCTGAATCATCAACTGAGAAACTTCTGCAGCTTTATCTATTGTCGCAGCACTGTATGCTCCTGCATATTGAGATAACTTAGTGAGATCCTCAGATGGATTCACTTCGGCATTCTTATAAACAATACTCATGAATTCTTCCTGTGAAGCAAAATTGGTGTCCTGATCCATCTTCCTTATTTTTCTCTGTTTTTTAAAAACAACCTTATGTTTAGGGCTATAGAATACATCCAGAGGAGGGATCTCCTCAATTTTCAACACAATTTGTCCTGTAGGATGTTCAGGAATGATTTCAATATCTTGATCTTCTGGATTTTTCTCTTCAGGATTATCCTGCAGTCCTAATTGATGAGCAAATTGATCATACTGTTTCAACAATTGAGAGGAAATATTAAGATTAGTGGAATCTACAATTTTCTTGGTATTTTCATTTCCTCCAAGTTGGGTATCGGATTTCTCTGTATTTCCTTCTTGTTTACTAGTTTTACTGTCTGAACTTTCCTTTTGGCCATGCACATTAGTATCATTACTTGTGTATTTCTTCTCTGTTTGAGTTGTAGATTGCTGATCAATATTTTCTTGGGATTTCTCATCAATGATCATCTTTTCAGTATCTATAACAGGATCATTTCTTGTTACTTCTTCTTGTGTCTGTACAATGGGCTGGTCAGTAGATAATTGTGTAGTGGGCTTACTGGTAGATGCTTCTTCTGTTGTTTTGCCAGATTTATCTTCTATCTCTGCCTCTTGCATAGGAACCCTTAGTTGATCTAGAGGAATTTTTAACAATCTTTTCCTTTTGAATAACATAAATTTATTCATTTCTTTTTTCTGAAATCTGGACTTGGCCAAATTATAGACTTGAGAAAAATCATTTAATGAAACAAACAAATCATCAAGCTCATCTGGTTCATGCTCGAATCAAGCAATCAAAACTGAAGAAGTAACATTAAAAGCTACCTTTTGTGGATCATACTGTCTCCCCGGGACTGTTGCTAATTTAAAACCCTTTATTTTGGTGACTTCCTTTTTTGCATGCTTGAATTCATTCAAAGTAAAATGTCCACAATTGAATGGAAACGAAGGCCACATTATTTTCTTACTATTGCTCAGAAACCTGGACATCCCTTCAATTGTTAATTGATAGGATATTTCTTGAGCTAAGAGTTTATTCGGGACAATAAGGGGGAGAATCTGGGGTTCCACAATACTCCCGAAAATCCTAACATACGTGAATTTCTCTTCTCCAAACGAGTCTCCTATTGAGGATAAGTTAGATTTAGCTTGGTCAGAGAATCTAGGGGGAAGGCGATTGAAAAATATTTGAAAGACTGGAATAAGGAAACCATGACATATATTATATACGTGATCTTTGAAATGAATTTTCCAAAGGAGGTTATGATATATGTGAATCGGAGTGGGATCTTTAGCAGTCCATTTCCATCCTAACAAGGGAAACTCAGAATTGAAACAAAGGGCATCTAAAATATAAGCACAGAAGAAAAAGGGAGTGGCATTTCCAGCACTTTTATCTTGTCTGTATTCAAGTATCCTATTAGCTATCCTATCAGAAAGAATAACAACCCAGTCCATAATTTCGGAATTGACAGCAGCTAGGATTAAAGGAACCATTTGTATAGAAAACCTAGAAGAATTGTTATTTCCAAATAATCTGCACATCATAGCAGCGGCATAGCAGTATGGGGGCAAAAGAGAATCTACTGAATACATACCGGATGATTCATTTTTGTGTTTTTCGGGATTTTTCCTCCATTCTTTGATAGGTTCAGATTGAACCTTATAACTGTCAGCAAACTCTTTGACAAATTATTTGTTATAAAATTTCTGTGGATCAGAAAGATGATACATTGCCTTGATGTCTTCTGCTTTGAATGATCCAAAAGATGCTCCAGAAGCTGAAATAAACATTCTGTCTTTAATTTTTACACTATCGATGACCCATCAAATCACATCATAATAAGGAATGATGTTTGTTCTGGCTGCGATTCGATGTAGGAATGAATTTGCAAGTGTTCTATCAGTAACTTCAGAGTTGGAATCTGAGTTATCTTCATCAGGTGTCGATACCTTTGCTATTGTGACTTTAGGGTTTTCATTCTCCAATAGATTATACACTCCTTCCCATGTCATTCTGCCGAGCCCTTGACATGATGTATCTGTAACTAGTTTCAGCTTTGCTGGCTTTTCCTTTGAGACTGTAGGAATCTCAACAAACTTAGCGGCACCATCAGCCTTCATTCTCCTTGTTCTCTTTGACATTTCTATGTCTGATATTGTTTCCCTCGGTCCGCGAATGAAAAGATTTGGCGTTCTTTGATTCTGCAAGGCAATAAGCTTCTCAGTCGTGATGAACAAACAAGTGAAAAGAACAACTAAAAATCATAATTCATTATTTATTGATTCCGTATAACACTTAAATGTTCTTTTTGGGTCACACTTCGCGTATTCAAAACAAAATCATAAGCCAATATTTATTTGATTTGTTATTTATTGTCGATCGTACCATTGGAGATTTGGCGCTTGTGAAATATTATAATATTACTTATTTCGAATTCTTCCAATGTGTAATATTAAATGTCAATCACAATCGGAAGTATTCAAATGGTACATAGATATCATAATACAGATTTATCCGATTGCCAATTGCGATTGCTAACTTCTCTGATTCCCGATTAGATGGTGGTATATTGCATCAGGGAGTTTCCATAAAAAATATTTATTAATGGATTTCTCCGATTTCCGACTGCAATATGGTGGGGTCTACTGTATAAATATTCTTCTCATTTAAGTGAAACAAATGTTTATTTCCTTTTGAAAAGTGTTTTATAATAAAGCGCGTCGCAATTGGAGAATTTTCAATTGACCAAAAAGGATTTATTAAAAGTGCTCTGATCGCGCGATTGCGATTAATTGCATCGGAGATTTTGAACATGTATGTAAAACTTCTCTCAAAGATTTCTTCCGATTTCCGATTTCTGATTACTGTTCATGGGACTTTTGTAATTGATTTATTTTCTATAATAAATTCTTTTATATTTGATTGGATCGGAAGTTTTTTAAATGTTGTATTTGTTTGTACACACTTGGTAACAAAGATATGCAATGAGTCATTCAAAATAATGAATCTTTATTTCTAAGTCTTTTATTCCTATATAAAAAAGAAGAAAAAGGGACCCTATTTCTAAATGAATTTTATTCTAAATTTTTAAGAAAAAGGGAGGGTTGTTGTACAGTACAACAATTGGCAATTCACTGAAAGGAACAGTTATCTCTGAAAAATAAAATGAATACTATATTTCTAGTAAGTAAATATTTTTAAAGATAATGAAAACTATCTTAAGATAATCAAAAATAAAATCTAACTATGAAAAAGAATAAAAATTACTTACAATTTCTTTCTAATATCTTGAGAATAAAAACATTATTGGGTTATCTCAAGCTTTGATTGGTGTTAATAATGAAGTAAGTGGATTTCTCCAAGTCTGGTTTTTATAATATACTCTATTGTCATAGGCATTGCCTCTGCTGCCTGCAAACGTTCATAGTCTCGACAGGGTTACCTTTTAACTATTAACTTATTCATTGTCCCATCCAATTAAAATTATGACCTTTTAAAAGATAAATTCATAAGACATTTTCTCTCATGTTTTTGTCTTTTACTAATTTTTTATTTTTAAGAGCCATTGTTCTGGTTTGGTAGCCAGATAATAACAATGTCATTCACTAGTTGTAATTAAACTGAACAAGCTGGCTCGTGATGAGACCCCTTGTCTTACATTTATAAGCCATTACCCTGTTTTGATATGCAGTATTGGTAATGTCAGTTTTATTACTTCTTATGAACATGGTAAGCAGGCTCGTGATGAGACCTCTTATCTCTTAAAATTTTCGTATAATTTCTTAGAATTACATTCTAAAAAATCACAACTTAAATGGATGGGATGAACTAATTTTATCCTTAAGAATCAATGGATGACAATTTTCAGAGTTTCTTGAGTACCAGATCTTTGAAAAATCTTTACTTTTATGGATAACCTTTCTTGGCTCAATAAACTTATAATGATTTACATTTTCCTCAAGTTTTCAAAAGATCATGCAAATGATTAGAATAATCTTTCAAAGTTTAACATCTTATTTTAAACTATCCAAAGACTGTGATTATCTCTTTAAAAATTCTTATTTACACAAAATAAATATTTATAATATTCTTCCTAAGAAATTTTCTAAATAGTAAACAGTCAATTAGAGACTTATTAACAACCTTTATTTGCAAAACAATTAAAAACTTTGTAGAAAGGAATATGTACAAGTAAGAAGTGGTTACCTCCTTATGAAAAGAATTTCTTTAAGACAAGCCCATTTACAGGAAGAGATTCTCTCTTTCCTGTTAAATCTTGGAGTATGAATGTATTTGAGCCTATCTTTTCAGCAATCTGAAATGCTCCAAGCCACATTTTCTGAAACTTGGTATGCTTACCTTTTTCTTCATGTGCTTTATCCTATTTCAGAACAAGATCACCAATTAACAAAATCTTTGAGCCTGTAGAACTTGCATCAAAACAAGATTTTACAAGTTGTTGATGTTTTTCATGAATAATTTTTTCTTTATCTCTATCTTCTTCTAGTTTAAGGATTTGATCATATCTCAATTGAATGGATGAAGAAGGATTTTCTTCAATAAATTGCACTAGGGCTAATGATGGAAGAGCTAAATTTGATGGTATCACAACTTCTTTTCCATAAACTAAATTGAAAGGTGAAGTTCATTGAAACTTTTTCAGTAATACGATCAGCCCATAGTGCAAAGATTAAATACTTGTGCCAATTCTTTTGATTTTGATCAATGGTCCTTTTAATGATTTTGATAAGATTTTTGTTAGTGGATTCAGCCAAACCATTACCTTGTGGATAATAATTTGCTGAATATTTCAATTTGAAATCTCTTTTGACTGCAAATTCCATTATACTGTTTCCAGAAAAATAAGATGCATTATCAAAGACAAGAGCATTAGGTACACCAAACCTGGTTATGATGAATTGATCTATGAAATCAAAAATTGTATCAGAATTGGCTACCTTCAAAGGGATTTATTCTACCCATTTTGTAAAGTAATCAGTTGTTGTAAGGATGTATTTATGTTGTTTGGAAGAATGAGGTACTATCTCACTAATAATATCAAGCTCCCATTGCTCAAATGGTTGTTCAATATTTACCGGTTGCAAAGGAAAAACTGGTTTCTTTTGTCTTCCACTAGTAGTTTGACAAAATTTGCACTTCCTTACATAATCATGCATATCTTTAAAAAGGGTAGGCCAGTAATAACCAGCATGAATTATTTTGTGAGCTGTGGTATCACCTCCAAAATGACCTCCTGCTGGTCCATCATGCAATTCCTGCAACACCTTTTCAGCTTCAGTCTTTTCAAGACATCTTAATAGGATTGAATCATAATTCTTTCTGAATAACACATTATCAATGATCTCATATTTAATAGCCTTCAATCTTAAAGAATGTTTGTTCTTATAGCTGAGATTAGAAAGAGCATACCCATTTTTCAAGTAATAGATGAGATCAGCATACTGAGATTCAGAATCTGTAATACTTATCTGACTAACTTGAATATCATTGTTTGGACCTTGATTTTTCGGTATGTTATGAGCTCCTGCCAATAATCTACAAAAACCTTGTCCTCTAACAATCTTATCAGGTTTAATATCAATATCATATTCTTGCAAAGATGTTACCCAATTAGCTCTCTTTTCTCCTACTTCTTTTTGAATTAATAATTGTCTCACTGCAGAGAATGGGACAATGATTTTTGTATGTGTTTTCAAGAGAAAAGGTCTGAAATGTTTGATTGATTTAAACACAGCAAAGTATTTTTTTTCAACATCGGAATAATTCAGCTCAGCTCCTTGCATATTTGAGCTAAAGAAAGAAATTGGTGCCTCAATTTTCTGATCATTGAGTTGTGCTAAAACAACAGCATAAGATGTTTCGGTGGCCAAAGTATACAAAGTAAAATCTTTAGAAAAATCAGGGGTATTCAATGCTGGTGCATTAATGATCGCTTGTTTGATTGCCCCAAAGGCTTCTTTCTCTTTATGCCCCCATTTGAATACTGAATTTTTCTTGATCATATTTTGCATAGGTAAAACAATTTGAGAGAAATCGAGAATGAATCTTTTTACAAAATTTATTTGCCCAAGAAATGATCGCATGGATTTTTTATTATGAGGTAAATAAATATTAGAAATTTCTTTTACTCTATCTGGATCAATATATATACCATCTTTTGACACAACAAATCCTAAGAGTTTTCCTTCATCCAAAGCAAAGAAATATTTCTTTAGATTTAAGGAAATACCAAACCTTCTACATCTTTCAAATATTTGCTTTAGATCATGTAGATGATTGGCTCTCTTTTTTGAAAATACTGTTATGTCATCAAGATAAACAAAAACTGATTTATTGATCAGACCTTTAAATGCTATGTCCATGGCTCTTTGGAAAGTTGCTCCAACATTTATTAGACCAAAAGGCATTTTCTGATAAGCATAGGTTCCCCATTTTGTTCTGAAAGTTGTTTTCAATCTGTCATCTGGATGAACTAAAACTTGATTATAGCCTGAAAATCCATCAAGAAAGGACATGAGTTCAGAACCAGCTACCTTTTGAAGTATCTATTCCATAGTTGGTAATGGGAAATTTTCTTTTAAACATGCTTTGTTTAAATTTCTAAAATAAATACAGATTCTTATATCACCACTCTTCTTCCTTACAGGTACCATATTGGAAACCCAATTGGAGTGCCTTACAAGAAAAATGATTTTGGATTTTAAAAGTTTATTAAGTTCTGATTTGATTTGACCTTCGAGATTTGGATGAATCTTTCTTAACTTCTGTTGAACAGGTTTAATATCAGGAAGCATTGGAATTGTGTGTTGAATAACCAAAGTATCATACGTTTTAAATCATCATAATTCCAAGCAAAAACATTTTTATATTTGTTCAGAAGTTTAATGAAAGCATTCCTTTCCTCTGGAGTTAAATTGAGTCCTAAATTAACATTTTGAGGATTAGACTCAGAACCAAGATTTACTAATTCAAACTTCAAAGTGGAACTTTGAAGTTTAGTATTAGTGACTTTCTTGAATCTGTCTTTAATATCATATAAGTCCTCTAATTTAACAACAGATTTCGGAATGGGATTTTCATTACCTTTTGAGGCAATTTGTAAATCATGATCATCCTCATCAATAATTTTTTCATCATATGATTTCTCTGAAGTCATGAAATTTAAAATATCTTGATCATGGTAAAATACTCTCCAATTTGTGATATTATCTGGAACAGATGGGCGAAAAATAAATTCTACTAAAAATCTATCAGTACTGCAATCTTCAGCAGGAAGGAGTTTGGATGCAACATTAGCTAACAAATCAGCTAATGTATTTTGATTCCTAGAAATAGAAGAAATATTGAATGCTAAAAAATGAGTGGTAAGATCTTGCACTAGGGTTTGATAGTGTTTAAGATGTCCTAAAAGGCAATGGATAGTATTCCTAACTTGTTTTATGACAATTTCGGAATCACCAAAGACTTTCAAGTATTTAACATCTAACCCTATAGCTTTATAAAGTCCTTGAATCAAGGCTTCATATTCTGCAGTATTGTTTGTACACTCAAATTCTAACCTACATGATAGCATGGTTTTCTCTCCATCTGGATCAATTAAGATGCATCCTCCTCCAGCTCCATCAATAGATTTTGATCTATCAAAATATAATGACCAAAATAAAGATTTATCTATTGGCTTATCTACAATTACATCAGAAATATTTACAATTCTAGAAGAATCAAATTGTGAAAAAATTTCTATTTGAGAAACAAAAGTATTTACAGAAAAGGGTGATTGTGGTGCTTTGAAGTTCCCAAGGAATGACTCAGCAGAATAACCTCCAAGAATATTGTTGTTGAATGCCACAGGCTCATTAGATTGTTCAAATTCAGTGACAGTGTGCATCATATGTTTTTCTCGTTCAACTTTTATTTGATTTGGTTTCCCTTTGTAGGGAAGCCACATATGTGAATAATCAGTTGCGATATAACCATTAAGTTTTGCAGACCAGTCCCTGCTTAAGAATAATCCATAGAATTCAGGAATATCTGCAATTAAAATATCAATTCTTTGGACAATCCTAGGATCGGAAGCTAGTTTGATAGTAACTGAATTGATTTCTCCTACAACTTGAACTTTAGAGCGATCCAATTGAACAATATGAAATGCCGATTTCTGTGGTTCAATATTCAATTTGGCACAAAAAGAAGTAGGCATTATATTAGAGGATGCTCCAGAATCGATTAAACAATTATGCAGATTTTTATTGTACATTTCATAAGTCAAAAGAAAAGGATGAGTCTGAGAATTTGATCTTTCTCCAATGAGCACAGTATCAGTAGCATCTACTTTGTCTAGTGGATTACCAGTTCCTTTAGCTGCTTTTGCAACTACACCACTTGGTAAAGGAGCAATTAGTGTAGCATTTAATTCTTTTAATAGCAACTTCTGCTGGTGTTTTAGTTTGATGAGTTCATGTAAAGAAATGTTGGCTTTAATATTTTTCATGTCTTCAACAATGTTATACTCCATAGGATCTGACACCACTAAAGTCTTTGTTGTTGATGTAGGAGGATTAGAAGAAGATGGCTGATTTTGAGTAGGTAACGGAGAAGTTTTCTTTGCAGGGGATTTTTCTTTGGTACTTGGAGTTGTAATTTTATTTTTAGGAACTATTTGTATAGGCTCCGATGTAGATTTACTTTTAGTACTTACAGGCATAGCTTCTTGTTCTACCTCACTATCAGAATTAGAGAGAATAAAATCCCACATTCCATGTAATTCATCTATTTCTTCATTCTCATCTTCCTCTTCTGATACTAGAGGATTATCTTCTTCTTCTTCCTCTTCTGATTCTGCATTAGAGATTGAATTGGGAGGTTTAGATTCAACTTGATTTCTTTTGAAATTTCGGAATGGTTTTTTGGTAGAAGTTTCAGCTACTTGTTTTTTATTTCAACCATTTCATTTGACATGGTTTTAAGAACTTTCTGTAAACCTTCCATATCATATGGGTCTTTGGCTTTTTTCCTTGAATCATCTTTGAAGCTAACCTTCTTGGATTTCCTTTCTTCAATAGCATTTTTCTTTTCTAGAGAAATAATTCATTTTTCTACTGCAATAGCCTCTTTCATATTCTCGGCTAACGTAGGTTTTACAGCTCTATCTACAAAAATTGCTATGTTTTAGGGCAAATAAATTATGTACCATTCACTTCTGACTTGTTCACTAGGCCTTGAATCTGTGTGGATTTTGTTCAAGAGTTTGTTGAATCTAGCATTGAAATCTTTAATGGGCTCCTTGGGTTCTGTCTTCAAATTTAAGAGATCGTTGATTAAAATAGCTATTGATCTGTCATCTTCAAATTTGGTTAAAAAATGATGTGCAAAAATGGCCCAACTTGTTATGGATCCTGAAGGTAATGAAAAGTACCAGGATCCTGCTGCCCCTTGAAGAGTATAAGGAAATAGTCTGACTACAACATCTTCTTCTACGACTCCATTCAAATTTACAACCAACATAAAGTTATTGATGTGTTATTCAGCTTGAATGTTAAGATCTGGACTAAACTTTGGAAGCCATTTTCCAGGATTGTCAGGTAAATCATGTAAAGGTGCAGGCATGTTGACAGCCCCTGGAGTAGCCCATGGTCTAGCCATTATTGTAACAACTGTTGGAGGAGTAGTAGAGACTGTTGGTGTTGGAACAAAAGTGGTTGGAATAGATGATGTTTAAATTGGTGATGAATGAGCAGATAGTTATTGAGTAGATGATATGGAAACAACTGCACTTTGTTGAGTGGGGGTTTCGGAAACAGGTGATTGAATATGAGATGAAGAACTTATATCACTTTCTGATTCCGATTGAGTTCTTTTTGTCTTGACTCTACTAGGTAAAGGGAATTATTTCGGAGAAATACCAAGTTTTTCACTTTGAAGCCTAGTAAGAGGTTTTGAAGGAACAAATTTTGAGCTTACACTACCTTCAGATATTTCAGACTCTTCTAGAGATAATGAGAATCCTTTCAATTTATGAATTAAATCTTGTACTTCAGGAGACTCAGGATTTTGGTTTTCTGATTGTTTTGAGATTTTGGTAGTGGGTGTCTGAATATTCTTCTCAATTCCTTCTATAGGATTTTGTAATTCAGAAGAAATTGAAGAAGTTAATGAGGGTGTTTTTCTCTTAGAATGGCTTGTGGGTAAATATTTACTTTCCATTCATAGCTCAGGCCCTCCTTCTAGTGCCAAAAATGTTGAAGCCTAGAAAATCTCTGCTTCAAACATTGGGGAAAACCACCCGGTCGAGACCTTAGGACAACTCCTTATCCGTTTGGTATGGTGGCTCCGACTAGATTGAAAGGACTAGTTTCCTTATAACTAATGGGTTGGTGATGGGTTGATTTGGATGAGTGAAAATGGGACTAAATAACTGAAATAAAACTATCTAATTTAAACTAAATATTGATAAAGAAATTCTAAGACTAACCCGGGTATCATATGTGAATACAACTTAAAATTGTTCGAATTTAACAATAACCATAAAAATGTATTAAAGTTTAATTGAAATGTGCAGTAACAAATAAAGATAACTCTATTTAAGAAATTAAACAGAGTTATATTAGCATATTGTATTCATCATTGTATATCATCTACATACATTTATGAAAGATAACATTTCAATTATATTAAAAAATGATATATAAAGAAACGTTATGAAAACAAATATATATAAATGATAGCAAATTTTAAAACGAATATCATATGACAAAAGAAATCAACACTGAATAGATAAAAATACCTTGTCCATCTTGAAAGCTTTCAAGTGAAATCTGATACTCTAATCCAGTAATTCCGATGCAAAATCAAATCTAAGGTACAGAAATACAACACTTTAAAGTTAATTCCGCATAAAATCACCAGATGTGATCCTTTATAAAATATAAGAGGCAGTGGAGTACAGAAATGTAATCTCCAAGTCCAAAAATATTACAACTCAAGACCCATTCTCCAATGCATGAGAAGGGTTTAAATATGAAATTACATGAAAACATAATCCTACTACTTCTGCTACAATCTATCAACTTAAAAACGGAAACGCTATCTTTTGTGGAACTGATTCATTGCTTTTCCCTTTCGCTCGATGTAGCCAGGTGGCAAATTTTCAACATTTCCTGGACCTCTGATGGATGACTCATCTTGGAATGTAACTGTCCAGCATATGTGGCATCAGATAATTCTGGAATCAAACAATCAACAGCATTTGATAGGAATTTAATAGCTAATTGTTGATTGAGTGGCTTAATTAGACAGGTCCACATATTATCCCAAGATATTGTTTGAAGCTCATTGATCTGTTGATTTTTATTTAGTATTTCTTCTTTCCATCTGCGATCAGTGTCTTTGACTTTAAGAAAACTGCCTGGAACACAATCTGAAATGAGATTAATTGCATATAAGCTGTCATTGATAAACTGTGTTATATTACCCATCATGCCTCTAGCTCTTGATATAGCTCTCTCGGCTTTCATTAACTGTCGTTCCCACTCTGTAAACATGATTTCCTTATGTATTTCTTCTATTTTAGGAAGATTAGCTTTTCTTCCTTTTTCTGTATCCTGCCAAGTAAGAAATTCAGAAATATTTTCATCGGCATCATCAATCTGTTGCCTGAGAGTAACTATGCCCTGTATCAAAGATGATGTTATATCAATAAACGGCTCTGTTTGAGTTAATTTTGTACAAAAAATATCTAACTACTGAGATAGCAGTTTATTGGCTTCAAGAGCTTCTGTTTTGAATTCATTCAATTTGGGAAAATCTTTGAATTTATCTAAGGCTGCTTGAAATTTTTTTTCTTGCACAATCTTTGTGTTCCTTTCATATTGTAACAAATTTTGTAGCTTTGCAATCTCTTGATTCAACTGTCGCTGATTACTTAAAGTTTGTTCATTAAATTTTTTCTTTTCTGTGACAAGCTGCTCTTCTAGCTCTTTAATTCTGAGCTCTTGATTTTGAAATTGTTGTTCAAATTGAGCAATCTTCTGTTGATTTTCATTAGCTTGTTTTTCAAGTAAAGCTAGATGTAGATCTTTCTGAGTCATCAACTGAGAAACTTCTGCAGCTTTATCTATTGTCGCAGCACTGTATGCTCCTGCGTATTGAGATAACTTAGTGAGATCCTCAGATGGATTCACTTCGACATTCTTATAAACAATACTCATGAATTCTTCCTGTGAAGCAAAATTTGTGTCTTGATCCATCTTCCTTCTTTTTCTCTGTTTTTTAACAACAACCTTATGTTTAGGGCTATAGAATACATCCAGAAGAGGGATCTCCTCAATTTTCAACACAATTTGTCCTGTAGGATGTTCAGGAATGTTTTCAACATCTTGATCTTCTGGATTTTTCTCTTCAGGATTATCCTGCAGTCCTAATTGATGAGCAAATTGATCATACTGTTTCAACAATTGAGAGGAAATATTAAGATTAGCAGAATCTACAATTTTCTTGGTATTCTCGTTTCCTCCAAGTTGGGTATCGGATTTATCTGTATTTCCTTCTTGTTTACCAGCTTTACTGTCTCAACTTTCCTTTTGGCCATGCACATTAGTATCAGTACTTGTGCATTTCTTCTCTGTTTGAGCTGTAGACTGCTGATCAATATTTTCTTGAGATTTCTTATCAATGATCATATTTTCAGTATGTATAACAGGATCATTTCCTACTTCTTCTTGTGTCTGTACAATGGGCTGGTCAATAGATAATTGTGTAGTGGGCTTACTGGTAGATGCTTCTTCTGTTGTTTTGCCAGATTTATTTTCTAGCTCTGCCTCTTGCATAGGAACTCTTAGTTGATCTAGAGGAATTTTTAACAATCTTTGCCTTCTGAATAACATAAATTTATTCATTTCTTCTTTCTGAAATCTCGACTTGGCCAAATTATAGACTTGATAAAAATCATTTAATGAAACATAAAAATCATCAAACTCATCTGGTTCATGCTCGAATCGAGCAATCGAAACTGAAGAAGTAACATTAAAAGCTACCTTTTGTGGATCATACTGTCTCCCCGGGACTGTTGCTAATTTAAAACCCTTTATTTTGGTGACTTCCTTTTCTGCATGCTTGAAGTCATTCAAAGTAAAATGTCCCCAATTGAATGGAAATGAAGGCCACATTCTTTTCTTACTATTTCTCAGAAACTTGGACATCCCTTCAACTGTTAATTGATAGGATATTTCTTGAGCTAAAAGTTTATTTGGGACAATAAGGGGGAGAACGTGGGGTTCCACAATACTCCCGAAAATCCTAACATACGTGAATTTCTCTTCTCCAAACCAGTCTCCTATTGAGGATAAGTCAGTTTTAGCTTGGTCAGAGAGTCTAGGGGGAAGGCGATTGAAAATGGTTTGAAAGACTGGAATAAGGAAACCATGACATATCTTATATATATGATCTTTGAAATGAACTTTCCAAAGGAGGTTATGATATATGTGAATCGGAGTGGGATCTTTAGCAGTCCATTTCAATCCTAACAAGGGAAACTCAGAATTGAAACAAAGGGCATCTAAAATATAAGCACAGAAGAAAAAGGGAGTGGCATTTCCAGTGCTTTTATCTTGTCTATATTCAAGTATCCTATTAGCTATCCTATCAGAAAGAATAACAGCCCAGTCCATAATTTCGGAATTGACAGCAGCTAGGATTAAAGGAACCGTTTGTATAGAAAACCTAGCAGAATTGTTATTTCCAGATAATCTACACATCATAGCAGCGAAATAGCAGAATGGGGGCAAAAGAGAATCTACTGAATACATACCGGATGATTCATTTTTGTGTTTTTCAGGATTTTTCCTCCATTCTTTGATAGGTTCAGATTGAACCTTATAACTGTCAGCAAAATCTTTGACAAATTCTTTGTTATAAAATTTCTGTGGATCAGGAAGATGATACATTGCCTTGATGTCTTCTGCTTTGAATGATCCAAAAGATGCTCCAGAAGCTGAAATAAACATTCTGTCTTTAATTTTTACACTATAGATGACCCATCGAATCACATCATAATAAGGAATGATGTTTGTTTTGGCTGCGATTCGATGTAGGAATTAATTTAAAAGTGTTCTATTAGTAACTTCAGAGCCAGAATCTAAGTTATCTTCATCAGGTACCAATACCTTTGCTATTGTGACTTTAGGGTTTTCATTCTCCAATAGATTATACACTCCTTCCCATGTCATTCTGCCGAGCCCTTGACATGATGTATCTGTAACTAGTTTCAGCTTTGCTGGCTTTTCCTTTGAGACTGTAGGAATCTCAACAAACTTAGCGGCACCAGCAGACTTCATTCTCCTTGTTCTCTTCGACATTTCTGTGTCTGATATTGTTTCCCTCGGTCCGCGAATGGAAAGATTTGGCGTTCTTTGATTCTGTAAGGCAATAAGCTTCTCAGTCGTGATGAACAAGCAAGTGAAAAGAACAACTACAAATCATAATTCATTATTTATTGATTCCGTATAACACTTAAATGTTCTTTTTGGGTCACACTTCGTGTATTCAAAATAGAATCATAAGCCAATATTTATTTGATTTTTTATTTAATGTCAATCGTACCATTGGAGATTTGGCACTTGTGAAATATTATAATATTACTTATTTCGAATTCTTCTAATGTGTAATATTAAATGTCAATCAAAATTGGAAGTATTCAAATGGTACATAGATATCATAATACAGATTTCTCCGATTGCCGATTGCGATTGCTAACTTCTCTGATTCCCGATTAGATGGTGGTATATTGCATCGGGGAGTTTCCATCGAAAAGATTTATTAATGGATTTCTCTGATTTCCGACTGCAATATGGTGGGGTCTACCGTATAAATATTCTTCTCATTTAAGCAAAACAAATGTTTATATCCTTTTGAAAAGTGTTTTATAATAAAGCGCGTCGCAATCGGAGAATTTTCAATTGACCAAAAAGGATTTATTAAAAGTGCTCCGATCGCGCGATTGCGATTAATCGCATCGGAGATTTTGAACATGTATGTAAAAATTCTCTCAAAGATTTCTTCCGATTTCCGATTTCCGATTACTGTTCATGGGACTTTTGTAATTGATTTATTTTCTATAATAAAGTCTTTTATATTTGATCGGATCGGAAGTTTTTTAAATGTTGTATTTGTTTGTACACACTTGGTAACAAATATATGCAATGAGTCATTCAAAATAATGAATCTTTATTTCTAATTCTTTTATTCCTATATAAAAAAGAAGAAAAAGGGACCCTATTTCTAAATGAATTTTATTCTAAATTTTTAAGAAAAAGGGAGGGTTGTTGTACAGTACAACAGGATGATGTATAAGGAAAAAATCGCAATAAAAACATAGAAAAGGACTTGGATCCTCTTATATATGCTATATGTAGCTTAAATATGAAATGGCATCAGAAAAAAATCATCCTAGCTACATTAAACAGATCTCCCCAGCTCATATATGCTCAAAAACACCCCAATCCCACAACTTCACAAAATAGAACTGCCGAAGACTGCAACAGCGTAATTTTCATTAGGGTATCTACAACAGAAGATGATTTAGTATAGATATGTAACTTTCATTAATCATGAGATCATAAATAAGAGGTTAGACCCCTTTTACAAGCACATCAGAACATCCCGGCAAGGGTTTCCGAAAAAATAACAATATAAAATGCAACATTGCATAAAATAACGTTGTACATAGCAAATATGTATTAGAAAATGCTGAATATGATCTGAAATATATGAATGATACAGAAATTTTCCCAAGGCCTTCCTCAATTTTCCTCCCGGAGTGAAATAGGCACCTCCTTCTCCAAAATAAGCATAAAATAGCAGGGTTTTACCCAGAAGCTACTGCACCTGCAGAAATGATGCAGTTACTGGAAGTGACTGCGCTTTATATGATGCAGAATGGATATCCTCTATATAGATGATGAAAAATATGCTTAGGACCTTCCCTTTTGATCTCACAACCAACTATATCAAAGGTGAAGATGGAATTCCCGCATGAGAATTCTTTTTCACTAAATAGTGTTGCAGCTACAACTAAACAACTGGAGCTTAAAATCAGTCAAAATACCAAACAAAGATGATTATTGAATTCCTTCCTTTCTGCTATCTCCTCCTTCTTATCCTTGGTGAGCTTCCTCACCCCAGACCCCACTCATTGATGATGTTACTTCCTTGAGAAGATTCCCCTTTCAAAACTGTGCTTCCCTAGTTAGTTTCCCTCCTCTTGTAACAGTTTTGTTGACTTGGTCAACTGGATCTAGCTCATTTATTTGCCCCTATTTCACACCAAAGTGGCTTTATTTGTTCTCCTAATTCAATCCCTCTTCACACTGGGATATGTTTTATTGTCCTCCCTACTCTTTTATTTTAAAAATGGGGCAGTTATAATATTCCAAGTAGTAGTGGCTAATTGGGAATATTACAAGAACCAAATTATTTTTGTTTTGGTGATGCCAATGGTGTACTTACTTGAAAAATAGATGTTGGAACCTGTGAAATACTGAAAAGAATACCTTTGATGCTTGCTTGGCCTCCAAAACCAAAAGCGCAGCACAAGAGGTAGAAGCGCAACGTATCAGGTAAAAGTGTAGTGTGAGAGGTAAGAAAGTGGTTTTGAAGATCAAATTTGATGTCTTGGTGGCTCAAATGAAGGTGAGATGAGTAATTCAAATGCTTAGATATTCTTTTATTGGTTGAAAAAATGATTTTTTCTTGTGATAATGGCATGAAATCACATATCTCTTTAGGAAATGACATGATGTGACTGTAGCATGATATTTTGAAATGGAAATGTTACCTTTACCTTTATTTTTATTTTTTTCCTAATATGCTAACTCCCATTAATGGTGGCCCAAGTGATGGACATGATGCTCTTTTCTTTTTATGACTAACATTATAATGACAAGTCAAGTGAAATCCTAGACCATGACCTAAATGATGAAATATTAACTGCTCAATGACCCAATGCACCTGAATGATGACATGATCATGATGAGTGTTGATAACCATGAGCAAGTGGAGGGAGTAGCATGACCTAGAAGACAACCAATGATCAAATTTTATTTGAAAACTTATTTGAAACTATAAAATTTGACCTAGGACCCTATCAACTAACCTTGAAAGAGTACATTTGATCATTGGTGACTGATAGACACTAACAGTGGCTCCAGTTAGGGATGGAAGCTCCTTTAGGAGGTGTCAAGAACACCGTAGACCAGGTATCCTAATCCATTGGGAAATGGAGTAAAAAATAAAACACTAGACACTCAAATGACGAACTGAAACAAAAATTGAATTTGACTCAAAAACTTAACTATTGCCTGAACTTACTTATGGCAACAAACCCTCGGGATCTTAGGGCCTTCGCCTTAGGCTTCAAATCCTAATGATAAACACCCACCTACTGAAGATATATATACAATCATGCGATATGATCTCTCTAGTGTAACCAATCCAGCAAATGGCTGCTTACTTGAATCCTGCTCATACTTTCCTTGAGCACGCAAAAGAAACAAAATATAGGCAACTCAAAGTGTCCACTGAACATGTGCTCATAATCCATAAATACAAGAAGATTCATCTTCCTAGATGGATGAAAAAAAATAAACAATGCATCAAGGAGAACATGCAACATAAGCTTTTCTGGATGATTTAAAACAAGAACACAAACATCAGCCAAATTTTTGTGTTTTCTATGTTCTAAAACTGATCACCTTCATCAATGAATGTTGCATCATTGATGTTCATTACTGGCTGTAAAAAAATTTCCACAAGATCCTGAAAATAATGAAAAAATAGTTCTTGCTGATTTAGAGGAATCAAGAAACATTCTTCTATTGTGACTGGCTTCTCTTCATGATGAATTTTAGCAAGAGTGTGCTCTTGGTCTTCAAAAAAAATTCTGAACATATAGATGAACAAGTTTCCTCTTGAAAAAAAAAATTCAAGAAATTAAATGTTTGAAGAAGAATTTGAATGACACTCCTCATCAATGTCTTGGTCTCTTGAACACTGCTAAATATATTCATATATTTCAAGGGCATGAAGGTGATCTTCATCAATTGATTGTTGACTAATATTATCTTTAGTCAAAGAAGACATTGTTTGCTGGAAATTATCGTGAATACAATCTTATTTTTCAATATTCTTTAGAAAAAACTCTTCTCTTTCACTGTTCTTTTCTTGATAATTGACAATCTGATCAGTTTCATTTCCAACTGCAGAAATTTTTGTTTGTTGAGAATCCACATGATTTTCATGGTAACAAACCTCTTCTATTTCCTCCCGATGAGAAAATAAATCAAATAAGGCTTCTTCAATCACATAACACATTAAATCCTGATCATAGATGCCAATTCCCATACGCTGAAAAATATCATCAAACTTTCCACAAAAAAGTTCTATCAGCACTATAGAAGGATAAATTTGTTTGTAATTATTAGAAAATGCTACATAGAAATCCTGAAGAGAACGTAGACTATCAATTGGCGGTCCTTCATACCATAATTTTGTGTTGTGCTCTAAAGTTTCCATAAACATCTTCATTAAGAAATCCTCATAAAATACAACTTCTAGTCTACATATGCGCCTGTGAAACTTAATAAATGACATTAGGGGAATTTTTAGGTCTAAAATGGGCCTCCTAAGGAAATTATAAAAAATAATAGTGGAAATAATAAAATAATATTTGATTACATCATCAAAGTTTAGAGGGAAAAAAGATAAAAACTATTTTTTTGACTCATATTTTCAACTTATCTCCAAAAAGTTTTACTCAAATTTTGAGTGGGAGTACTCGTTGGATGAAAAATTTAATTCCTCATCCAATAAGTACCCATGTTTCATACTTTAGATGGGTCTTGCTACACAAAAAATGAGAAATACATGAAAAACGTGATTGCAATCACTTTTTTTATGTTGAAGATTGCAACAAGAAACAGTGAAGGAGGCATCCTGAAACATCATCCTTGATCATAGTTGGAAAATAATCACCTAAACTAGGTGGGGCCCACACAAGCTATTTTTAGGTGTATGTCTATTTTTAGACATGGTGAGCATATTCTATATGTAGCAGGAAGCTATTTGTAGATGGTTGGTCAAATGTAAAAAATATATGAAATTCTATTTTTAGAAGATTGGACGAAGTCTATTTATAGAGTGTTGATCTAAAAATAGATGCATGTCGATTATTATTAGCTCTTAATAATAATCAGACTCTAAACATCAACTTATTCTCTTGAAGCACTTCAGTTCAATGCATAGATGTGGCACAACAGCTAACAGAAGGAATTACGCTATTCCTGAGGGTTTATTGGAGTTCATGCATGGAGGACTCAGTTAGAACTGAAGTGGAAAATTTATGACAGAGTTGGAAGAGTAATTCATGGAGTTGTATTTAGTTTAACTCTGTTAGACTCAGTTGAGCTAGTTGTATCTAGTCAAACTGAATGATACACTAGTGAGAGTGGAGTGAATTAATTAGTTAATTAATTCACAAATAATAACTCATTAATCAACTTAACAATACAACAGTTAACTACAATGCATGTCAGATCCATTGGAGACCCAATGGAGAGATAGGTGAAAGGGCAAGATGGACTATCTGTTGTGACCATAGTGATGCATGGATTGCATCTATATATACATTGGAGTTGCCAATGATAATAACGCAGTCAAGGAGAGTAGGATTGAATCGAATTGGTCTTTGTAATCAGCTTGGATTGCGCAGTGGAGGCAGGCTAGTAGGAGGCAAATATCGGTGCATGGATTTGCAAGATTGTTCCTGTATAGTGTATGATGATTGTAATGTACTGAGGGCTTGTGACAAGCTTTTTATGTTTGTATGAGATTGTCATATGATCTCCATGTTACATAATATATAGTTGTGGTTTTCAGCTTCAGGCTTTCCCATTAAATAACTGTGTTATGTGTGTTTTTATTGCTTCATGTGTTTTGTAATTGTTGATTAAATTTTCACAAGAATTATAGTGGAAGAATTCTGTATTTTTCAAGAATATAAATATTGTGAGATCAGGAGAGTCCGGATATATACATGCATATTGTATATAATTTCTACATGGTATCAGAGCTATGTTATAGATTTTCTACATGGAATGAGAGCAGGAATTTTTGGGCGCGCGAGTTTGCAGAGAATATCTGAAATTTTTTGTAAAATATTTTCAGAAAAAAAATAGCATATTTGGATTCCTTGTGAAAAAAAATTCAAATTGAAAAGAAAAATCGGTCGAATCGGAGCTCGGATGAGGGAGATATTGTCGATTTAAAATCAACTCTTTTTTAGAAAATTTTGTGACGACGGGACAATTACAATGTGTGCGAGCCAAGAATCTACATGCACTGAGGTACAAGATGCATGAAAAGCTTTGAGGAGAAAAGTAGAGGTTAGTGACTTGGTGGTTGATAGGGAGCCTCTCAACATGCAGCGTGAGAAGCAGTCTCAGAAGGTTGTGGAGTAGCCACAACTGGAGATGCAGAAGAATATTTATAGATTTGATGTAGATGCGATTTCTACAGAGCTTCCTACTGTTGGGAAGTGCAAGAAATCCATGCAATTGAAACTTGAGAGGGAGCTGGATTTGCATGCAGTTAAGAGTGAACCTCGGGATGTGGAGCAGCCACAATATGAAGATCATGGAGTGGGAGCAACCACTCATGCAGAGAAATTTCATGCCAGAAGGGCAGAGGGAGTGCATGCAGCTATACCACTGGGTGAGAGGTGGGGAAACATGCATGAGTAATCCCAAGAGGAGATTTCTGGGTAGGATTCATTGAGATGGTGTGGATCTCATGAATTTAACCTGGCTATGAGGTGCCCATAGAGCAGCAGTAGCATGATCAGTTGGATTGATGCAGGTAGATCAAAGTGACAGTGTCGGATACTGGAGCGTGGTTCAGAGTTGAAAGAAAGTGCAAAGTGAATGGGTGCAGAGTTCAACAACGTAGTGGTTCCTATAGACATGCACAGTTGGTACCAGTAGAAGTCAAAGACTTTGATGATAGATGTATTAGACTGATTGAGTTGTTTGGAGCCGTTCAGTTTCGGAAGTGTTGCAGCAAGAGTTTCAGGGCGAATGCATGGAGTTGCATGTCGCATGCAAAGACGATCCTTTCTTGTTGAGAGAGAGTGTTGAAGATTGCAACAAGAAACAGTGAAGGAGGCATCCTGAAACATCATCCTTGATCCTATTTGGAAGATAATCACCTAAACTAGGTGGGGCCCACACAGGCTATTTTTAGGTGTATGTCTATTTTTAGACATGGTGAGCATATTCTATATGTAGCAGGAAGCTATTTGTAGATGGTTGGTCAAATGTAAAAAATAGATGAAATTATATTTTTAGAAGATTGGGAAAAGTCTATTTCTAGAGCGCTGATCTAAAAATAGATGCATGTTGATTATTATTAGCTCTTAATAATAATCATACTCTAGAAAACAACTTATTCTCTTGGAGCACTTCAGTTCAGTCCACAGATGTGGCACAGTAGCTAACATAAGGAATTACGCTATTCCTGATGGTTTACTGGAGTTCATGCATGGAGGACTCAGTTAGAACTGAAGTGGAAAAGTTATGACAGACTTGGAAGAGTAGTTCACAGAGTTGTATTTAGTTTAACTACGTTAGAATCAGTTGAGCTAGTTGTATCTAGTCTAACTGAATGATGCAATAGTGAGAGTGGAGTGAATTAATTAGTTAATTAATTCACAAATAATAACTCATTAATCAACTGAACAATACAACAGTTAACTATAGTGCATGTCAGATCCAGTGGAGACCCAGTGGAGAGATAGGTGAAAGGGCAAGATGGACTATCTGTTGTGACCATAGTGATGCATGGATTACATCTATATATACATTGGAGTTTCCAATGATAATAATGCAGTCAAGGAGAGTGGGATTGCATCGAATTGGTCTTTGTAATCAGCTTCGATTATGTAGTGGAGGCAGGCTAGCAGGAGGCAAAGATCGGTGCATGGATTTGCAAGATTGTTCCTGTATAGTGTATGATGATTGTACTGTACTGAGGGCTTGTGATAAGCTTTGTATGTTTGTATGAGATTGTCATATGATCTCCATGTTACATAATATATAGTTGGGGTTTTTAGCTTCAGGCTTTCCTATTAAACAATTGTGTTATGTGTGTTTTTATTTCTTCATGTGTTTTGTAATTGTTGATTAAATTTCCACAAGAATTATAGTGGAAGGATTCTATATTTTTCAAGAAGATAAATATTGTGAGATCAGGAGAGTCCGGATATATACATGCATATTGTATATAATTTCTACATTTTATGTATTTATAATTTTTCATGCAGCAGGGTCTATCAAAGGTATGAAAAATGGGTACTCCTTGGATGAGGAATTAAATTTTGCATCCAACGAGTACTCCCGCTCAAAATTTGAGTAAAAAAATCTGGGAGATAATTTGAAAATACGAGTTGAAAAAGTAGTTTTATTATTTTATTATTTTCTAATAGTTTTATCCTTTTAATTAAAAAATGGTGAATCATCCCCCATGGTTGACATCATCATCTTGAATCCTATTGGTTCTTATAAAGTTTTTTTTTGTTGTACATTTTCTTAGGAGGCCCATTTTAGACCTCAAAATTCCCCTAGTGAGAGCAACATTTTCTCCTTCTTGATATTTAAATTTATGCAAATAGGTTAACCAATCAACACAAGGCATTGGGTTTGGAAAACCAAAGATATGAGATTTATCTATAGGAGTATACCTTCTAGCATTTGAATCCATCTTGAAAATAATGAAGCCACCAAGAATTTCTTCAAGTTACCATTTTTTGGACAATGGAGTCACCATTAAAACTCTGAACTTTTGGATTCTTTGACACTAAAGTCGCCAAGTGAAAGATGCACATCCTTCTTGTGCCTAACCATTGTTCACCATGAAAAATCAGATCTAATATTTGTTGTTCTTTCTCGAGAAATATTTAACCTTATCTCCTGACAACGACACAAAATATTTTATCACTCCCTCTGCTTCCCAACGCTGAGAAAGGAGACTGAAGGAGGTAACCTCAAACCAATATTTAGATTTGGTAATTAGCCCTACCAAAATAGAGAGGGCTCTCTCGGTATCAATTTCACAGTCAATGAAGTGACCAGAAAGGAAAATATATTAGGCTATATATAAGCTCAATAATTTTGATTAGGGTTTTCTTTAGAATTTGTTGGATAGGAAGTGTGAGTCTAAGAACTAGGTCAAGGTTTCAAGGTCAGGTTTCAAATGACTAGATGCATAGATGAAAATGAGACCAGGTAGGTATGCTTAGAAATATATTTAGATTTTCATTGTGGTATAGGATTTGATAAAATAAGAATCAGAATGAGCATATGCCTATGAGTTCATTCATCAGAAGAAATAGAACAGATACATGAAAATATCATTAAAACAGAGCACAAAAACCAGCAATTCTACTTTAAAAGCTCATGATATCATCATATGAAAGCATACATGTGATTGCAAGGAAACATAAAAATTCAATTTTATGGTAAAATTGAGAAGAATGATTCCAATAAGCATTCCACTGGAGTCCCAAATTATAGTTGCAACATGTCTTTAATATCATTGTAAAAAAATGTACATAAGCTTCACACTGTAATTATCAATTATGTAACCTCTACAGTGACTTCAGTTGGAGTACATATAAAAAATATAGAATATTCTATCACTGTGGGTTGAAACCCGATCCAAAACACTTCATTAATGCATCTAATGAGTCGTTACCTATTTTTTAGGAAAGTTAGAAACAATCCCCCCTATTTAAGCTAACAGGTAGGAGTCTTTGTCTCTTTCATTAAATACAAGATACTTTAACAAGTAGTGACATAAATAGACTCATTAACTATGAAAATATTACATGAGACAATTGCAACCTCAATCCTTTTGAATTTTTGACTAACACCTGTCCAGAAAAACCTTTAACACAGAAGTGTAGCATACTCAGGTAGAAGTGTAGTGTGCTGAAGCATAAGTGTAGCATGAGGTTTGAGGGCTATTTTGAGTGGGTTTCTTCAACCAATTTCTGAACTGAAGGTAGATTTGGAAAACCTATGATGCCTACTTATCCTTTTAACCTTCAATCATGCAAAAACGCTTCTTCAATGCTGCTAAAAATCACTTTTCCCAGGACTGCTCCAGAAGCACGGCATGGGGTCTGGAACAATGGCAGAAACATGTTTTTGAGCATGTTTTCTGACTTTTCCTTCCATCCTGTGAAATTCCGAGGCCAAAAAAGTACATATATGACATGTATTAACCAAAATATATCTAATCACGCAATAAATTCATCATTTGGAGGTCCTGGGAAGAAGCGTAGTGTGGGCCACATTGTGCTTCTGTATATCCAAAATTGTCAAAATTTCCAAAAATCCAAAGAAATAACAAAACTGCCCAAAACTTGTTGAAAATTAATTCTTAGCATCCTTGACTGACGACCTAGACATCTAGATATACCCAAGCCATAAATTCAAAGTTATTCCTCTTATTTAGCTTCATTAGGGTTTTCCTAATTTTTTTCTTCATATTCCTAACCCTGATTTGAGAAATCTTTTTTCTTGTGCGGTAGTGTCTTGCCATGTGCCTCTAGATGTTGGTGGCCTTATTGGCATTCTTCAAGAGCATATCCAGGTGTTCATTAATCCTTCCAAGCCAAAATTCTTTGTCTTGTTCAATCTCAGTTGCAATCATATCATCAAAATCTTGTTGATTTGATGAAGGAGATGGTTCACTTTCTTGCTCTTTCTGCCTCTTGAGACCTCTTGTTCTTGGCCTCCTAGGTTTGATTGGCACCTCTCTATCATCAAGTTTCTCAAAATCAATGAAAACCTTACCTTTTCCATCTTCCTACTCCAAATCTGCCTTAGGTTTAGTGAGAAAAAGTTGATTTACTTGAAGGTGCATGTTCTCTTGATGAAGAAACACCATCATGAAATTTCCCTTTGAAAGGTTGTCCCTAAGTTCTCTTATTTCTGCTTCTTTCTCCTTTATAATCTCCTCATGTTATTTGTGTGCCTCGTGCTCTACCATGTCATCGTCCAAAGGTGCTTTCTCATCATCATGCAAGGGTGTGTCATGTTGGTGTTCTGAAGGAGAAAACACTTGTATTTTCCCTCTCTTGTAGTTTTTGATCACCTCTTCCCTTGGTGTCTTTGCCATTGATGCTCTACGTGAATCTTCAACTGGTTTGTTTTAAGATCCAACCTATTGTGGATTTGGTGATGTGAATGGTGTAATTACTTTCAAAATAGATGTTGGAACCTATGAAATTCTGAAAAGAATCCATGTGATTCTTTCTTGGCCTCCAAAACCAAAAGCATAGCACAAGAGTCAGAAGCGCAACGTAACAGAAAAAAGTGCAACGTGAGAGTTAAGAAAGTGGTTTTGAAGATGAATTTCAATGCCCTGGTGGCTGGAATAAAGCTCGATGGTAGAGAGGTTCTCAATGAAGGTGAAATGAGTAATTGAAATGCTTGGATGGTATTTTATTGGTTGAAAATTTGATTTTTTCTTGTGATAATGGCATGACATCACATGTCTCTTTAAGAAATGACATGATGTGACTACAACATGATATTTTGAAATGGAAATGCTACCTTTACTCATTTTTTGGTTCCTAAGTTGCAAACTCCCATTAATGGTGACCCAAGTGATGGACATGACACTTTTTTCTTTTTATGACTAACACTATAATGAAAAGTCAAGTGATATCCTATAACATGACCTAAATGATGAAATATTAACTACTCAATGACCCAATACACTTGAATGAGGACATGGCAATGATGAGTTTGATAAACATGAGAAAGTGGAGGGAGTAGCATGACCTAGACAACAACCAAGGATCAAATTTTATTTGAAAACTTATTTGAAACTATAAAATTTGACCTAGGACCCTATCAACTAACCTTGAAAGAGTACATATGATCACTGGTGATACACAAACACTAACTAAGGAGGTCCTTCATCTTTAGCCCATTTTTCCCTCTTTTTCAATTACTCTTTTGGCTATTCTCTTTCTCCAATATCATAGAGAAATTTATCCTTTAATATATATGTATATACAACTACCTACAATGGCTCTTGTCCTTCAAATTCATTTCACAACCAACTCCAAAACCACTTCAAATACTCATAGTAAATTAATCCTTAAATTCACTATATATCAGTCCTCAAGATCATTCTTCACACTTTCATTAATATACAATCCTTTATCTAACTTTTGATGAAATAAGGCTTCATGCTACTATTCAACTCAACCAGTTTGAATCTCCTTTTTCTAGGCCACAACTTCCTTTTTCATTCAATATACTGTTGAACTAAACTTTTGGTATCATAGTCGTAGCCCTCCCTATAATTCATCTAGCCTTATCTAAGGCTTTAAGTCTATATTCATAACTCAGAAAACCCATGGCATATTTGTTTTGAACCATAACAAAATTTTGAGGCACCTTAGTTCCCTATCTAGGTTTACAAATAGGTTTGTTGCAACTCAGCTCGCATGATCGAACACACTTTAGACTTTTTTAGGCCTATATGTGCCCTCGACCAAGTCTCCATACCCTCGACTACTATATAAAACTTAGAACGTCTAACCCTCCTTTGGTATATTTCACACCTCATATAGCCTCCTTAGCAAGACTCTACCCTCAGTCCTAGGTATAGTTCCATTCTTGCTACGAAACCTCTCTTCTATCATTGCATCCCACCATTACAAGCCCTCATATAGTGTTTTATAGCCCTCAGTTTTGTTATAATTCCACTTACAACTTTTTCCAAAATTGCTTTCCCTCAGTCAGGATTTGACCTTCTCCTACTTGATGGATCTGATGCTCATATATAGATCATCCCTTATCTAGGGTTTGGTCTCTCTAAATCTAACCTAGAACAATATCCCTATATTTGACTTGTATGACCTTCCTCAAATAAATCACCTCGGCCTATTTAAAAATACATATCTTGGATGAAACTATCCTCTCAGAGACTGTGGATTCTCCATGGGTAGAAATCAACCCTATTCTAGGGAACTCATTGAACATAAATGAGTCCTTCCACTTTTGTGTCTAGGCCACTCCCTTTGGCCTATATTTATATTTATATTTTGGGTCATTTAGGAAACCTCTATATCTTTAGGGATTTAGCCCCTCAACCTATTAGAATAAACAATTAGTTTCTTTAGGCTCAAAACCCACTTCTTTGGGTCCAAAATACCAACCTAGGGTCAATCACCCAACCAACTACTTTTTTTTGGTTTCCTTCTCTCAGAAATACCTTTTGAGCTACCCAAAATTGCGTTATGCAACCAAATCACGAAAAAAAATTAAATATAGATCAATGACTTGAAAATCAGCCTCTTCGAGGGGGGAACCTCATTTACATAACATAAATGAACAATTCTTGGATGATACATATGATAATACTTCCTTGGTATATATAGGAGTCTAAGGGGTCATAATATAATCAAAGCCTAGATAACAATAATAATGTAAGGGCACAACAATAACAATAGTGGGCTTCTATGGGGCACAACAGTAACAATAGGAGGCTACACTACAATAACAATAAGGGGATACACTAGTATTATAGGGACCTAACATGTCCCTCTCCTTAAAAAAAGTTTTTTCTTCAATGCTTGAGTAGTTATGGATGCTTATATATAAAATTTTCATCCTCCCATGTGGAATCTTCAGTGGGTGAGTTCTTCCACATAATGAGATACTCTGAAATTAATTGATTTTGTGGTTGTTGGGTTCTTATTTCCGTGACTGCTTTAGGATAAAATATGATTTTCTTTCTTCCTAAAGTTCTCACAACATTGTTTGAACTGGGATCTTGTCACTTATAACCTTCTTTAAGCATGAAACATGGAAAACGTGAAGATGCATAAAGCTCCAATTTGCATGTCATAGTAGTAATATTTTGCAACACCTTGTAAGGACCATAGTACTTGAGCGATAATTTACTATCCTTCTTAGCTTTCTTGAGATACCTTTTTTTGTATGGTTGTAGCTGTAAAAATACATATTCGCCTACATCAAAACTTATTTCATTGTGATGTTGATATGCCTACTATTTCATTTGATTTTGTGCCAGAGTGAGGTTATCCTTTAAGAGTTGGACAAATTCTTGTTGATGTTCTATGTGATATTCCACTACTTGAACCTTATATTTTTCTCTTAAATATGAAGTGATGGATGGTGGTTTATATCCATAAAGTGCCATAAATGGGGTCATTTTTGTTTCAGTATGGAAGGAATTTGTATACCACCATTCAACTAGAAGTAACCACTTGACCTATTGTTTTGGTTATCAGATACAAAGCAACGAAGATATCCTTCCAAACATTTGTTCACTATATCAAATTTCCCATCAAATTGAGGATGATAATATGAGTTATGATATGATTGAGTACCAAGATAAGAAAATAAATTCATCCAAAAATTTATAATGAAAATAGGATATTTGTCACTTACAATAATCTCTGGGTTTCCATCTAGATTTTGAATTTTTTCCATAAATGCAGTAGCAACTATACTAGATTTCAAAGGCTGATATAATTCAAAAAAGTGTGCATACATGGTAATTATATCAACTACCACCATTATGACACTCTTTCCTGCATACTTGGGAAATCTTGTGATAAAATCCTTTGAAACCTCCTCCCGAGTCCCAATGCTGACTTGGCAAGGCTAAAGGTTGTAATAGTTGGAATGTATCAACTTTATTTTGTTGGAAAACCAAACATTCTACCACAAAATATTGAATATCCTATTAAATTTCATGCCAAAAAAAATTCCTTCTTGACCCTGTGGTAAGTTTTTAAAAATATTGAGTGCCCTCCTAAGGGGGAGGTGTGAAATTCCAAAAGGTTTTTTTGTTTGGGTTGGGAATTCCTACAAAGATATAAGTGATCTTTGTACCATAATGAATCATTTTTCTAGTTAAATGTATTAGATTTATTAGGATCTTGTTGAAATTTTTTAATGAGTGTCCACACCTCTTCATCATTCTTGCATTCATCCCTTGCTTCGGTTATCAATCAGGTTGGATAATAAAAATGGAAAAAAGAAATGCTTCCACATCCTCATCATTTCTTGAGAGTGCATCTAAAACAACATTTTGTTTCCATTTTTTATAGATGATTTCAAACTCATAAACCAACATCTTTGTGACCCATTTTTGTTTCTCTTTTGAAGATAATATTTGTTCCAAAAATTATTTAAGACTATCATGATATTTTCTTACCTTGAAGTGTCTTCCCATTAGGTAAGGTTAGAAATTCTTTACTGCATGTACTATTACCAACATTAGCTTCTCATAAATAGTTTTGTGTTAATACTTTCCTTTGATTGGATGAATTTCAAAAGCAACCAGTCTTCCTTCTTGCATTAAAATAATACCAATTCCATTCATTGAGGCATCAAATTCCACAATAAAGGTTTTTGTGAATTCTTGTGTAGCTAATACAAATACTTGGCACATCGCCTCCTTAAGATGTTCAAAGGCCTTAGTTTATTTTGGAGTCCAATAAAATGCATCTTTCATTAGTACTTTTGTTAGAGGTGTTGTTATTAGCCCATAATGCTTAACAAACTTGTGATAATACCCTGTCAACTTGAAAAATCATTGAATATCCATTATGGTTGTGTGGATTTTATATTCCTTAATGGATTTAATTTTTTTAGGGTCTACCTTAACACCCTCATGAGATACAATATGACCAAAATATTCCACCTCTTATACTCCAAAGAAACATTTTTAGGTTTTTTCATATAATTGTTTCTCCTCCAATAGTTTGAGGACTCTGTCAACATGTTGAACATGATCCTTCAAATAATTTTTATAGATTAGTATATCCTCAAAAAACACTAACACAAATTTTCTAAGGAAGGATTTGAAAATGGATTTCATCAAACCTTGAAAAATTGAAGGTGCATTAGTAAGGAAAAAAGCCATGAACAAAAATTCAAAATGACCTTCATGAGTTCTAAATGTTGTTTTCAAAATGTATTTAGTCTTCATTCTAATTTGATGATATCATTAATGAATATCCAACTTGGTCAAGTAAATTTCTCCATCTAATTCATCCAACACTTCATCAATGACAGGAATGGGAAATTTATCTTAAATGGTGAGTTTGTTGATCTCCCTATAATCTGGGAAAATAGGCCATGATATGTCATTCTTGTGCTCCAATCCTACTGGAGCAGAGAAATAAATTGCTCCATCTAGAATTTATCCAAACATACATTCATTTTCACTCTTTTGGGCATAAGGATATTTGTAAGGCTTGATGTTTGGAGGAAATCTTCTTGGAATCAAATGAATAACATGATCATGATCACAAATAGGTGGGAGGCCTTTAGGAATCTAAAATACCTTGGAACTATTGTACAAAACTTTTTGGAGATCTAGAGAAATAGATGATTTCAATTTTTGAACCTATAGTGAGCATAATTGTGCAATTAAACTCTATTGTTCTTTCTTTAGAATCTTTGTCATGCCATTAGAGTCGATTATCTTTTTTTTTTCCCCTGATATACCCTTTAATTCAATTTCCTTTCCTTCCTAAAATAAATTCAAGAAAAAATATTGAAAATTAAAAGCTATTGTCCCCAAATATTATAACCATTGGACTCCTAATACAACATCAACACCACCCATTGGAATGGAAATCATTGGACTATTCAATACATGTTCCCCCATTGTTAGATTGATAGTATGAAACTTTCTAGAGAAATTTATAGTTCCTCCATTTGCAACCATCACTTGAAACTCTGGTGCTGGATATAGGAAGCAACTCAATTCCCTAGCTACCTTACAATGAATAAAATTATGGGTACTACTTGAATAAATCAAAACTATTACCTTTTTCTTCTTGATATATCCTTCTATCTTGAGAGTTTGAGGAGTCGTAATTCCCACCAATGCATTACAAGATATGGTCAGATTCATTTATTCTTTCTCTTGGGTTGGTTCCTGGTGTATATTATCCTCTTTTGATGTTTTGTGATAATTTTCTTCCTCCTCTTCATAGTCTATGTAAAATAATTTATTTCATCACGATGACCTTTAGCGTATTTGTTATCACAACTATAAAAAATCCCTCTTTCTCTTTTTTCCTCCAATTTTTTTGGTGTCAACCTTGTAGGTTGTGGAAGGCTAGGAGAAGCAACATTTCCATCTTTATAGTTGTGAGGGGTATACTTCCTTGTTGCCATAATTTTTCTTTCAATATTTTTTGCCACCATGAATTCCTTCTCCAATGAATCAGGTTCTCAAAGGTGAACCTCATGTTTGATGTTATCCTTTAAATTCCCTCTGAAGACATCAATCATATGCTCCTCTGGAATATCACTTACCCTGATATTCAATTTTTGGAAGTCCTCAATTTGCTCAACCATTGATCCCTTTTGTTTGAGATTTATCAATGGGCTAAAGAAAGTGTTACTATTTTTATTCTCATAATGTTATATCATTTCCTCCATAAAAATTGACCAAGTGATAAGTGGTTTGTGATAACAAAGTCATTGACACCATAAAATCCGATTGGGTTCTAAATATAAATATGTAATGTGTACCTTTTTTGTGTGTTTCACATCATGTAGATCCAAATATTGCTCCATCTGTAGTATCCATGTTACCAGATCCTTGCCATCAAAATTCCTAATATCGATCATTAGAATGTGGTTGGTCTTCAACCAAAAGTTAGAGTCTCTAAATTTATTATTAACATAGACTCCTAATCCCCTACCTTAAAAGAGTCATAATACCTTAGTGTAGTGGTGTTTTTGTGTTCGTACCCTCCCTGATAGGCTCTTACCTTAGATTTAGGAGCAGTTCCTTCTATTGTCTAGCCCTACCTTAACAACTTGATAGTGTCAAGACTCCTTAAAATGTATGTTTTAATTTTTTCAATCAAATTTCCTATTTCATTTCTACTTACTGTCCCAGCTGTAAATTTATTAATCCTAGACATAATAGAATCTCTTGGACTTTTCCCAGTTCTTGCTTTACCTCTTGAAATATGTATGCATAACTCATAAATTTCTCCAAATGATAACTGAGAAATATCTCCTCTACCCGTCAAATTGAGAAGATAAATCCACTCATCTCTGACAGATTTTAGTAAGAGATCTTTCAAAGTTTCTTCATCTAAATTATGGATTTTAGCCCTTATAAGAAAATATTTCAATGAAATCTTCAATATTTTCATCTTCTTTTTGAATCATTTTGAAGACTTCATCTTTAAGGGTATGGGGCATACAATAATCCTTGTATTTATCTAAGAATTAATTTTTCATTTGTTCCCATGTTCTGATAGAGTTTTTTCCTAAGCCCGTTAACCATTTTAATGCTACATCCTTAAGAGTGTCTGGAAATCATTTCAAATTTTTATAATCGAGAAAATAGTCATAAGATCTACATAAAGCTTCAAACTCAAAGAGAAATGTTTCAGGATCCTGACTTCTTAATCCATGGAAATTGGGAAGGATGGAGGGTGAGATATTTTTCATTTTTTTTGTGGTATACTAATTGAGGATGAGAAATCCAAAAGGTTTTGCATCCCATCTACTATCTCCTCTTCATATTCCTCCACCTCTTCCACCTCCAATACTACCTCCTTCATCTTCCTCCACCTCTTCTACCTCCAATCCTACCTCCTCTTCCACCTCCAATACTACCTCCTTCATCTTCCTCCACCTCTTCTACCTCCAATCCTACCTCCTCTTCCACCTCCAAACCTAGGTTGTTCACCATTCACATTGTGTATTTTTCCTTCCCCTTATCCAACCATTGTATATTCTTCATAACTAATGTAAGGTTCCAAAATTGGATTTTCTAGTTCCTCTGGTTCTTCTATCAATGGAATATTAAAGTATGCTTCTTATTCTTCTTCTTCACTAGGGACTTCTAGTTTTGTGCTAGAAGTTTCTCTCCAGTTGAGGATAGAAAAATTACTCCTTCTATTGGGGATGTAGGATCTTCTTCTTCTATTATGGCCTTAGTTGATGAAGTTGGTGAATATCTAGGTTGGATTTCATATCTAAGTACATCATAAAGTTTGTGTCTACATGTAATGGATGGAAAACGAGTTTGGGTTGATGGTGTGGCAGTACGAGGTCATGATGGGGTGAGAAGTGATGTTGGAATCAAATTTATACCTCTACCTATAAATATTTCTCTAGAGTCTCCTTCCATATTTATACCAGTTTTTTTTATGAATGAAAAAGAAAAAAAAACCCTATATACACTTCCTTGACAACGACTCCAAAATATTTGGTAGTTTAATTAATTTTAAATTACTTACATGAATTATCAGCTAGGGCTAGTAAGCTGATGAAATGCATGTGCGTAGTATGTGCTAGGATTCTTTGTCATTCACACAATTTCTACGTTAAATTGAGTTATCAAAATGCACGTTTTTTTAAGGCTATGTAAATAAATGAATCAAGATGAATTTAACTCTAGAAATAATGATCACACTGTCTTTGAAAGAAAACTTCACACTTGCACCTTGCTTGAAATAAAATCAATCATTTAGTTTCTCTTAAATAAAATCACACTCACTTGTAAAAACTCACACTTGTTCAAATGGAAGTAACTCTTGCTTGAATGGAAATCACATACTTTGCATAAATGGAATTCACTCTTTGCTGAAATGGAAATCATTTTGAAATCTCATACACACTTGCATAAATGGAATTTCTCCTATTTAAATGGAAGTCGCACTTTAAAATGGATCTACTTTAAGAACGATGATTAACTATAAGAAATTACGTTCTAACTATCTCATTACAGTGTTAAAATTTATTCTATCCATGTGCATCTAGAATCTCTGAAAGGAAAATGATTAGCAGAACAAATTCGAACTTGGATCTAAAGGAAATCAAAATACAAATACTCAACAAAATTGACAAAACCCTACAAGAAACATAAACTAAAATGAAAACTATAAATAAAAAAAATACCTTACTGTCTTGAGGGGGCCCTCCATAAGAAGCACGTAATGTTGTGACATTCTCAACCAAGCACTAACCATGCACTGAACACTTATGGAGGAAACAAAATTTCAATTACGAATTACAGTATCAATAACATAAAATTCAGCCTTACTATCACTTCTTTCATTTTTTCCAAGAGGCATATGTAAAGACCTCATGCAAATTAACTGTTTAGAGCTATATGCCTAAACCTACTCAACAAAAACTATTTTTAACTTTGAAAGATAACATCATATAATTTTCTCATGATTTTCTATTATCAAAGCATATCATGAGGCAAATATCTCGTTCTCGCTCGCATGTTTCCGACTACGGAGTTTGACCTTGCCTTTGACCACATTACTAGGATTTTTTTCCATTGATCTAGCTCATGAGAGTAGGAAGAAATTTTTGTGTGCATCAATTTCCACCTACCCATATATTTTTTTCTCTAGTTGGCATCTTGGAACCTGTTAAACCATGGAATTGGCTTCAGAATCGTGTATTAGCTGAAGAATCATTATAATTTGGTAGCTGAAGTAAACATTAAACTAAATACTAAAGAAAAATATCATTTTATGAAATAAGAGACAATTGTATACCCGCCATGTCATTAATACTGTAACTTGATACCCAATGTGACATTATGAAGGTCAGGAAGAAGGATATGGAGTGAAAAAGAGTGTAAAAAAGAAGCAATTATGGGATTCAACAAAAATGATTCCAAAAGATTGGTTTAGTAGTATGTTGAAGGAAGAAGGTAGTTGTGGCCTAGAAAAAGGAGATTCAAGCTATTTGATTTGAAAAATATCCAGAAGCCTTATCTCAACAGAAGGAAGAAAAATGAATATTTAGTAATGGATGTCTAAAAAATGATCTTGACAACCGATATAGAGTGAAATGAAGGATTAATATATTGTGAGTAGTTAAAGTGGGTTTCAAGTTGGTTATGCAGTGAATTTGAAGGAAAAGAGCCATTGTGAGAAGTTGTATATGAAAATATCTTAAAGGAGAAATTTATCTATGAGATTTGAAGAAAAGGACATCTAGAAGAATAGTGGACAAAGAGGTCAAAAATGGTTAAAGATGAAGGACTACCTTCAACAAATTTATACTATGCAAAGAGCATGTAACTTGGGGGTTCTTAATTTGTTTGTGTTCACAGCTAGCCATAGACCATATCTAGGGCCTAAGAAAAATTCAACATGGTATCAGAGATACTCTAAAGAGCATGTGGATCAAAGTGTGCACCATAAGTAGAGTGAGCCAGCGGAGGTTGTGTATGATCAAAGGGAGTCTAGCTTTAGAAGGAGTCTATGAAGGATTGTCAGATGCTTTATGGAAGTCAAAATATTTAGGTTCTAACGAGATAGATGAGTTTCCATCCCATGAAAGGAAAGTCATGAACCATGAGATAAAATTCATGGTGGTGCATCAAAAATTCAAGATGCATGCAAGGAAATTCATGTGCCCTATTTTTATTGTTGTGCCCATGTATCCCCCATATTTTTGTTTTTGTGTGCCATAAAAGCCTACTATTGTTATTGTTGTGTCCTTATATTATTATTTTTTATATAGGCTTTGATTATATTGTGCCCCTTAGACTCCTATATATACCAAGGAGGTATTATCATTTGAATAATCCAATAATTGTTCATTTATGTGATGTAAAGGAGGTTTCCCCCTCAAAGAGGCTAATTTTCAAGTCATTGATATATGTTTTCTTCTATTTTTTGATATGGTTGCATAATATTTGGTATCAAACCTTTGGATTCTAGGGACTCACTGCTTCAAACATGTCATCTTGGTATTTTAGCTATAATGTTTTGTATATGAGGCTTCAGAAGATTGAAATTTTTACCAGGTAGAGAAGAAATCGTGTTGAACTTCGTGTAAAAATTTCACATAGTGGTTTGCTATATTTTTTGAGATATGGTTCGAAGAATTTAGGGTTTTTTGTAGGATCCAAAATTCAATCTCAAACAGGTGACCTAGGAAAAATCACATAACTTTCTCTATTAGCATCAAATTTGAATTTAGTAAAAAGTGATAGAAAGAGAATGGAATTTAGTTTTTCATGTATCATTTTTAGGGCCGAAGGTAGAAACAGTGACACGTGGCATCCTGTACAAATTTTATCTATTGAACCAGTGCATAATTAGGCCATCATAGGAGATATGGCATAAATATATATTGAAGAATCCAATTTGGGTCTGAATTGTGGCATTGGAAAGAAGACTCAGAGTGATACCACAGGGTTTAATTTCAGACCTTGGAGAGCTGAAATTATAGATATACAATAGTTTCAAAATCAAGATCCCAAAAATAAGAGAAAAGGTGTGTATTTTTCAAATTTGCATAACTTTTGTTTGAAAAATCAGTTTGAATTGATTCAAAGGGCTTAGTGAAGAATATATATCATTATTTCTAATATTCCTAAAATAAAAATGTATACACCCATTAAGCAACCAAAACGCTCTAATATGATACATGAAGAGGAGGAAGAAATGCAACATGATACATCAAAATTATGAGATCAAGTACACCAAATTTCACTCTCATAAAGAGTAACCAAAACTGAATTGGAAATGATGATGATTATTAAGATTGATGGTTTAAAAGGTAACGTGGATGGTTTAGAAACAAAAATAAAAAGGGTCATGGAAGGTTTAAATGATGATTTAAAAAAAAATGGAAGGTTTGAAGGATGGTTTAAAAGAAAAACATAGAAGGTTTTAAACAAGGTCTGACAAAGTTACTAGAAGAATTGCTTCCTAATGGAAACAAGGTATTCCATGAAACTCATGATGAGAATACAAATATACACCCTTAAAGTACAAAACGTGCAAAAAGTTGAAAATGTTGCATTATATATTTTCTGTCCAAAATGTAGAAATAAACATACCTGAGAGAATGTCCTCTTGATTTAAAATGCATAGAAACTTGTGTCATATGTGCAGAAAATCATGATACCAAAGAATGTCCTTAAATAACAGGTCTTAAAGTTGTCTACCAAGAAGACATAGTACAAAATCAGGTATATCCTCTTTTTTTATTGCTAAAATACCATGGAAAAACTCACAAACTCAAGGTTTCAACACCCAAACATATGCACAATCATCACAAAACAATTGGACTACACCCATTCCTTGGAAACCTTGGCCTCAACCTTAGGAACAAGGTTGTAAAAATCCTTATATAAAATACCCTTAGTACCCTCAATATCCTCAAACTTACACTACTTTTCCACCAAAATATTTCCCTCAGCCTATTCAACCACCTCAAGTTCAATCTCAAAATCAAAATCCACAACTTTCATTACAATTTCTACAAAGACCAAACCAACTACCTGTTCAACCACTTCCAAATCCAAGCAATAAACAACCTGTCTACAATTTGGAAGGACAAAATTTCCAAACTTACATGATAAATCCATTAGATATAAACAATTTTCAGCTTAGATCTAGTAGACTATTGGAAAATAAGTTACCATCTGTTGTTATTCAAGAACCTAAAAAAGAAAACCTCTATGAGGAAGAGACACCTCTTCTTCAGGGAGAAATTTCTCAAATACAAACCACCCCTATACATACCGATCATATTCCAATAAATTCAACTTCTATTGTAGAACAACCTTCAGTTTTTGTACAAAATCCACCTTTTCCTGAAAGATTGAAAATTGATGAGGGCATAGAGAAACATATTATGTTACCTGATTATGATATAATGGATGAGTTGAAGAATGTTTTCATAAAAAAAACCTTTGCTACAAGCCATCAAAGAAATATCAATATTTGCAAAGACAATTAGGGAGTTGAGCATTAAATACTTGGAAAAAAAAAGAAAGAAGTTAAAAGAATTCATTTAGTTGGAAAGTTTACAGATATCATGATGGGAAAAATAACAATTAAAAAATATCTTAACCCAAGAAGTCCCATTGTGAAAATACACATCAATGCCATCAAGATCTCAAAAACATTTATTGGCTTAGGAGCATCCATAAACATCATGAGTAAACAAATTATGGATCAATTGAAAATTCCTAATCTTCAATATACACCTACATTATTGCAACTAGCAGACATATTTGTTATCAAACATGTTGGTGTATTAGAAGATGTGTTTGTATCCTTATATTCTTGGGAATACCCTATGGAACTTATGATATTAACACCCAATTATAATTTAGGAGGGCATCCATTGATCTTAGGTAGACCATGGTTAGCTATAGTTGATGCTTTTATAAGTTGTAGATATGGTGATATGTTTATCTCTGATGGAAATTCAACAAATAAATTCACATTATATCCTCCTGCAAAAAAAACAATAGAAGTAGAAAGTGAAGAATGGATAGATGATGATATTGATATACAGAAAATATTTTTAACTTCACAGGGGATGAAGAAGATGATATTTTGCATCTAATGGAAAATAATGAATCTTCCTCATGTTGTGAACCTAGTCAAAATTTTCATTAGAGGAAATTTCAGCCTAAAAGTGCCCATGAATTTTTCACGTACATAATATGTAAACCAATTAAAATCCTTTAAATTTAAAAAGAGGTACATGTAAATATTTTGGAGAGAAAACAAAAAAACTATGTTTTTATATATATATTTTTAGCTTATTTCCTTGTAGGTTCACTCAAATTTCAAGTGTGTACACTCGTTGGATGCAGAATTAAATTCTACATCCAATGAGTATGCATTATGCATACTTCTGAGAAATCCCACATTGAAAAAATTTGTAGATACATTAAAAAACATGTTTCAACACGTTTTTTTAATGTATCTATAATTTTTTTTAATGTGGGCCTTCTCATAAGTATGCATAATGGGTACTCGTTGGAGGTAGAATTTAATTTTGCATCCAATGAGTGCATACACTTGAAATTTGAGTAAAACTATAAGGTGATAAGCAAACAATACAATTAAAAAAAAAAATAGTTTTCTTCATTTCCCTCTAAAATTCATAACTCGTATTTTATTATTTTGCTATTATTTCATTATTTTTCCTTAGGGGGGCACTTTTAGGCTAAAATTTCCTCTAATGCAAGAGAAATTTAATATTTAATATCTATCATATCGTCAAATGTCTTTACATTCTATGGAAAATTTCAACAATTCTTTAATAGAATTTTTTACAGGGAAAACTTCGAATATTAATGATAATTTGGAAGAATCTAAAAATAAAAAATTAGTAAAGGTTACAAGAACATTCCTCTAATTATGCATGGGAGTACATTGATATGAAAGGAATTGATCCCAATACTTGCATGCATCATATATCGAAGAAAATGGCAAACCAATTAGACAATCCCAAAGGAGGATGCATCCAAATTTAAGGGAAATTGTTAATGAATAACTACAAAAATTTCTAAATGTGAACTTAATTTATCCTATATCTAATAGTAAATGGGTATAACCATTAGTAATTGTTCCTAAAAAAGAATGGAAAATTGAAAGTATGCATTGATTACAGAGAACTGAATAAAGATACCTTAAAAGATAATTTTCCACTCCCTTTTATAGATAAAGTTCTCGATACATTGGCAGGGAAAATTTATTTTTCATTCTTGGATGGTTTTAGTGTATATAACCAGATCCAAGTAGCTCCAAAATATCAAGATAAAACAAATTTTACCTACCCATGGGGAGCTTATGCTTATCGAGTACTTCCTTTTTGGTTATGTAATGCACTTGCAACATTCCAAAGGGAAGTTCTAAGTATTTTGTCTGATCTAATTCATAATTTTGTGGAAGTATACATGGATGTTTTTACTGTCTATGGAAACTCTTTTGAAGAATCTCTTAAAAATATGGAAAAATTTCTCATTAGGTGTAAAGAAACAAATATCTCATTAAGCCACAAAAAATGTTTTATGATGTTTACTGAGGGAATTGTTTTAGGCCACCATATTTCAGGAGATGGAATTAAGGTGGATGCATCTAAAGTGGAAGCTATTTCTAAATTGTCAGTTCCAACCTGTCAAAAATATGTTAGAACTTTTCTTGGCTTTACTGGTTATTATAGAATATTCATAGAAAACTTTACAAAAATTTCCTCTCCACTTTTCAAATTACATACAAAGGATTGTGAGTTCATCTAGAATTTTGATTACCAGAAATCTTTTGAAATATTGAAAGAAAATATTTCCAAAGCACCTGTCTTGAGAAGAGAAAATTGGAAATTACCTTTTCACATCTCAATTGATGCCTCAGATGCATCTTTGAGAGTTGTGTTAGGATAGAAAGAATTGACTCCTTATGCCATTTACTATACAAGTAAAAATTTGACTCCTGTAGAGTTAAATTATACTGTCCTTGAAAAGGAGTTTTTAGTAGTTGTACATGCCATCAACAAATCCAAACATTATATCACTAGTTATGAAACCTTCACTCACACAAATCATTCTGCAATTACATATTTAATGAATATATAAATCACTAATGGCATAATTACAATATGATTACTATTATTGCAAGAATTCAATATTACTATTTTGGTTAAACCTGGAAAACAAAACACAGCTGTTGATTTCTTATCCAGAATCCAAAATGATAATAATGATACTCCTATAGGGGATGATTTTCATGATGAATATATTTTTTTAGTATCTATTAAATCTCTATGGTTTGTAGATACTTCTAATTATTTTTCTATAGGGAAGTTACCATCATACTTATTTCCTCATGAAAAGAGAAAGGTGATTCAAACTAGTGCATCTTACCCATGGATAAATGAATAATTGTAGAAAACAAGATCTGACATAATCATTCGGAAATGTGTTATATAAAATGAGGTACAATAAATATTGAAATATTGTCATGATGAACCATGTGGAGGACATTTTGCTGATAAAATAACTACTTACAAATTCCTTTTCTTGGGATATTATTGGCCTTCTATTTTTAAGGATGCCAAAGAATATGTTAAGAGATGTGGTAGTTGTCAAAGAATTGGGAAACGTGTTCCTTCGGAAAAAATGCCTCTACAACCTCAGGTACTCATTGAACCTTTTGAGAAGAGAGATCTGGATTTTTTTTGTCCAATTAACCCACTATCAAGAAAAAAAAGGTACATTCATGTTTACACTGATTATGTTACAAAATGGGTAAAAGCTAAATCACTTCCTTTTTCTACTAGAAATTTTGTAGTTTCATTTATTTTCGATGAAAATTTTGCTCATTTTAGTGTCCCAATGGAAATTGTGATAGATCAAGGTACTCGATTTACATCAAATTTGGTACATAATATAATGGATGAATATAAAATAAAACATCGTAAATCCACTCCATATCATCCACAAGAAAATGGACAGGTGGAATCCACGAATAAAGTAATTGAAGCAATTATTGCCAAGGTTTTGCACCTACATAGAAGAGATTTGGAAAAAAAATTCCAGAAGATTTATGGGAATATCATACCACATGGAGAAACACCATAGGACATACTCCTTATGAACTTGTTTATGGGAAGCAAGTCTTATTTCCTATTGAGTTCCAGATAAATACTTTCAAGACAACAATCAAAATGGGTCTTGATCTATCTGAAGCACAAAAGAAAAGGATGGAGCAACTGAATGAACTTGATGACATGCAGCGCGATGTTATTCAAAGAACTAACATAGTTCAACAACAAAGATCTAGATGCATGACAACTTCATAAAAGAAAGGAAATTTCAGCCAGGAGATTTGGCATTACTTTTTTACTCAAAGTTTAAATATTTTCAAGGGAAATTTCAAAGTCATTGGCTTGGGCTTTATGAGATTGAAATTGTCTTTGATAATGGTGTAGTCACAATTAGAACTATCAATGAATAAAGAGTGGCATTCCTTGTAAATGGTCATCGATTGAGAATTTATCATAAGTCATTGACAAGGGAGGAGTTTATTAAACATTTGCAATACAACATTTATTTGAAGGTGGTTAGGAAGGATTCTCCTTCCTCTCCAACTTAACTTGCAAAAAACATTTATTTTATAAGAAAAAAGATGATATAATTTTTTTGAAAAAAAATAAAATAATAATAATAATGAAAAGTGAAAAATGAAAAAAAAAATAAAAAAATAAAAATAAAAATGTATAAACATGAAAACCAACATTTTTGGCGTGTTTATACATAAAATTTAGGATGAAAACCAAGTACTCTTGGCACCGTATATTTTATTTCTTAACTCTATTATAATCCCATATTTGTTGTTAACCTCTTTTTATTTTGAAAATAAGCAGCTATGGAATTGATGAATATCTACAGCTTTAACGAAATTCTGCAGCTAACTTGACAGGATTTAATCAGGACAATTTAATATCTTGGCACAAGAAAATTTTGATCAAGTTTGTAGTTGAAGACACCCAAGAACAACCTACAAAGGACCAATCAAAACATTAGAAGCATGAATCCAAATGTATGTAAATGTTAATTTAAATAATAAACGTAAGAAAACCTTAGATTATGAAATAAAAGTAGACATTGCTACTACCATTTAAAATAATCATTACTATTTGTTTGACTTTGGACTTAACCACAAATACTCTATCTTGTCAACAAATTCATCCATAAGCCCATCATAATTCAAAATTCACCGTTCATAATTGTGTAACTAATCGATTCCATAAACCCATGGGGTGGTGGCTTGTTGGTGATTGAGTGTTATGCTAAGGCACTCGTTTGTAAAGGTCCCCAGTTAAAACCACGTGGGTGTCAGTCAGGCGTAAGCCTGCGAAAATTGTTGTGTATTGTTAGCAGGGGATGATGCCAGCCAGGATATTTTTCATTGGCAACAATGTGATGTGATCTTGGGTGGAAGTTATGATTGTATGGTTCTCATTATCGATTTCCATCCTGATATATATATATATATATATATATATATATATATATATATATATATATATATATATATATATATATATATATATATAAACTAATTCATTCCATAAATTTAACTATTTAGTACCTACTTCATTCGTACTCTGTTTTCCCAAAACTCTCTCCACTTCATAAAACATTTTCATTGGTAATTCTGCTCTCATTTACACTATGTTTATCAAATCCATTTTTGCTCCATAATATTTTCAAAAGGAGGCAGTTGCAGGATAAGACTTTGCCAACATGGGGTTTATTATGAGGACATAGTAGGATGTGAAGAAATTCATGGAGGGTTATCCAAAATTTAGACAGGTGCTACAACAGGCACAATGGTTGGAGTTTATAGATAAATTTAATGACCATGAAAAAGAAGTTACAAAGTCTTTTTCTTGAGCATTCAATGGAATTGAGGTTGAAATTGGGGATGTAAATATGGTATTAACATAATCCTTTATAGCAGAGGTTACTAGGCTACCCAAATTTGGTGAAAAATGGTTTAAGAACAAAGGAATTGAAGAAAGTGGATGGAGAACATTTCTCAAAAACCCAGGTATGGACACTTCAGTCTTTAAGAAAGGCATCTTAGTTACAACTCTTAAGAACAAATGGAGAAATTAACTGTTGGTCATTCAAAAATTTATTGCTTGTGAGGGCATATTTGGTAACATGTTTTTCTATTGTGTATGTTTAATGATGCATTTCCTGAAGGGGAATGAGATCAATTTTCCTTATTTATTACTCCATAGTATGAAGGAAATGACTAATATCACTCAAAGAATTAAAATACAGTATATCGAGAATACCATATATCATCACAGTTTGATAAATATGCTAATTTAGGTCACTTCAAACAATTAGGAGATGATTGGGAAATTTTCGTAGTTAGAAACCACTTCCAAGAGGAAGAGCAAGAAGAACCCATCAGTAAAATCTCGAGAGAAGTAGAAGAAGGTTACCTACAAAGGCTAGTAATGACGTACCTCCACAAATAGAGTAGCCCTCAGAAGATTACATTCCTCTTGTGGTTGTATTATAAAACCTTAAGGAAAAGAATGTTATAATAAAGAAAGCAAGTGACAAGGAAGAAAGAACATCTAAAGGAAAAACAAAGGAAACAGAGTAAAGGAAAATTCCTATCACTAAGTTATCTTCTAAAACCTCATCCAATTTAAAAAGGAGTGCAAGACTCAATGAAAAAGTGAAGGAACCATCCCAACAATTCACAAAAAAATTCACTCGAAGAAGAACAAGAGCCAAGGGATCCATCACCAACAAATTTATTACAAATTTCTATTCCATAAAGAAGAACACCTGAAATTGGCGCATACCAATAGAAAATATATTATTATGTAGAATATGTGGAGAAGAAGGCTATGGGAAAGGCTATTTCATCCTCTTCAAACCAAGAAATTCATTCTGATATTCCACACGAACCTCCAATTGTAAATACCCTTAAGCAAGAGATTTATGAATTGGAGACATTAAAGAGGCACTTAAAAGAAGAGCATGAAACATTGAAAGCACAGAATGAAATATGAAGAACTAAGAATGAAAACATTCTTCTACATCTTGGTCTGTGGTATTAAAATAATAAGAAGATGAAAGAAAATACAAAATCCCTTAAGAGAAAAGTCATAAGCCTAAAGTATAAAATTTTGATGAAGAAACCAAGGATGGAAGTAACCAAGAAGAAAGCAACAAGGAAAAATTTGGATGTTCTTGCTCAAGCATCTAAAGAGGTTCAGTAACAGAAAAGGTTCATCAATTTTGAAATTTTGATTTTTTTGCGAGGACATGCAATGACGTCTGTGTGGGGGAATGTTGAATCCCATAATTGCTTCTTTTTTACACTCTTTTTCACTCCATCTCCTTCTTCCTCGCCTTTATAATGTCACATTGGGTATCAAGTTATAGGATTAATGACATGGAAGGTATACAATTGTCTCTTATTTCATAAAATGATAATGTTATTTAGTATTTAGTTTAAGGATGATGATAATTATTATGCAGCTAATACACGATTCTGTAGCCAAGTCCATAGTTTGATAGGTTCCAAGATGCCAACTAGAGAACGAAATATATGGGTAGGTAGAAATTGATGCACACAAAAATTTCTTCCTACTTTCATGAGATATATTTATGAAAACATGTCCTAGTAATGTGGTCAAAGGTAATTTCAACCTCCGTAGTCAGTAACAGGTGAGCGAGAACAAAATTCATTCCTCATTATTTTCTTTGATAATAGAAAATCATGAGTGAATTATAGGATGTTATCTTTCAAAGTTAAAAATAGTTTTTGTTGATTATGTTTAGGTTTATAGCTATGAACAGTTAATTTCCATGAGCTCTATAAATATGCCTCTCGGCATAAATGAAAGCAGCGACAATAAGGCTAAATTTGAGTTTATTGATACTATGTTTCATAATTAAAATTATGTTTCCTCCATGAGTATTCAATGTGTGGTTAGTTCTTGGTTGAGAACGTCATAGCGTTACCTGCTTTTTGTGGAGGGCCCCCATGAGATAGTAAGGTATTTTTTTATTTATAGTTTGGGTTTTAGTTTATGTTTCCTATAGGTTTTTGTCAATTTTGTTGAATATTTGCGTTTTGATTTCCTTTGGATCTGAGTTCGAATTTGTTCTACTAATAATTTTCCTTTCAAATATTTCATATGCACATGGATAGAATAGAGTTTAAAACTGTAATGAGATAGTTAGGACTTACTTTTGTATAGTTAATCATCCTTCTTAAAGTAGATCCATTTTAAAGTGTGATTTCCATTTAAATAGGAGCAATTCCATTTATGCAAGTGTGTATGAGATTTCAAAGTGATTTCTATTTCAGCAAAGAGTGATTTCCATTTGAACAAGTGTGGGTTTTTACAAGCAAGTGTGATTTTATTTAAGAGCAAGTGAATGAGTGATTTTATTTCAAGCAAGGTGTGAGTGTGAATTTTTATTTTAAGAAGAGTATGATCATTATTTCTAGAGTTAAATTCATCTTGATTCATTAATTTACATAGCCTTAAAGACAAATGTGCATTTCTATAACTCAATTTAACTTATAAATTGTGTGAATAACAAATAATTCTAGCACATATTGTGCACATATTGTGCGCATACATTTCATAAGCTTACTAGCTCTAGTTGATAATTCATCTAAGTAATTTAAAATCAATTAAATTACCCAACAATTGTTGAACCCCTCCCAAGAATTCGACCAACCTTATCTCAAGCTTTAAGGCTCTCTTCCTAGCTCAGAAAACCCCTGACCTCTCTGGTTTGAACCCTAATAGACTTCTAAGGAATCTTGGTTCCCTGTCTAGGCCTTGTTACCCACCATTTTCTGGGTGATATTCCTAGGAGAAAATTTTCTCCAAGATGATCCTCAGCCGGTAGAAAATACCACCTTGTAGCTACAAACTAGCTTGTTGTGACATTTATTTGCCACCTAATCTAGCTATGTGGTCCCTCACCCATTTGTCATGATCGTGTGTTTGAAGGTGGGCCTCCTAAACCTAAATTTATGCCTTTCCATTTGGTAATTGAGTATTATGGTTTCCTTATCGTGGATAATTCTGAACATGGATTAATGGGGGGATTTCATGGAAAGAGTGGGCTAGGTCTGTGCTTCTATCCCGTAGACCTATTTTAGATTTTACTGGTGAGCCCTGGTATTGCACCAAGAGTTTTGCAACTTCCAAGGGCTACTCAACTCTATTTATCAACCCAGGGTTTGTACAAACTTAGAGGTGACGGTGCTATATGCCCAGGATGGATTCTACTCATTCCGCCCTTAACTAGGTCTTCTGATAAATAGTTCTTTAAGGCCATTCCTTTTACTAAATTAGAGTGAAAACTAGCTTATGCATATGCAATGTATAAACTACTTCTAACTGAGAAAAGTGAAATTCTATCAACTTCAACTTGAAAATGCTATTGAAACAAATCGTGAATAGGAAAAAGCTAACCTACTTGCAAAAATAAAAATTACACTATATTGCAATCATCTATCTAGTTATCAAACCTATTTGCAGTAAAGGAACTACTTTATGTTTCATAACATATCAAACCATAAGTCAATATTCTATCTATTATTTAGCTAGCTCGCACTTGCATATAAATCATTGTTCAATGAATTTTGTTATAAAATACTAATGTTGTTATGTTTTTGCAGCAAGTAAAAGGAGGGTTTGGAGTGGCCTAGGAGTCTCTGCTGGTCATGAAACCACAACTAGGGATCAATAATATCCTAACCTGAGCTCAAGTTGCAGCAAGGATCAAAACTAGATGAGGAATGAGGACCTAATGCTATGCTACATGTGCCTTGTATTGCTACAGGAAGCCCTGTAATACTACAACAAGGTTTCCAAGAAGGTTCAAGAGGCAAAGAATATGGTTGGACAGTGTGGGAAGGTGAATGGAAGTGAAGGAAAATGGGTGAAAAGTGACAAACACCTCTAGCCAAGATCATAGCCCCTTGAGGGCCTATTTTTCACTAGAAGATATGCTCTCATTTATCATGGAAAAATGACTCATAAAATAGAATTTCGATCACAGAATTTGGAGTTTAGAAGAGTAAGTGATGGAGTCCAAGGTGGAGGTGGTGAAGTTTCATTTTCCTGCATATTCAAACATCCCTGCAATCATCACCTGCGTACATTTATTGATCATTGAAAAAATGAAACAATTAGAAGTGGAAAAGATGAGTTGAATTTAGATGTTATCTAATTTATGTTAAAACTCTAATCTAATCAAAAAACCAACTTCTAACTACGAAAATAATATGCACAACAAGATAACCACACAAATATGTTTCCAATAACTCATAAACAAAATGATTTTTGGTTATGGTTAGAGGTCCTTCTAGTCATGATCCCATGAGAGAGGTGAGGTATAGGCTGCAATCACAGAGTTTAATGGAGTATTCTTCTCTTGATATGCAAGAAACTAAAAAAAAATCTGAAACTAAAATAAATATACAAATACAGAAGAGGAACCTAAGCCACTGGGTTGGGCCCAAACCCAAGAGCCTTAGCCCTCTGAAACTAACTCAGTAATGAATCAAAGAGCAACTTCTCATTATCATTGAATCAAGGTCTAATACATCACATAACAGTAAAAAAGATAACAATGCTTGAGCTCAATAACTATCTAGCTGAAATCAAAACTCAAATCCTAATGAGCTCTTCTACATGTTTATTTATACAAGAGGGTAGCTACCAACATCTCCCTAGAAAATAGGAATATTGTCTCTTAAAACTCGAGAAGAGTGGAGCTTGACTCCTCAATAATTTCACTTGCTTAGCTGCCAATGACCTCAAGCTGATGAGAGAGATATTGATGTGATATTGGGCTGATTGAGGGAGTTAAGGAGGTGGAAAAACCCCTATAATCTCTCCTTGTTGTCTACTCTGAGCCCCTACATAGAAATTTCCCTAAAAATTGTTTCATTTCCTACAGTTAAACCATGTTAGGCTACATGATACGACAAACATTTTTCACCCTTATCACTAAGCATAATATGACAAAAAATATAAATAAATGTGAGAAAGAGATAGTTCTAAAGCTATAAGATGGAATTATGACCCTTTATAATGTACCTATTGATGAGCCTTTTCATCACCCCCTACTAAAATGATTTCTTGTCCTCTAAGAAACTCATTCATCCATTTTCATCTCTCTCATGGCCCTGGTGGTGTTGGCCAAGGTTGTCATTGATGTGAATATGGCATTGTTCAAATGGAAAATGTTCTTGTGATACATGAACAACCCTTGTTGCCCTAACACTAGAGAAACCCTATTTGTGTTGAAGAAAATAAGAAATGAAACCATAATCCTATGTGCATACCCTATATGCCTCAAGTATATTATGAATCAAGGTCACTTTGAGCCCTAATGAAGAAGCCCTAATATCATATCTTTGATCTTGATAAAGAATCCCTAATATGATGTCCTTTCTCTTGATGAAAAATCCCTAAAACCATGATGATTTCCTTGTGCTTGATGAAGAAGCCCTAAAACCATATTTATATATTGACTCATCATGAAATAATCCCTAATCCTAAGAGGTCCATTATTTTCAAGCCTTGAAGGAGATTTTACCTTCAATTCCAAAAACATAATGATAAAATCCTTAGGCTGCCATGGAAAAATAATGATGGTTTTTCACAAAAATATTGTTTATGAATATAAAATGACTTCATTTGAAGTTAGAAATGGAATATCCTTGTATAGGATTACTTCCTCTTTCCAACGAGCTATTATTTGTCTTCTAAAAACTTCTATATTGGGAGAAATTGAAGTTTTAAGTTAAGAAAATCATTACTTTTGGTGAGCCGATTTGTGTAGGCTCATACTCCATGAAAAAGAGACATGTTTTTTCATTGGAGGAAAAAATCAGTATAAATATAAGTCAAAAAAACTCATTTTCACTCATCAAATTTGGTGAATATCACATAAATTTAGAGAGAAACAAAAGGAGGCCAAGGAAGACTTTGAAGCCATTGTTTGGGCATTTTTGGGCTAATCCTTCTATATTACAGCTCGGTGTACAATCACTCCTATCCTCAAACCTATAGTGGCATATAGAGATCTTGGACCTATGACAGTGAAGGCTTGACCCTTCAGACCTGTGAATTTATGTTTCTGTCATTCGGATTTAAGGATAGTATCCTATATACCTCGACCTAAGGTTAGTCTAACTATGGAGGCTTAGAATCATATCTCAAACATATAATAACTTCGGTCTTGTGGAGAATTTTTGAAGGATTAAAATAGATCTGTGGAGATGTGGTGATACACTTTTTGGACCTGTGATTACAATGACCTTTTGCCACTTGTGACATCAAAATCAGATAAGGATTTGTGACAGGTGCCTTGAAGGGTGTGTATCTCAGACCTGTGGGCAACATTTGAAGAATTTTTGGGAGGCTCAGATCTTCTCTTGTATGTGAAAGACTCCATTATAGCTATGACTTGTGACAAATGTGAGAGCAGATGTTTTCACCTCTTTGTTGAAAAAATATTTGGCCTCCTCCTCGAGTAAAAACCTCTTCCTTTAAACGATCAAGAACTTGGCCTTATTGGAACAGACTTCGGATCATTGCAAGAGTAAATTTTTTGATCAACCACAAAAGAAAACTTCAATTGACTCAAGAGCAAAACCTCGGTTTATTAGAACAAATAAGCCTCGGACCTTTGGACATGTACAGTATAAAAGTGCAGACTCGGAAGCAGACCTTATCACTCTTAAAGGTCATACTTGTTTAGAGGACCTTCTGGAAGCTACAAACAAAGTTTTCTATATAGTTCTTTAAAGCATTATTGGGCATTTTTTTAGACTAGAATTATGCAGACTTTGGAGTAGTTGTTGACCCTTGTGCATCAATGTTTGAAGCAGAATTTCTTGACCATAACTTTGATCTAATCCTGCTTGTTAAGCTAATATAGAGTAGGCATCCTTGTCTCCACCAGGAGCATTATTGGAGATAATCTTATTGGAATAAATCTTGGAAGCAACTTGAAGCACTATCGAAGGGTAGTTTGTGAAGCTTTTTTGAATTCTACAACATCCTTGTTAAGGAAATATTAAAGCACCATTGAAGACTCATTTTTGGGAAGATCTAGTTGAAGTTTGGAGAAACCTTGTTAGAATACCATTGAAGACAATTTTAAAGTGCTCTTTAAGAATCCTTGATGAATCATACTTTTTTGCCTTGTTGACCACACCTTTTGAAGGGAATTTTTTGGAGTAGAGAAGGATGATTGAAGATCAACCCTCAAAATCCTCTTCAAGACTATGTTGGGATTATCCTGTAGAAGCTGAATTGAAGCCTCTTAGACACATTATTTAAGACAACATGATGAACTGTTGAAGGCCCTCATGATGTAACCTTAAGAAAATTGTTTGGGTAACATGAAGATAAGTGGTGACACCTTCTGAAAAGATAAGGTTGTCATTGATGAAGTAATTTGAAGGCATTGTTGAAGGTGAAGAAAATGTTAGGGCTTGTTATAGAAGGTATTAGGAGCCTTGAATAACTATCAAGAATATCTTGAAGAATTTAAGCATAGGGTTAGAGCCCTAGAGGATAGGAGTCCTCAAGAGACCAAGTTGGAGCCTGTACTAGAGATAGGGTTGGAACCCTAGAGGTTTTTACCTCAAAGTTACAAGGTTGGATCCTTAGGAAGATAGGGTTGGAGCCCTAGAGGTTGGAGTCTCAAATTTGGAGGCTTGGAATATAGAGTTGGAGCCCTAGAGGTCGGAGCCTTGTGAATTCCAAGTTAGTGCTTGGCAAAGTATAGGTTGGAGCCTAGGATATTGAAGATTGTTTTCTTCATCTAGGGTTGGAGTCCTACATATTATAGTATTAGATTTATTGTAAGTAAGATATCAATAGAATTATTTATTCTTATTTTTCATTTTTTGTTCTAATTATAAGTGATCTAACTGGTAAAAATAACAATTGAAAATAAATATATATTCACTACCCCTCTCAGTATTTCCAACAATTGGTATCAGAGCTAGTACCTTCACTCAAGCCTAGAAAATTGAAGGTTGATCCTTAGAACATAAATGGAAAATCCAAGTAAGAAATCCTCCAATCCTTCTAAATATTTCTCTTCCTCAACCATGAACGGAAGACAATAAAATAAGGAAAGCTCCATTGTTCAATGGAAAATTTGAAATATGGAAGGCACGAATGAATAATTTTTTAATGGCTCAAGGGTTTGAAGTTTGGGAATCATTCATTACTGAAAGAATGATGGAAGAAGAATCCAAGGAATATATTGCAAGAACAATGAATTAAATATTGAGTGGGCTACTAGATCCTATAAAGACCAAAGTGGAAAAATGTTCTACAACAAAAGGTATGTGGGACGAACTTGAAGATCTTCACTCAAAAGGTGCATTGACCGTGACTTCTAGTCAATAAGATGATGGAAACCAGGAAGCAAATCTAGAACCCATTAAGGAATATGATAACAATAATGAAGACATCAAGACCAAGGAGGACCTAGAAGATGAATAAAATGAAGAAGACTTCAGAGAAGATCTCATGGAAAAACTTGTAGTTTCCCTATAAGAGATAAGAAATTTGAAAAAGAAAAATGAAAAGCTCAAAAAGTAATCACAAGATGGTGACCATGACAATACAAGGAATGAATTTAACCTATTCAAGCTTCAAGCAGAAGAAAGAGATGATGTTATTGTCAAGCTTAAGGAGGAATTTCATCAAAACAAGAAAATGTGTCATGAAGAATTCATATCCATGACAAATAAATTAGATAAAGAAAAGAAAAAGGAAGAAACTTTTTCAATAAATCTTGAAAAAAGACACAAGGAATTGAAAAAAATTGACGCAAAAACTGGTCACTGAAAGGAAGAGGTCTCCTCCCTTAAATATCAACTAGAAGAAGCAAAGAAACAAGCACAAGGAATTGAAAAGGTGATGGAAGTTTTGACAATCCTCGAAGGACAAGTCGATGGAGCAGAAAAGGAAATAAATTCCATTGTATGTCAGCTTAAATAAATAGAATAAGATATCTTCAAATCAAAATCATATATCACCTCTCTCTAGGCCAAAACATGTGAAACTTCAAGGGTGAAGGAAGAATAGAGATGAGTACAGAAAATAAGGATGAATAATGAAACATGGTGAAAAAGAAATTGATCTTATAAGGAAATAAGTTGATCATATGAACAAGAGTCTCAAGAGCTCTCAAACTCTCTATGACATCCTAAGTCATCAAATATATCCTCTTGATAAATTTGGTCTTGGCTATGGAGGTGAACCCTCAAACAAGAATGATGAAAACCCGAATGCTTCAAAAAATAAGGATGTGGAAAAGCTTGGAAGAAATATTGATGCCCTTAGTTCCATAAAATACAAGGAGAAGAGTCAAGATGACATTGGAAGAAACCCTATAATAAAGACTCTGCCAAAAAGGAGACCATGCATATTGTTAGGGAGAACTTATGATTCTTGCAAAAGATATCCGAGAAGAGCCCTATGAAACCCTTGATGAGTCATACATGGACAATCTTTAACTCCATTGGAAAAAAATCATGAAATTGTGAATACATCTTCCACTTGATCATAAGGAAGAAATATTTCTTGTTTAAAGCAAAAATAAGGGCTAGAGGACTTTATGCAAGCAGGGGGATTGGGTTGATCATATCCTCATCCATTTCCATGAAGGCATGAAAAGGCTTAGGGAGAGCAATTTCATTGAAGAAAGAGCACCATAACAACATGAGAAACATGTCTATGAAAAACTAGCATTGATAGAGAAAATATGACGAACAGAAGAAAATTGATAGGGGGAGTTACTAGGCACCCCATTTTCCATTGATGTCAAAGGGGGAGATTGTTGGTCAAGGTTATCATTTATGTCAATATGGATTTGTTGAAATGGAAAATATTATTGTGATACATGAATAACCCTTGTTTCCGTAACACTAGAGAAGCCCTAGTTGTGTTGAAGCAAAACCTAAGGTTTGAAACCCTAATCCTATGTGCATACCCTATATTCGTCATGTATATTATGAATGAAGGTCACTTAGAGCCTTAATGAAGAAACCAAATATGATATATTTTCTCTTGATAAAGAAGCCCCAATATGGTGTCCTTGATCTTTATGAAGAAGCCTTAAAACCATGATGATGTCCTTGCTCTTGATGAAGAAGCCCTAAAACCACCTTTATATATTAACTCATGATGACAGAATCCCTAATTCTAAGATGTATATTATTTTCAAGCCTTGAGGGAGATTTTACATTGAATTCCCAAAACATAATGATAAAATCCTAAAGGTTGCCATCGAAAAATAATGATGCCTGTTCACAAAAAAAAAATTATGAATGCAAAATGAGTTCATTTGAAGGTATAAATGGCATAGCCTTGTATTTAAGCATTTCTTCCTCTTTCCAACGAGCTATTATTTGTCTTCTAACTCCTTCTATATTAGAAGAAATTTAATTTTTAAGTTAAGTAAATCATTACTTTTGGTGAGCTGACTTATGTAGGCTCATATTCCATGACCAAGAGACGTGTATTTTTATTGGAGGACGAAATCAGTATAAATATAAGTCAAAGCACTTCATTTTCACTCATCAAAATCAATGAAGATCACATAAATTTAGAGAGAAACAAGAGGAGGCTGAGGAGCATTTTGAAGCCACTATTTGGAAATTTTTGTGCTAATCCTTCTATATTACAACTCAATGTAAAGTCATTCCTATTCTCAAACTTGTGATGGGATATAGAGGGCTCGGGCCTATGACTGTGAAGGCTTGAACCTTCGGAACTGTGACTTTATATTTCTATGATTCAGATTTTAGGATAGTGTCCTATATACCTCGACCTAAAGTTAGTCTAAATATGGAGGCTTATACTCATATCTCAAACCTATAATAACTTTGGTTCTATGGAGAATTTTTGAAGGATTAAAAAAAATCTATGGAGTTGTGATGATAGTCTTTTTGGACCTATGATTATAGTGACATGTTGCCACTTATGACATCAAATTAAGATAAGGATTTGTGACAAGTTCCTTGAAGGGTGTGTAGCTCAAACCTATGAGCAACATTTAAATAATTTGTGGGAGGCTCGGGTCTTCTCCTATATGTGACAGCCTCCATTACAACTCGTATTTGTGACAAATGTGAGAGCATACTTTTTCACCTCTATGTTGAACATCTCTTCAGCCTCCTCCTCGAGGAAAAAACTCAACCTTTGAAGGTGGTGTAGCTCCTAGAGACAACCTTGAGTAGAAAAAGACCAGTGCCTAGAACATCCTGAAATCAGAGGTTAGATGTAGACAATTTTAAGGGTGCCTCTGAAAAAATACAGATTAAGAGGATAATGATTGTGGTGGTTTAGGAATGATGAAGAATTTGGAGTTTTATTCATGTGAATTACCCTATACTGCGAGAGGGCTCATGAGGCTATATGGCTTGGTGGCTTTTCAAATGGGCCAAGTATGAAACAATGAGAAGAGGCTTTCAAAATATGCAAAAGTGTTGAGAAGGAATGGAGGAGGAACCCGTGAGAGACATGCTTAAAAGTCCTAAGAATATGTCGCCCGTGAACTTAGAGGAAGCGGATGTAAGTGGAATGTGACCAACAATAGATATTCATGGAGCGGGAAATAAGGGGGCAGAAAATTTTTAACACATGAGCATTATTCATACACAAATTCCTGAATAAAAATGCATACCATTGGCAGCTACATTACATGAATCATCAAAGCATCGGAACATTGAAATATGATTATACATAAGCAAGAGATTATTGATAAACAAGAGAATGTGGATACATACTACTCATTGCTCCATCTGGAATCCAAATAAACAACGTTGTATATCATATTATGTTCAAAACATCTCTCCCAAATATGTGTCTCAGAGCATAAAGAGCATAGTCATAGAGAACTACAGTGAAAATTATCCAAAATTCAAAACCCTTCTTTCATCTCTAAACTCTCTACATATAGAGTTATCCTTGAGGGTTTACGATTGAATAAACTTTCATGATCGACCCACACATGTGAAAATCAAAATATCATAACCAAATCGTAGAGCGTGCATCGAGAAATCAATCCCGTTATCAGAAAATAAAAACAGAATCAAGTAAAATCGAGATTTCAACAGTGAAACATCATAATAAAATATTAAAAGAAACAACATAGTTGGCCATGAAGGCCAAATCCTAGAATCTTCAAATGGGGTGGCAAGGAGTAGCTGTGAAAAGGTGAGCAGTCTAGCTTCCATCCCATGATTCCACCTACCGTCGAAAGCCTCCACTCCCTTATTCTCATGATTTCCATTAACCGTCATGAAACGACCATTCATGTTACACATGCCTAGCTCTTTATGGGGAGTTCTTGGGCAAACTGAATATACCATAGTTGCATTTGTCCCACCAAAAACCCATGTTGTGTTTGACTTGTAAAACTGGAGACCGGGTTTTAGAGGGGGGACAAACAAGATCATGAGTTTTCAGATGTCTGATAGGGAGAGAAGATGAGGGGCAGATGGTGGTAACAGCCCCTTTTCCTTTATAATGGTGGAGCTAAAAGTGGGGCCTGCAGCATTGACACACAGCGGGATGGTTAACACAGAAAAGACTAAGACAAAGGCCGTGGAAGGGCTTTCATGACGTGGCAAGGAGGTGGGGCCACCCACAAATCGAAATCAGGGATTCAGTAGTTTGTTATTATGAGAAACGGGGGTAAAGGTTGCGATTTTTTATTTGCGATATCACAAATCGCAAAGTCAAATATTATCGCAGGTCAAACTCATATTGCAAATCGCAATAGGTAGTCGGGGATCAGGATGGGTAACAAGAATAAATCAATGCGAAGTGCAATGTGCGATGAGTGGAAGGTGATGTGCATGAAGGAGGAGGGGCCACCTGCAAATCGCAATCGGGGATTCGGGAGTTTGTTATTATGAGAAACAGGGGTAAAGGTTGCGATTTTCTATTTTCGATATCGCGAATCACAAAGTCAAATATTATCACAGGTAAAACTTCATATCGCAAATCACAATCAGGAGTCGGGGATTAGGACAGGTAGCAAAAATGAAACAATGTGAAGTGTGATGTGCGATGAGAGGAGAGGTGACATGGTGGAGAGGGTAGGTCCCATTTACATCACAATCAGGGGTTTTGCGAAGGAGTGTAATGGTAACATATATGGATCTTTACGATATGCAATTGGCGATTGAAGAATGGGCCCACACCAACGTCAAAAGCGGAGGTGATATTACATATGCTATATGTGAAATATGTTATATGTAACAGTTTGTGGGATACGACCAATGGGTTATGAATCATAACACTTGGACAACAACTCTTTCCTCTTTTGACTGCGGGGTGTCCGCCCGACCTGTGCTTGAATTTATTGGCCTTCACTTTAACCATTCACGCCCCATCCCTGTGATTTTCTTATAGGGGCCACTTCTCCACCTTGTGTGTGGTCACAGACCAATAGAAGGATTGAGAAATTGACCTTATTAGAATAGACTTCAGATCATTGTAGGAGTAAAGTTTTTGATCCACCACAAAAGAAAAATTCAGTTGTATCAAGAAAAAAACTCGTCTTGTTAGAATAGAGAAGCCTTAGACCAATGATAGACCTTTAAAAGTGTAGAGTATAAAAGTGCAGACTCAGAAACATACCTTATCACTCTTAAAGATCAGACTTGTTTAGAGGACCTTCTGGAAGCTACAAATAATTTTTTGTATATATTTCTTTGAAGCATTATTGGGCATTGTTTTAGAGTATACTTATGCAGAATTTGGAGTAGTTGTTGACCCTTGTGCATAAATTTTTTGAAGCGTATTTTTTTGAACTAAACTTTGATCTAATCCTGCTTGTTAATATAAAATAGAGCAGGCATCCTTGTCTCCACCTAGAACACTATTGGAGACAGGCTTATTGGAGTAAATCTTGGAAGCAACTTGAAACACTATTGAAGGGTGTTTTGTGAATATTTATTGAAGTCTACAACAACCTTGTTAAGGAATTATTAAAGCACCATTGAAGACACCTTTTTGGGAAGATCTAGTGGAGAATTGTGGAAACTTGGAGAAACCTTGTTAGAATACCATTGAAGACCGTTTTGAGGTGCTCTTGAAGAAACCTTGTTAAGGTAGACTTGTTGGCCTTGTTGAACTTACCTTTTGAGGGGAAGTTTTTGGAGAAGAGAAGGTTGATTGAAGAGCAACCCTCAACACCCTCTTGAAAAATTTGATGGGACTATCCTGTAGCAGCTGAATTGAAGCCTCTTGGAGACATTATTCAAAACACCATGATGAATTGTTGAAGGCCCTCATGATGTAACCTTAAGAAACTTGTGTGGGTAACATAAATAGTAGTGGTGACACCTTCTAAAAAGATAAGGTTGTTGTTGATGAAGTAATTTGGAGAAGACATTGTTGAAGGTGAAGAAATTTTCAGGGATTGTTGCAAAATATATTGGGAGCCTTGAAGAACTATCAAACATATCTTAAAGAATTGTAGCATAGGGTTGGAGTACTAGAAGATAGGAGTCCTCAGAGACCATGTTTTTTCCAATACCAAAGATAGGGTTGGAGCCCTAGATGTTGATGCCTCAAAGTGACAAGGTTGGATCCTTGGGAAGATAGTATTGGAGCACTAGAGGTTGGAGCCTTGGATGATATATTTGGAGCCCTAGAGGTTGGAGCCTTGTGAGGCCCAAGTCGGTGCTTGGAAAAGTATAGGTTGGAGCCTGGTAGATTAAATATTGGTGTCTTCATCTAGGATTGGAGCCCTATGTTTAGTCAATTTAGTGTCCTAAATTTCTAACATAAATTATCAACTAGGGCTAGTAAAATGATGAAGTGTGGTGCACTATATGTGCTTAAGGAACCTACTTACTTCGTTGTGTTTGTATTTTTATTGTTTTTGGGGGTTTGTCTTTTTTATCCTTAGTGTGCTACCCTAGGCTAGTTTAGAAAAGTGAAAATGAATCTAATTAAAAAGGAAGAAAAGGAAGTATTATGAAACTAAGTTAATTTTCTGTAAGAGAAACCAAAGTTTATGGATTAGTTCTAAGACCTAATTCTGAAAAAGAAGGTAAAGAAAGTACTTCATTTAGTGATTAAACCTAATCCATGGATCTATGACTCAATTGAGATTTGAAGACAAATTGAAAGCAGGGAAATGTGTCAACTATTGTACTTTAGGTTGTTTCAACATTCAATGACTAGGTCAAAGCCCTATGAGATGAAATCAACTGTTTGCACTTTACTTGCTAAAATCTAAAATAAAAAAAATAGAGACTGCAATTGAAATTTATCTAAGATGCTTTAATTACTCCATATACCCAATATGTGAAGAGTGACCCCCTTGAGGTAATGTATCTAAGCAATCATTGCATCTGTCTAAACTAAAGAATTACAATAACTCAAACACTACATTGAATCTAATCATTTAATCATCCTTGCAAAGTACATTCAAATTAGTATTTGTGAGGATGACCTTTAAGAATATTGTTTTGTTGCAATGAAATGAGGATCTTCTATCTACAACCAATTAAGTGAATAATTAACTTATCAAGTCTCATCCAATTCTGAAGCTTGTGAACCCTTTGTATGGATTTCGGATAAATCAATTACACCCTTAATTCTTAGCAAGAAAATAAAAAGAAATGAAATCTCTTCAATCACTGCACTTATAAGACATTCAACCATTCAATATAAGATTTGGTAAATAGGAAAAATGGACTTCATAAATGCTTAGTTAGACACAGAAATTCACAACTATTTTTGAAAGATGAAAGCAGGGAACTAAGAAACCATGTTTCTCAACACTTTAAATTTTATTCCAATCCTGAAGACAGAGTTACCTATCTCCTTGAAAACATTTCAGAAGGAAAATCTACACAGTTGCATCTAAACTATTGAAAAGTAGAAATTAAGCATGAACATAAAAATACTGAACAGAATTGAAGCAAATCTAACTAGGAAACATTAAAAACATCCTTTAGAAGTAGGGGCCCTTTGCTCCTAAGTCGTTTGACTCCTATATTGTCAGAAGTACAAGCAAACCAACATTTGATGACTGGACTTCTTTATTGATAAATTCACAACTCTACATCCCATTCCATCTCAAGCCTTGTTACAAAACATTCTATAATATTTTCTCTTCTTCTACTCTTTTTTACCTCCCATGATAGGATAAAGCTTCCCCTATTTATACAAAAATATGAGAATTTATCTCATTAATGAGAGTCCATGAATCTCTCCCTCTATCTCTAGAGTTGCAATCAAAATAGGAAATGATAAGACACATGTCTTTTTATAGTTTCAATACAAAATAGGAAATGAGACACATATCTTCTTAGAGTATCAATACAAAAAGTGAATGCGAAACATTTCCTCATGATCCCATGATCTTCTCCACTCAAATTCGAATTTGGTTTTGCTAGGCCACATAAAGGTATTTTAGAAGCTTCCTTTTGACCTACACATGGCAAAAATCTCATCCCACTTGTTAGGTATAATCATATGCACATTATTTTCTAATTTTTAACCACAAATTCACTTAAAAATGCTAAGAATTAATAAAGTTTGGAAAAACATAAATGTAACCCAATAGTGGTAATGGTAAGGTAAATGTAATGAAATGGAGGTGGAGTAAAGGAGGTAATATGGAAATATAAGTGAAAATGTAATGGAAGTGAATGACAATTTCAAGGTCCAACATACCCCCCAACTGAAGCTATTGCATGTCCTCATGCAATCTATTACATTAAATTTTTTTTAAATCCTTGAGCTTCGGCTTAACTTTGTGTATGTGAAAGATATCATAGTTTTAATTTGCCCAATAACCTTCAAAACAAGACTTTTGAACAACAAAAAAAATTCATTTAAAAAAAAAATTATATGGCAAAAAAAATTATTTTATATTTTTTGAGGTCCTATTATAGGGTGCCACGTGGCCTACCTGCAGGCTGCCACATGGCCCCATACCTATGGTTCAAAATATACGTTAATTTTTTTTTGGAAATGTGGTTGGAACTCCTGACCTGACCCTCGAGTGGAGGTCGACCCGACCAACATGGTAGTGGGGTCACTCTGAAAAAAAGATTGGGTCAGACAAATGAATGCGTGCAGAGGACGTGCAGTCAAGTCTCGGGCAGAGGCTGAATGACCCTCGGGTCGTGTCGTGCACACCTTGTGCATAGGCTACATGACCATTCGGGTTGGGCACTTGTGTAGCACGTGAACGGAGGCGGGTCATCAAATAACATGCACAGCTTTTGAGTCGGGTCCTTGTTTTAAACATTCGGTGGAGTTAGGAGTTAAGCCCTCCAGGGGTCAGCACTTTTGAAATAATACCAGGGGCCCAAGACCATAAGCTAAACCCTTTTGAATAGGCAAATATTTGAGCTAATCCCCCGAGTGCTAGCCCTTGTCGCATGGGACGTACGGGATATGACCACGGGCACGGATTTGGCCTTATTCACCAGAGCAAACTACCTATCTATTTCGGCATGTGAACACATTAGTTCAACTTACAGTGACATTAAATGAAACCCATAAAATTAGCATGCGGTTCCACTTTTTAAGCCAATCTTCCATTTTTTGTGAGTTAAACTGGAGTTATCCCATAGTTGGAGGAGGTTTTCTAGTGCCACTAGGTAGAAACTTGTTAGGATCATAACTTCTCCAATATTGGACCAATTTGGATGAAATTTTCATCAATTTTGGGTATTATGAGAATTTTGGAGTGTTTGGGATAGGTTTTAGAGCTAAAAAAGGTGTTCTTCAGCCATTTTGTCTTCAGGGAAGCTTGGAGAGCCATTAGGGCCATGAGGGAAATGGAGTTGCATTGGGCTATACTTCACTGTTTGAGGTGAAATAAAAGCCATTATTATCTTATTTATATCCTATAAATTCAATTTCACAGTTTTTTATGCCTGTTTAGGCATATTTCTCACTGTAAAACCAATTTGATCAACTTAATAGAGCAAGGACCTGCCCATTGGGAGCCTTGGACCCGACAGATGTAGCCTAGGAAGGGTGAACTGCCTCATCATGTTGTTGTGTTGTTATGGTGAAGTTGTGATACTTTGTATTTATACTTTAAGATGTTAAATAGTAATTTTGATTAACATTCACTCACACATAAAATCAGAAACAGTTACCAAAAACACTTTGTTTAAATTGCAAGACATGATAAACACTTTGCACACTTAATTAAATGAAAATGGATACTTTGAACAACAGATACAAATAGTTTCATTTTCAGATGAGATGGTACCAAAGCTAAGGATTTGAGCCTTAAGAGCTAGATTTTTACTCAACATTTGTTTTGTGCAAAGATATAGTTGATTGTTTGCAAGTTTTGATTCTTACTAGGCTTAAACTCAAGAGAGGTGAAGGACAATTGGTTAGTGCACAACTTAATTCTCAACCAAGAAGGGCCAAAGAAGTAGCTTCAAGCATGTCTTCAAGAGAGGGAGAATCTCTTGAAGATATGGGTCCCAAAGAAGAGGAACGGGTGTTTCGAAAGGCTTTCTTGGATATGACAGAGATGGTGAGGATACTCTACCAAGAAAGGAATGACAGGATTGTTGGAGAAGGGTCTAAAAACTAGAAAGAAGGAGAGGGTCCTTCAGGAGGAAAGAAAAGTGATGACAAGTCAAAGAAAGGACACGGAGGAAATGGTGATCCACCATCCCCATCTTCATCCTCTACCTCTACATCGTCATCCTCTACTTCAGTGAATCAATCTCACAAGTCTGAAACTATTGGTAAAAGTCCATTTTTAAAGCTTGATGTTAAATTTGAGTTGCCTATGTTTAACGGTGAAGCCAATGCAGAGAAACTTGAAAATTGGATAAGACAGTTGGAAGTTTACTTGAGGATAAAAAACCTCCATGATGATGACACCAAGATACAGTTAGCCTCTTTGAGAATGGACAGAGCAACATTGGTATGGTGGGAAGCCAAGACCAAGGATGAAATTAAAAAAAAAATGGTAAGATCACTTTATCATGGGCTGAATTTATTACTGCAATTAAAAATAAATTTTATCCATTAGCTCATTTACAAAAGGCTATCATGAACTAGAAAAACTTCAGACAGCTTAAGTGAAAAAAATGTACAAGACTACACCCAAGAGTTTAGGAGAAGAGAACTCTTATTAGGGGTATACTTAAAAAGTCAAGATAATTTTCTGAAATATATAGGTGGTCTGCACAGCTACCTTAGACATACTATCCTTATGTTCAATCCTATAGTCTAGAAGAATTTTGTGTACAAGCTACACATTTAGAGGCTAGAGGGAAAAACACTTTTGATGAGGGTAGAAACAAGCCTTTTAAGGGGAAAAACAAAGATAAAACCTTTAAGGGAAAAGGAAAAAAGAATGCATCGGTCAAACAAGAGGGTGAGAAAGTGACATGTAAACACTATTCAAGAGAAGGCCATGAAGAGAAAAATTGTTGGAAATTACATCCTGAAAAAAGAACTGTTTAACAAAAACAAAGGAAAGAAGAAAACTGCAGCTACTACAACTACACCACAAGACTTAGGTGATGATTCAGGTGATGAAACCAAAATTTCAGCCATGGGTTTGAAGAGTATGAAAGGAAAGGAAACTAAAACTAATCCAAGCACTAGTACCTAAAACTGTCATGTACAAGCTACAAATGAGGAAAAAAAAATTGAATTGTTCCATGTGAGGGTAGTCTCAAAACATACAAAAATTGACACACTGTTTGACAGTGGGTCACAAGCAAATCTCATATCAAAAGACTTGGTAAAACAACTTAAACTTGAGACCATTCCACATCCCAAGCCATATCCACTTAGATGGATATGCAAGGATGCAAACTTACAAGTCTCAAGAAAGTGCATATTGTGTTTCGCGATTACTGCACACTTTATTGACACAGTTGAACTTGATGTAGTATCGCTTGATATAGTAGGAATTGTTTTGGGAAGTCCTTACTTATTTGACAGGAAAGTGATCTTTCATTTCCATGAAAATAAGTATCATCTCTTTAAATATGGCAAGGATTTTATTGTCAGATCACATCGCAAGAAGACAAATATAGCAATGGTAAATGCGGGACAGGTAAAAAGACTAGTGAATTCTAGTAAGAGTTTTTGTACTTCTTATGGTTAAGCCCAAGGTTGATGTGAATCATGAGTCATTTGAAAATTGTGATTTTAGGCTTAAATCAGATTTATATGATGTATTTGATTCACATCATGAGGTGTTTCAGGAACCAACAAGTTTGCCTCCTAAAAGGGAGATTCAACATGAAATCCAGTTACATCAAGATTGTACTCTTCCTAAAATAGGCATGTACTTCATGTCTATCATGGAGAATGCTGAAATCAAGAGGAAAATTAAATACTTGTTGGACAAAGGATTCATAAGACCAAGAACTTCGCCATGTGGGTCACTGATAGTGTTGATTCCAAAGAAATATGGAACTTGGCACATTTGTGTGGATTTTGGGGCATTGAAAAAGATAACAGTAAAGAATCGTTACCCACTCCCAAGGATAAATGATTTGTTAGATCAGTTGAAAGATGCTAAATATTTCACTGAGTTAGACTTACATAGTGGTTATCATCAAGTTATAATTGTAGAAAGTGACATTTGGAAGACAACATTTAAAATCAAACAAGGACTATTTGAGTGGCTTGTTATGCCGTTTGGTTTATGCAATGCACCTGCAACTTTCATGCGGGTAATGGATGATTTCTTACGTCCTTTTCTTGATGATTTAGTTATTGTCTACTTAGATGACATCTTAATTTTCAGCAAGACTAGAGAAGAGCATGTCATGCATGTTAAGAAATTACTTGATATTTTGAAGAAAAATCAGTTATATCTTAAAATGTTAAAGTGTGAATTTGGGAAGACTTATTTGGTTTATTTGGGACACATAGTAGGAGGAGGTTATTTGAGAATTGATCCTTCTAAGGTAGAAGCCATTGTGAATTGGCCTACTCCCAAATCCATTACAAAGGTAAGAATTTTTTTGGGTGCAGCTCAGTATTGGAGGAAGTTTATTTCTAACTTCTCTACCATAGTAGCTCCTATGCATGCAGTGACAAGTGTGAAGCATGATTTCCAATGGGGAGGCAAGAAAAAGAAATTTTTCGAGTCCTTGAAAGAGAATATAAGTTCAGCTCCAGTCTTTGCATTACTGGACTTGAGACAACCATTCAAGATTCAGACCATTGCTAGTGATTACGCCATGGGTGTAGTTCTCCTACAACATGGTAAGCCTATTGCATTTCATTCTAAGACATTTAATGGTGTTGTTGTAAATTATCCTACATATGATAAGGAGTTGTATGTGTTAGTACAAAGTGTCAAAAAGTGGAAACACTATTTGATGGGAAAATAAATAGTTGTTCATACCGACCATTAGCCTTTACAGTACTTACAGTTGCAAAGTAAATTATAGTAGTCACGACATTTTAGATGGATGGGTTTCCTACAACAATTTCACTTGGTAATAAGGCAAAAGAAAGGTATTTTCAATAAAGTTTCTCATATGATTTCAAGGCCTATTATTAGTGCTACTACTTTAATTAAGGATAATTCTATTGTACATGAGAGTTACATAGCACAATATGCATCAGATGTTGATTTTAAGGATGTGTATGCTAACTTGAGTGAAGGGAATCATGTTGAGGAGAATGATTATCACTTGCATAATAATTTTCTGTTTCATATGGGCAAGTTATGTATACCACAGGGAGAGAGACTAAGTGTCATGAGAGAAGCTCATTCTTCTCTTATTGCTGGACATTTTGGGGTAAGCAAAACGGTGGCACATTTACAGAGGTATTGTTACTGGCCTTGCATGGTAGATAATGTTTCATGTTTCATTAGAGGTCGTTCATTATGTGCTGCAAGAAAGCCTAGCAATAGGAAGCTTGGTTTATATACACCATTGTCGATACCTTCTAGACCATGGGAAAGTGTTTCCATGGATTTTGTTGGAGGTATACCATTATCTAGAAAGCAGCATGATTATCTTTATGTAGTAGTTGATAGATTTAGCAAGATGTGTATTCTTATGCCATGTAAGAAATATATAACTGCTGATTTATATTTTCAACATGTATGGGTTCATTATGGCTTGCCTAATTCTATTGTTAGTGATAGGGATTCCAGATTTGTTGGGAATTTTTGGTCCAATTTATGGAAGATGATGGACACCAAGTTGAAGAAGAGTACTGCTTTGCATCCGAAAACAGATGGACAAACATAGGTATTGGACATAACCATTGTACATATTTTGAGAGGTCATTGTAGCAAGCATTCCAAGCTTTGGGATGAGCACTTGCATTACATTCAACAGGCTTACAACTGGGTCAATCACTCTTCTACAAATACTTCACCTTTTGAAGCTTGTTTTTGTTAGAAAATTATATATTGTGGAGCAATTACCTTTTTTGCATAAAAAAATAAATAAACACACAAAAACACATAAAACTAGGAGAGACACATATAAATCAAGTTCACCCGATTTGAGCTCTCATCCTGAACAACCGAGTCCTTCCTTTCTATTATCTAGCAAAATGAAAAGACAAAACCTACAATGATTCATTGTAATATCCTCCATTCTCTCCGGTCTCCCTCTCTATTTCTGTTCAGAATACACATACAATGCACGAAGCCTTGATACAATGCCCTCATAGCGGGGTTTCTTCCTAGGGCAAGCCTAATCTAAACATAACTTCTAGTATTGGAGATCATTTTTCTCACAGGCAGCTTTCTTTTGACTAGAAATTACTATACTTTTACAAGGCAATTTTACATCTATTTTTAGCTTCGGGGGCGCTGCCCCTGAATCCCTGCCAGGGGGGGGGCTCCGAAAAGCGCTGCCGGCCCCCCTGGACCCCCCACGGCAGCGATTAAATTTTGGGCGGCGTTGCCGCCCCTTTTAAGGTACAGGGATCCAATGCTGTGATACAAAGTAAGCAAGATAATCAGGCTCCACACCCAACAATCTCCCACTTGGAGACTGATTGTAGCAACTCCATCGCTGCTTCATTTGCTGGACAATGACTCCTCTTTGGACCTGGCTGTTTCTCATCTTCATTGTCATCCTTGAAGACCAATTGAAACTGAGCATGTTCTCAGTTTCTCCCTGGTTACAAATTTTGTTAGCATATCTGCAGGATTCTGGCTAGTGTGTATCTTTTCCAGCTTCAACTCTCCATCTTCCAATACTGACCGTATGAAATGGTACTTGAGATGTATGTGTTTAGTCCTGGAATGAAATGCTGAGTTCTTTGCAAGATGAACAGCACTTTGGCTATCACTGTATAGTGTGCCCATATCATGCTTCTTACCCAATTCATCCATAAACCTTTGTAACCAAATCATTTCTTTACTAGCCTCTGTAGCAGCAACATACTCGGCTTCTGTTGTTGAAAGTGCAACAACACTTTGGATTTTGAAACCCAACTGACAGCTGTTCCACCTACAGTAAATACATATCCTGTAGTGCTCCTCCTGTTATCTCTGTCACCTGCCATATCTGCATCAACATATCCCTATAGAGCAATGTTTGAACCACCAAAGCATAATGCTTGATTTGTGGTACCTCTCAAATATCTGAGAATCCATTTTACTGCCATCCAATGTTATTTTCCTGGATTGTTCATGTACATGCTTACAACTCCCACTGCATGTGCAATATCAGGCCTTGTGCAGACCATTGCATACATTAAGCTTCCAACTGCTGATGCATATGGAACTTTAGACATATAGTCCATTTCTTCTTGGGTCTTGGGGCACATCTCCTTAATAAGTTTGAAATGGCTAGCAAAAGGTGTACTAACTGGTTTTGCATTCTGCATATTAAATATTTTCAACACCTTTTCAATGTACTCATTCTGAGACAGTGTTAATTTGCGATTTTTCCTGTCTCTAGTTATCCTCATACCAAGGATTTGTTTTGCAACTCCCAAATCCTTCATTACAAATGAATTTGCCAATTTTCTTTTGAGCACATTTATTTCCTGCATGTTAGACCCTGTAACAAGAATCTCATCTACATACAATAACAATATAATATAGCTGCCATCATTTTTCCTTTTTAGATAAACACAATGATCAGAGTGACATCTAGTATAACCTTGTTCAGACATAAACTTGTCAAATTTTAGATACCATTGCCTTGGAGCCTGTTTTAAGCCATACAAGCTCTTCTTTAACCTGCACACCAATTTTTCTTTCCCTTTTACCTCATATCCTTCTGGTTGCTGCATGTATATCTCTTCCTCCAAATCTCCATGGAGAAATGTTGTCTTTACATCTAAATATTCAATATGTAAATCTTCCGCTGCTACAAGACTTAAGATAGTTCTGATTGAATTCATCTTAACAACAGGAGAAAATATTTCATCAAAATCAATACCTTTCTTTTGTGCAAACCCCTTCACCACAAGTGTAGCTTTGTACCTCTGTTTTCCTCCATCTTCTTCCTTCAGCCTGTAAACCCATTTATTCTGCAATGTAGTTTTACCTACAGGCAACTTGACTAAGTCCCAAGTCTGGTTATGCATTAAGGAGTCCATCTCTTCTTATATGGCTAGCTCCCACTTCTTCCTACTTTCAACCTGCATTGCTTCTTCATAACATTTAGGTTCACCAGAATCAGTCAGCAATAAATAATATAATGAAGGAGAGTATCGTTCAGGGGGTCTACTTATCCTGGTAGATCTTCTAACACCACTTTCAGGTGTTTGAGGTGCCTGTTGCTGTTGTGGTGGTTGCTGCTGCTGTGGTTGTTGATTATTATTATTTTTAGGCACCTTTACTTTTTCAGATATCTCATCAAGAACCACGTATTCCTTGCTTTCTTTTTCCTGTTTCTTTTCCTGCAACTGATTCTTATACAAGACCTTTTCATTGAATATTACATCTCTGCTCCTAATGATTTTGTGATTTTCATAATCATATAAGCGATAACCAAAATCATTAGCACCATATCCAATAAAAGTACATTTCTTTGATTTTGCCTCAAGCTTTGTTCTATTTTCTTTATTAATATGGACAAAGGCCTCACAACCAAAAGGCTTTAAAAAAGAGTAGTTTACCTTTTTACCTGTCCATGCTTCCTCTGTAATACCACCATCCAAGGAACTTGAAGGCCCTCTGTTTATTAGATAAACAACAGTATCTACAGCATCTGCCCAAAATTGTAAAGGCAATCCTGCATGCAATCTCATGTACCTTGCACGCTCCATGATTTTTCTGTTCATCCTTTCTGACACACAATTTTCTTGTGGTGTTCTTGGAACTGTCTTCTCTCTACGAATTCCATGATCTGAATGGTACCTATCAAACTCTTTGCTGCAATACTCACCTCCATTTTCTAATCTGAAACACGTCAACTTCTTTCCTGTCTCAATCTCAACCAAAGATTTCCATTTCTTGAAAGTATCAAATACATCAGATTTATTCTGAATACAATAAATCCATGTTTTTCTAGTTGCATCATCAATAAAAGTAACATAATAACGAGAGCCACCGAGAGATGATACCTGAGCAGGTCCCCATACATCTGTATGCACAAGCTCCAATTTTTTGCTCTTCTTTTCTTTCCCAACTCTGAGAAATCCGACTCTCTATTGTTTTCCATAAATGCAATTTTCACAGAAATCCAAATCAACATTCTTCAAACCTGGCAACAAATTTCTTGAGTGAAGAATCTTCATTCCCTTCTCACTCATGTGTCCGAGCCTATGATGCCATAATCCTACATCTACTCCTTTGGAAGTTAAAGCATTAACAGAGTTAGAAATACCATTGCATAAATACAATGTACCAACCTTTTCACCTTTTTCTATTACCAGCGCTCCTTTGGTGACCTTCCAAGTTTTATCTGTGAAATTTGTCACACAAACTTCACTGCCTAACTGCCCTGTTGAAATCAGATTTTTCTTCAGATCTGGAACATGCCTTACCTCCTTTAGTAGCCATTGGTTTCCATTATGTTTTTTTACAAGAACTTTACCCATTCCAACAATTTTACAGGGTTTATCATCACCCAAACGAACTTGTCCAAAATCTCCTTGAACATAGTCATGAAAATATTTCTTATCAGGTGTGGCATGGAATGAAACCCCTGAATCTACAACCCAAGAATCAGTAAAATTTTCGAAAGAAAGAATCAAAGCATCTTGTAACACATCACCTATCACATTCGCTTCATGATTGTTTTCTTGTTGTGTGTCTCCTTCTTTTCCCTTCCAAGATCTACAATCTTTCTTTAGGTGTCCTTTCTTTCCGCAATTCTAGCACACTATTCCTGATCTGGACTTGGATCTGCCTTTCCTTGATTTACTGCGATATCCCGAGCTCTTTCCTCTTTCCATTCTTCTTCCCCTAGACTTTTCACTCAAAGCATTACCCGATGTCTCACCGGAGCTTTTCCGTCGCATTTCCTCACTAAGGATAGCACCAACAACATCATCAAACTTTAAAGTACTAGATCCAGAGAAAAGTTACTAATGGCCATAACTAAAAAATTCTAGCTTTCTGGTAATGAGCACAAGAATAACAGAGCTCTAAATTCATCATAAAATTTTACCCCTACAGAAATTAACTAACTGGTAACTGTATTAAATTCATTTAAATGGTCTGCAACAGATCCACCTTCCGACATCTTCATATTAAATAGTCGTTTCATAAGAAATACCTTGTTTGAGGTTGAGGGTTTTTCATATAGTTTCGCCAACGTCTACATCAAACCCTCTATTGTTGTTTCCTTCGAAATATTGAAGGCCACTGACACCACAAGACACAACCGTACTGTTCTGAGTGCCTTTCTATCGAGAATGTTCCATTCCGCATTTGTCATGGCCACTGGCTTCTTTGTTTTTCCGCTCAATGGTAGGTATAGATCTTTCTAATACAGATAATCTTCCATCTGCATCTTCCACAGCGGGAAATTTTGGCCGTTAAATTTCTCGGCCCTAAACTTACCATCGTCCGCCATTGCTCCCACTCGAAACAGGGACCCTTCTTTCGTGCGAGTTTATCAACCAAATATACCTTCGGCTCTGATACCAGTTGTTAGAAAATTATATATTATGGAGAAATGCAACACATAAAATATTGCGGAAAATACAAGCACACAAAAAACACATAAAACCAGAGAGACATAGATATACGTGGTTCACCCAGTTTGGGCTACATCCACCCTGAATAGCCAGTCCTTCCTTTCTATTATCCAGCAAAATGAAAAGACAAAACCTACAGTAGATCAGCTGTAATATCCTCTTTTCTCTCTCACAGTCTCCCTCTCTATTTCTCGCTCCAAGAATACACATACAATGCACATCCGCAATACAATGCCCTCATAAAAGCGAGGGGTTGCCTTCTAGGGCAAAAAACCCTAATCTCAACATAACTTCTACCGTCAGATCATTTTCCTAATGAACGGCCCAGATTGACTAGAAATTACTATACTTTTACAAGGAAATTTTACATCTGTTTTTAGCTTCAGGGTTGCTGCCCCCGAAAACCCCCGCCAGGGGGGGGCTCCGAAAAGTGCTGCCCCCCCCCCTGGACCCCCCCATGGAAGCGATTAATTACGAGCGGCGTTGCCACCCCTTTTAAGGTACAGGGGTCCAATGTTGTGATACAAAGTAAACAAGATAATCAAGCTCCACACCCAACAATTTTAGGTATTTTCTTAAGTCACCTTTAGATTTCATTCTTGAGAAGGATATTGCCATTGATGGGCATAGTCACATTGACAAAGTTCGCATGTTCATTGAAAGAATTCAGCTCATACATCAGCAGGTTCAAGAGCAAATTGAAAAAAGTCAAGGGAAGTATAAGGAGAGGTATGACAAACACAGAGTTGATCATAAGTTTCAATAACGAGATGAGGTATGGCTGCATATTAGTAAGGAAAGAATGCAAGGAGAAGGTAAAAAACTGACGCCTATTCATTATGGTCCATTCAAGATCCTTAAACAAGTTGGAAATAATGCTTTTCAACTAGATTTTCCTTCATATATGCAAATGTATTTCGTTGTGAACGGTGAAAATTTACGTTTTTATGAACCTCCTTTAATTGTTGATTATGAAAGTGACATTCAGCTGCCATCCATAGATGATTTCTCACTAGAATTTTTGGATGAGCTGAAAGAGGATGCTATCCTTGACAGAAGGACACGCACTTTGAGGAGGGGAAATGTTGATTATGTCTGGGTTGGTCTAAAAGGCAGAAAAATGAGTAAGGAAAAATGGATGGTGGTGGGAAAGGTGAGGGATCTGTACCCTCATCTTCTTAACAGATAATTGAAGGATTTTGGGGTCCAAAAGCTTCCTAATGGGGAGGTGTGATCAGGTGATCATGTCCAAGGGGAAAAAAATGCTCAAAATTGAAACTTCTCAGAATTGGTTGCAACCTGAATGACTGGATAGGCCTCGTTGTTGTGATTCTAGTGCCATGAACGAGACTCAAATCCGATGTCTTATGTGAAATATATTGAAGTTTGAAGTTTCCCAATAACCTTCAAAACAGGTCTTTTGAACAAAAAAAATAGTCATTTTTGAAAAAAATTATACAGCAAAAAAATTTATTTTATATGCTTTGAGGTCCTATTATAGGGTGCCACGTGGCCCCAGACCTATGGTTCAAAAGCTATGTTAAATTTTTGTGGGAAATGTGGGAGGAACTCCTGACCTGACCCTCGGGCGAAGGTCGACCCGACCAACATGGTAATGGGGTCACTCTGAACGAAAGATTGGGTTAGACAAATGAATGCGTGCAAAGAACATTTAGTCGGGTCTCAGGCAGAGGCTGACTCAACCCTCGGGTCGTGTCGTGCATGCCCCATGTATAGGTTACACAACCATTTGGGTCGGGCACTTGTGCAGCACGTGAACAGAGGCGGGTCATCAAATAACATGCACAACGTTCAAGTCGGGTCTTTATTTTAAACGTTAAGTGGAGTTAGGAGTTAAGCTCTCCAGGGGTCAGCACCTTGGTAATAATACTGGGGGCCCAAGACCATAAGCTAAACCCTTTTGAATGGGTAGATATTTGGGCTAAGCCCCTGGGTGCTAGCCCTTGTCGCATGGGACCTACGAGCTATGACTGCGGGGGCGAGTTTGGCCTTATCTGCCAGCGCAAACTGCCCGTCTATTTTGGCATGTGAACACATTAGTTCAACTGACATTGACATTAAATGCAACCCCTAAACTTAGTGCGTGGTTCTACTTTTTAAGCCAGTTTACCATTTTTGGTGAGTTAAACTGGTGTTATCCCATAGTTGGAGGAGGTTTTCTAGTGCCACTGGGAATAAACTTGTTAGGATCATAACTTCTCCAATATTGGACCAATTTGGATAAAATGTTGGTAAAATTTGGGTATTCTGAGCGTTCTGGAGTGTTTGGGACAAGTTTCAGAGCTAACAGAGGTGTTCGTCAACCATTTTTACTTCAGGGAAGCTTGGAGAGCCATCAGGGCCATGAGGGAAATGGAGCCGCATTGGGCTATACTTCACTGTTTGAGGTGAAATAAAAGCCATTATTAGCTTATTTATGTCTTCTGAATTCAATTTCACAATTATTTCTACCTATTTAGGCATATTTCTTACTGTAAAACCAATTTGAGCAACTTAATAGAGCAAGGACATGCCCATTGGGAGCCTTGGACCCGACAGATGTAGCCCAAGAGGGGTGAACTGCCTCATCATGTTACTGTGTTGTTATGGTGAAGTTGTGATGCTGTGTATTTATGATTTAAGATGTTAAACAATAATTTTGATTAACCTTCCCTCACACATAAACTCAGAAACAGTTACCAAAAACACTTTGTTTAAATTGCAAGACATGATAAACACTTTGCACACTTAATTAAATGCAAATGGATACTTTGAACAACAGATACAAATAGTTTCATTTTCAGATCATAGTATGAGGTTTTTCATATAAAACTCAACCATATTTGCTCTATCCCCAATACTAGCTTGTTTTCTAAAATCAATAAATTGTCTGTAATTTTGAAAAGGAAAAGAACCATGTTGATATAGAGTTGTAATTTCAAATTGTAAGCACTTCTCTTTGAGGAAGATATCATAATATTTGTAAGGTTTTCTGCATTGCAGTGCCTCCATACATAGACTTGTCATAGTGGCAAGTTGGGTTTGTTTCTCCAGCAACATCTCTATCAACCTCAAATTCTCTCTGTAGTTGCTCTCTTACCATAGACTCCCTGAGTCTCAAATCAGATAATTCCTTCCCCCATCTCCTTGAATTTTTCCTCCATCAATACCACATCTTCCACATTATTTTTTCTAGCAATTTTCATATGTTTGTGGGTCCTTCCCCTTTCCAACTCTAACTCATAAATAAGTGGGATTTTGAAATTTTCAGGGATGATTTTCCCTCCTTCAATGAATTTGTAATAGGACTCCAAGCTAGGTTGCTATACACTAGGGCCTTTTATATCTAAGTAGTCATTTTCCAATGTTTTTGGGTAGGTTTTTTTCCTCCTCTAGCTCACCTTCCTTCCCCTTTTTATGTTGTGGCACACCTTGCCGCTCTTGTGGCACCCCCTACCCTTCTAATAGAACATTCTACCCCTCCAATTCCACATCCATCCCCTTCTGTAGTATACTCTATCCCTCTTGTAGCATACATTTCCCCTCCTATAACATGCTCTATCCCTCTTGTAGCATACACTTCCCCTCCTGTAGCTAACTCTTTTCTTCTTGTTGGAGGGTTTTTGGTGTCTTGGGTTGCTTGAAATATGTTTATCTAGTGGTAGGTCTCCTCATATATGCTATAGGATTCTTTATTTTTGGATTTGGAGAGGTGACCTCTTCAATTTTGCCTTTAGTTGGGCCTACTTCCTCCTTCTTGCTTGAGGACTTCTCAATTGTGATGGGGAACTTTGTGGGAGTTTGTGGCTTCCCTTTATTGATTCTAGTGCTCTTCTTGGTCATGAAATATAAAGGAGTTTGCCTTGGTCTCTTCATTTTGGGCTTAACTAGAGTGCTTAAGGTTGCTAAAGTTGCAGCTACCTCATTTTCAGTGTTTCTTGGAGACAAAATTGTTTGTTGTGGGGATGTCTCTATTTCCTTGGGCTCATTATTCCTCTTAGGACTCAATGTATCATTTTCCTATTCTCTTCATTTTCGTCTTTTTCTCCTTCTACCTATGCCTCTACTTATTCCTCCTCTATTTCCATCTCTGATTATTTTTTTTTCATTTTTGCTTCTTCTTCCTTTGTTCTTTTAGTTTCCTCCTCTTTCATGTTTACCTCTCTACCACCAATTCATGAGTCAAGTGTCTCTCTAGGAGTTATTTTTTGGGTCCCTATGAAGGTTTCTCTATCCATGTCTACGAAATTGGACCACAAGAGAGGGATTCTAAAAATTTTCAAGGCATCCACCACTATCAATTTGATAAGGATATGGTGTGCTAGGTGTTGGTGTTTTCCCTCTCTTAATTTTGACTCATTTCCTAGATGGACTGTAGGCGGAAGTATGGAACACTAAGTCTATGAGAACAAGGAAATTATGCCTTAAATATGAGTTCATGAAGCAACCTAAAATGGTAGGCATATACCACACTCATTCTTCCCTCATAAGAGACGTATTTCAGAATATGATAAGCCACCTCATCCCATGGATAAGGTGGGATTTCTCTCCGAACTCCATTTTTGTCCTCAATTGGCTAAAGAAATTCGTTTTGGCAGTGACAATGGTGGCTTTGTCCTCTCTGCTCCATTTTGTCCCTAAAGTTAGGGTGGTTACTTTACTAATTGTATCAAGGCTTATAGATATATCCAATCCCCTCACAAAAGTGGTGGAGTTGTCCTATGTTTTTGAACTAAAAGCTATGGAGAACTCATGGGAAAGTTCATCACCATACCCCTTTAGTAGCTCAAAAAATACCAGCCACTGGTGTCTCCTAAAAATCTTTACCACGGGAGTGTGTAGGTGGATTCTCTTGGTATCTTAGGGCTCTCTTCTATTAAACCATCCTCCCATATTACCTTTATGTCCTTAATTAAGTGGGGGAGATATGCTTCCTTTATGGCTTCAGTGTCTAGTTTAATGGTATTAGTGGGTCAAAAATCCCTTATCACTCCAATTACTTTTCTTTAACCACTATCCTCTTCAAACATACCTTTTAATTGCATAATTATACTACCACTTTTTGTAAAATTTTAAGAGGATTTGCATGAAAATTTGATGGATGTATGAGGGATATGGTGAAAATTACTTCTTTGACAAGTGATTTGAGATGAAGATGGAAAATTTGGAGTCAATTAGAACCTTTGTTGCTCATTTCCACCCTCTTAACCTTCTTGTAGAAGTGTCTCGTCTCTCCTGTAGCAATTACAGTTGTTACACCATTTTTTGGTCATCTAACCTATTATCATTAGATGGACCCAAGTACACCATGTAAGACCAATTTTACCTTAAGTAAAATTGCTTTCACTATGAAAATAACTTAGTAAACCACCTTTATTAAGTTATTTATGGTCTAAACAGGAAACCCCATGAGGAAATATTAAATAAATCTACATTTTTTTTATTTTCCTCAAGGAATAATTAGTTAAATAGCAGTTTAATTAATATTCCTGGTTATATTTAACCGAAAACAAGGAAATTAATTAGACAAATAATTATTTATCTTATTATTTTCTAAGAATAATTATTTAAACCTTATTTAAATAATATTATTTGTTAAATATGACTAAATCACCCTTAAATAATTAAATAAATCATTATTTATTTGATTATTACTCAAGCACGTTCTTAAAATGATAAATAAATCATTTATTTATTTATTATTTACAAATAAAGGGATTTGACCCTAGTCAAATTCCTTTTCCCTCCAACAAATATAATAAAATACTCCATAAAAGTTGGATCTTGATTTAGTTAATAATATTTTAATTATGCACCAATATCTAGACTAACTCAATATTTTGTTATAAATAGAAGGGTTTTCCCATTCATTTACCACCTTTTGTTACCTAAAGAACACTCTAGATATATACTTTTGGTCTGACTATTGATCCACCATCATAGTCATATTTTGCTACCATTTTTGTCTGGGTTTTCCACACCATCAAGAGAGAAGAATTTTAGATCTGAAGTGTTGAGGACTTACAAGAACCCATCCCATTGAGGAGAACTGGTAACACCCTTCTGTGTTCCTCCCAGGTGCCACTAATACAAAATTCATTCAACATATTCTTGTCTTGTCTATTGGATGCATGGAGCAAATCTTGTTTTTTCTACTGCTTAATGTCTTCTAATGCATAGATCTAGATTTTTGTAGCATTTATATTGATCACCTAACTGCATATCCAAGGATATTGGTAGCCATATTTGCTATTAGGGTTGTTTGTTATGCACATCTAAAATGGTATTTTTTCGTACGTTTTGAATTAAGTTTCATACTAACAATTGGCGACTCCACACGGGTTTACGATTACGACCTCTATCATTTTTCTGATCCTTGCATATCCGGCTGCTTGAAACCCTAGGATTTCTCTTCAGCCTCTTTTTTTTTCTTTTCTTGATGTTTTTTTAACCTATAAAACCCTAAAACGATAAAAATTATAAATTCCATGTGTTTTCAGACCTATTTCGCAGGTGACAGACAACAACTACAGTTGAGACGACATTTTTTTTTGAAATCTGCCGTCGAGAGTGTCGGAAGTACAGGTCGCAATTTTTGGCCCAAAAATTGTGACCTGAGCCCTCAGGACTCACCTTTCAGCCCAAAAACTACGACCTCTACTGAAAAAAGGTCAAAAACTGGGACCTAGAATTTTTGCGGGAATTTTTCTTAAACTTTTCTGGGTTTGTCTAAGCCTCTGTTCAAGGTTGTCTGACCTCCGTCTCCACTCGTTTTGGACCTATACTTTTTTTTTTTGGACCTATAATTGTTCTATTCAGCCTTTTTTTCAGACCTGATACCTCACCTTCAGATCCACTTCAGATCGGCTTATTATCCATCCAAATCACCTCATTTAGCTTTGTTTGGGTTTTCATCTAGGGTTCACTCCATTTCCCTCCAGGAGATAGCCTTTTGTCACCTCTTTTACTGCAATTTTTCCTCTGATTTGTTGATTTTTTCTGCACCACTTTCCAGCAGATTTTGTCCTATAGATCCCTATCCCTCCTAAACTTAGATCTATTGGATTTTTTAGTGTGTTTTTATTAGTTTTTAATCGCCTACAGACTAGTTGTTGAGAATTACGCCTCCTTGGGTTTAGATTATTGCATTATTAGATGTTTATTTTCTGTTTTTGTAGGCTTATATACTGTCATTTGCAGGTTTATTTGCAGCTATACATCACACTTTTTCTTTCTCTCTACAAATGTCTGGGTTTAAAAATTAAAATTTACACACTTCACACACACACCCTAAGCGAAAAAGGGCTTGGTTAACACCGCCAAGAAAAGACTCAAAAACATTGAAATCAATTGATCCTGCAGATCTCTGCCCTTGTTTCGACATTGTAATCAGTTGATCCTACACCTCCCTTCCCTTTTCTGTCTCTTTTTCCTTTGTGTCATGTTTGTGTCGTCATCATTGCGCCACCAAGGCGTTTATCCCAGAGACTTCTTGGCCTTCATCCTCAGTTTCCCGTAGGAAAACTTACTCCTCTGCGTAGGATTCCAGTTAGTCCTCCACCGAGTCCACACACCAACTCTTCTTCTGGTCCTTTGGGTTCTCCTTCTCATTCCACCCTTGGTTCTCCTCATGTCACCTTCACCATGTCTGGTGCAGGACCTAATGCTGGTGGTAACCTCGACCCTGATGCTGGGAATACCACTAGTGGGACCACAACAGACACTACCCCGGCTGTGCCCTTGCTCCCCTTCATGGCAGGCCTCAGCCTCTCTGATTTTGACTAGTTGATAAATGACCCTATACACCATGATGCTAGTTGGCCTACTATGCTGACGAAGCTCCCTTCCGATATCCCAAAGTTTGAAGGCCTTGTTGGAGAAGATCCTACAAATAATGTTCAATATTTCCACATGTGGTGTTCGTCTAACTCCATTACTGATGACTCTGTCCGTCTTCCGTTGTTCCAACGTACGCTTACAGGTGAAGCTTCTAAGTGGTATATTGATCAGGCCCCTTCCTCTCATACCACCTTTGTGACTATTGCCCAATATTTTCTGTCTTACATCCAGCTTCCCCTTCGTTATGACACTGGTACCGAAATCTTCACTTCTTTCCATCAATCATCTGCGACCCGCCTATCCGACCATGTCTAGGAATGGTGGAGAAGAAAGAGCCTATGTTGAGCTCCTACCTTCGAAGACCGTGTCTACATGGACTGGTTCCTCAGATCTCTTTTTCCACCTATCGTAAAAGATGTCACATCGCACTTTCCTCAAACCGAAGAAGCTGCTCTCAAAATCGCATTAAAATATGACCTGATCTATGCTCAGTCGGGTTATGTTTATACCGTTCTACTTGATCTTCCTAGACCCAGTGGTGCCAATGCACTGGGGGGATCTCATGCCGCCGACGGTATCATTGGAGCTCTCTCTAATCCATACGCTCAACCTCCCATGGGCTATGGATTTCCTCAAGGGGGGGCCAGCACCTCCTGCACTTTTCCCCCTCCCGGTAGCACTTATCCAAGATATGGCATGCCTCCTCTTTTTTCCCAACCTCTTGTTTACCACACTGTTACCAAACCTCATTATCTGTATCCACATCCTGGTGCTCCAGCTCCTCCAGCATTAGCACCACCTCCTCCCTTGCTTTCTCAACCTCTGCAACAACAGCCACCGCCCCCTCAAGGGTAGGTATATGCACAGCAGGGCGCGACTAATCCTCCTCCTTCCAAAAAGAAGAGGAAATGCACTCAAAATCAGTTTGCTCCTGGTAATCCTGGACCTAATCCTCAAAATAATTCTCCTAACACTACTAACCAGCAACAAGGCACCCAGCCCAAGCAGGACAGGCCTGTTCGCACGAACAAGCCTTGTTCTTGTTGTGGTGTTTATGGTCATTACACACATTATTGTCCTATTTTACCGTAGATGCGGTAGCTGTGGGAGTCTCAAGAAACATTACGAGGACAACAAGCCTCCCCTTCTGTCCATCCCAGTGCTGCACCTAGTCAACTAGTTGTGCTTACTGATCCTTTCCCTTAGCAAGGATTTGTGCTTACCCAAACACCTAATGATTAGGTGGCCACTCAACCTCTTCCATCTGGTACATCTGATTACCATATTCTCATGATGAACTCTAATCAACCTCTAACCGTAAACATCAATCTTCAGACTCGGTCCCGTCAGTACAACAAGTGTCCCGCTACGTCTGTCCCCGAGCTGCCTCCTTTGGTCCCTACAGAGCCTCTTTCGACACCTAATGGTCCCTTGTAGATCCCTCAGCCTAAGGCAGAGGTTCATACCAAGATCCCTAAGGGACCACTCCGCTGAAATGTTGCTTCTGGAAAATCTGCCCATTCGTATAGCATAGTAGATTATTTGGCACAATCTCCTGCTGCCATTTCAACGCTGGAACTCCTCCAGTTGTTCCCTTCACAATGAAAATCTCTACTATTTGCCATGGGCACTGTATATCCTTCCAACGATCGATTGATTGTCTTTTATGTTGACCGGTCAGAACATCCTCCTCTCCCTTCTTCTGTCACCTTCCAAATCCCAGTCAAGATCCGGAATGCCAACGTTTCCTGGTGCATTATTGATGAGGGGGCATCCACCTGTGTGATGTCCGCTTTGATTTGGAAGAAACTCGAATCACCTGATTTGGCTCCTTCCATGATCACTCTCTGAGCGTGGGATGGGCACGCCTCCCAGTGCATTGGCTTATTCCGCAATTTTCCTATTATTCTTGTGGGCAAGACTGTTTACGTTGATGTAGAAGTCATATATGCCCCCTTAGATTACAACATTCTATTGGATCGTAGCTACACTTATGTGATGTCTGTTGTCCCTTTCGCGTTCCACCACAAGATGTCCTTCCCTCATAACAGAAAGATAGTCACCATTGACCAGTTGACATATTATGAATCGAAGTCTCAGACCTCCCCTGAGTCCAGTATCTCTTCAGTGGCCAACAAGAAAACCGTCGATCCTTTGACCAATGTCTCACCCAGAGTCTACAAAGACTCCTCATTGCTTGGTAAATTCCCTGGTCTTCCTCTTCCTTTCTCTGATCCTAGCTCATCGAATTTTTGCATGATGCAATAGTCTCAGGCTGCTCTCAAGTAGCCCGCCTCGGCCCTCCACAACCTGCTCGCCCTCCACAACCTGCTCCTACCCCTTAGATTCAGCCTTCTGGACCTCCTCCTCCTGGCTCTTCACCTACAGCTGGTACTCATGAGCCTATTTATCCTCCAGAAATGGTTCCTCCAGGCCTTAACCATTAGTCGTCCCACCTGGCCATTACCCCTCCGGTCAGATATCGTTCCTAGCTCCCCCACCAGGAGTTTATATGGCACCTGTCATGGCCACCCTCTCTCTTCCTAACTTGACCCTTGGGATTCTCATCTGGTACCTTGATCCTCCAGCCACTACCCCACCAGTTCAACTCAAACCTTATCTTTCTTTGACCCCAGTTCAACTGGTCCCCATTACTTCTCCCGTTGCAACAGTGCCTCAACCACCTCAATAGGAACCACCACCTTTTGCGATCATTTTGGGTAAGAAGGGAAAAGCTCACAAGAGGGCCTCCAAGGACAAGGCTACCCTGACGGACCCTGCACCTCCCCCACCCGCAAATCCCTGTGCTTTGTGTGATGTTGTCGGCCATGCCACACATAACTGTCTTGAACTGCCCTGTATCAAGCCCATGGTTAAAGTTGCGTTTCCTGAGTTTGCGGTCCCTGAACCCTCTGTTTCTTCCTTGACTATAGCCAAGAATCCTAAAAATATTCACACCAACCAACCTTGTGCTTTGTGTGATCTCCATGGCCATTATTCCCACCATTTTCCACACCTTACACATTACCGCGCCTCTTTAGAGGTAGTTCGGGAGTACGAAATTGAACAGAACCAATATGCATCTCCCGTACTTGTGTAGTATGCTGCAGGATAGACTGAGGATTTACCCGCTCCTATTGAAATTCCCCCTCCTGATGTTGAGATGATGGAGCCTGCGGCCACCATCCTCTACCTGTCATCATCCATGAGACCCTCCGTGGAAGCTCCCTCTGAATCTTCCCCTGTTGTTTCGCTTGACATCCCTTCAGCAATCACCCTGGGCTCAACATCAGTAGATCCCTTATCTACTTTTTCTTACATCATCCCCCGTGATGATGCGCATGTGAACCTTTCTTCTCATGATGATGAGTCAGGTAGCTTCACCGCATCATGTGGTCTCTCTTCCTCCAGTCACTCCATCTTCTATTGTGATGATGACATCATGGAAGTCATGTCCACCCCTAAATTCATATTTCCCGCCCATAAACGGGATGGCACCCTCCGTGCCTATGGTGAATTTCGCAGCCTAAGCACAAGCTATACCTCTGGTAGCTCCCACACTCCACCTCACCATCAGCGTGTGAGTAGTAGACATCCTACCCATATCACTCCCTCCCGCGGAGTGCGTTTGATTTCTACTTTTCACTAAGGTTGTTAACATTGTTCATCATCCTCCCATTTATTGTCTTGTTGCACCTTTCAGATGGACCTCCCATCCACACCTTATATCGGTTTCCCCGATGGTGCAAGTCGCTACTCCCAGAATCTAGCCTCGGCAAGTTGGGTCATTTTTATCCCCTTGCATTCGCTTGTTCTCTTGAATGGTGTATGCATTGATACTGCTACCAATAATCAGGCTGAATATGATGCAGTGCAAGGTTTATTAGCTGATTCCCTTTCACATCGCATCCTCCACCTTCATGTTCATTTAGATTCCCTACTTTTTGTCATGTAATTGAATGGTGTCTATCGTGTGCATAATCCTATCCGTTTTAGAAGATATTTACGAGTGAAGCTTTTGATGCGTGAATTTGAAATTATTACATTCAGTCATGTACCTAGAGCACAAAATCACTATGTAGATAGCATTGAAACCCATATTCTAGATTTTTATTTAGCACACGCATTTAACACAAGACAATAACATAAAAATATCAAAACAATGCATATCCATAATATGTGTCGTATAAAATGTTTTAGAGTTCATCCACTCTGATACATATGACATGCCCATAGCATGTTACAAAACTCAAAACCAGGGGCACCACCTACCCCTACACACTAATCACTATCTAGAGTATCTTGAGCCAATGGCTCTGCTCCCGCAGCTCGTATATCACTCATACCCTGTTCGGCCATTGCCATGCACCGCATGACCCCTCGCCACTCAGAGGGTAGACCAATACATGGCTCTATGTACTGGTCATCTAAGTCTTGCCAGCCACGCTCTGAAACACTAGTCAGCAGCCTCTCACATCTATGATGGGTGTCCTCAAGGAGGGCTGTTGCATCCTCATTTTGCTACACCCTCGGTCCACTAGGTCCTGCGGTCCCCGATACTACAAGTCGTCCCATGTACCCGACCGATTTTACTGGTGTTGTATCTACATACAAAAAGTGAAAGAATTAGTACCACATACAATATTATAGAACTTTACATGCACATAAAAGATTAGCAATTTGTCACTTATCATGGAGCCCCCATATTCGACTAGGTGGCAGTGGCAAATCCGGGTCCCCTCAATAACTCATCCCACTATAGTGGTAGTCATCTATATACAGTGGCATATAATCCCAATGAACAAATAACTCGGGTCGGAACACCCATCCAACCACCCCACCTCCTCCTCTGCACAGTATTCACCCCCACCGGTGCATCCTATGCTCTCTCGGGCCCCCATCTTGGAGCTGTATGCGAGGTCGAAGTGTTGGGATCTTCTCAAAGAAGAATGAGCACAAAATTGTACCGTATGCATAGTCTTGGTTCACTTGCTTCTTGCATAGTGACAACTAGCATTTCAATGACGACAGCATTATCTGGGCCCACCCATAGTAGGTCCCACTCAAAACACTCTCCATAAGCATCATCTGCCCTCCGGTGATGTGGTGGAGTGCCTGGTTGCCTAGGATCCCTAGCACCGCTGTGGCCACAGCATGGGTCTCTAACCTCTCCAAATCCCCGATGGGTATCCGAGTCCCCTTGACTTGGAGACCTGGTCGACAATGGCAGTCTACAAACTCTATGATATTCCACCCTCGTGGTAATACTGGATAAGTATTCCCTACCCTCCCAAGTGGTGGGAGACCAGTCAGGAAATATATATCCTGGACCGTCAACTCGATCCGGTGCCCCTGCACTATAAAGAACTCATGGTTTGGATCCCAATATTTGACAATCCAGGCCAATAAGGGCTCTCCAGCTCTCATCAAAGGGTTCTCCACAAACTTCAGAACCCCAAACCTGGCCAATGCACTACGGACACCTTGATCCTCCCAGATCTTTGACCGTAATGCGCCCAGGTCTCTCTCTCTCCAGTTGATCCATAATTCTGCCATATATACACAAAACCATCATATTTTTTAGTATATAGATAAGAAAGACTGTATCTCATCAGAAAAACCCAGTGCTCAGCCAAAAAACAGCATAGAAAAACCCCTCCCTGACAGGTCGCACTTATCAAGCCCAAACCTGGGATAGGTCGCAATTTTTTGCTCAAAACCTGCTACCCAGGTCACACTTTTTGCCCCAAAATGTGTGACCTGGCCATGAAGAGGAGTAGGGGTCTATTTTTAAGCCTTGGGGACCTAATCTGAACTTTCAATCCACTAAAAAGAAAGAGTAGGGTTAGGCCTCTTACCTGCAATTGACAGATCTCGATTTAAATCGTCGGTTTGTCCGCTATGATCACTGCAAGATTTAGGGCCTTCTCTCCTCTCTACATTCACCATAGCTCCACATGAAAATGAGTGAATTTGGAGGGAAAATTCCTTATTAAAAGAGAAACCCGTGATTTTTCTTTCGCCTGCTGTGACCAAACCGTAGCTCAGGTTTCCAAACCGTCTGTACCATTTGAAAGCTCTCACCGAGGCCTCAAATGGGTATCTGTTAGCTTTTCATGATTTGATACTTCATTGGGACACATTTGTCCAAGAAAGGTCACTTCACCACTCCTCAAAATCAAATTTCTTCACCTAGCACACTTGTACTTGGGGGCACCCCTTTGCCTTCATACTTGTCCATGCTTGTGTCGATCTTCGTCATGAGTAACCATTATGTACTCATGTTTTTATGGTATCCATTGGACCTTTTTTCTATGTGGCAGCACCATCGAGTCACCTTTGTTTAGAGCATCTGAGCTGAGTCATAATTTCATTCATGGAGTCTATCCCGAGTCCCTTTGTATCCCGTTATAGTCCTTCATCCTTCATTGCTTGATTCCTCTCTCGTGTCACACATTATGGCCTGCAATCCCACTGTACCTTATCCCTCATGATATTTTGTCAGTTGCTTCTAGGTCATCCATGCCTTATGCTCTACAAAAAGGAAGTTGTCCGTCCGCTACTCAGTATCCCCAATTTCATCATCATCCTTGTTGTCAATCTGTCCGTCACTCAACTATTTTCTCTCGTGCCTTAGCTGAGGATACCTTATTGTCTCACCTATAATGGACCTCCTTCTGTCAACATCAGCTCATTCATTCTAGAAGATAGGTCTAGAGGGCGTTGTACCTTGGTTCCAGCTTCCACTCTTTTTTGGTGGCTCGGATCAGGCAAAGGGACTCCTTATTTCCCTTTGACTTGATTGTTTCTTAGCTCCAGCTCCTTTCAGCATGATTGAGATCCGTATAGTTGATGGTACAATGATGCAATAGCTGATATCAGTGATTCCAGGGTGTCTGTGAGATGTCTCAGCCCTCATGAGGGGGTGGCCCTACAGGTAACCCCCCACATGCCCAGATGACCTCTTCCTTTCAGCCTTCGATGCAGCTCCATAGATTTGATGATTTCGGACTCAGCTACTTGTAGCACCTTTTTGATTGCATGTATTAGTCAGATTTTTAGAGCCCTTTCCTGTTTACAGGGGAATTTGGGTTGTATTTATATCTCATATACTCACATATTATTTTACAAGTCCTGGTTGTTATCCCAGGCACAATATGTATATGGGATTCATTATCATGTTGTTTATCTGGCTCATGTTTATGCCAGCATGTACTATATTATTCAGTCCCTTGTTTAATGGATGCCTTATTTTTTGTACTTTGTCTCAGCGGGCATAGGTATGCCTCACCCGCCACCTATAGCACAGGTACTCACTCATAAAAGAGACTTGTCGCACCTATAATTCTCATCTCCTCGGGGTCTAGTCCTTTCAGCACTTTGGTCTACCTTATTCTTCTCTCTCTTTAACTTCCCCTTCTGTGTCTAGTGATTGAGTTCTTACAATGTACTTCGGTCATTGGATTAGCTCCTAATGCTCACACGCTTGGGGGCAATCTGTTACACCCTTTTTTGGTCATCTAACCTATTATCATTAGATGGACCTAAGTACACCATATAAGACCAATTTTACCCTAAGTAAAATTGCTTTCACTACGAAAATAACTTAGTAAACCATCTTTATTAATTTGTTTATGGTCTAAACAGGAAACCCCATGAGGAAATATTAAATAAATCTACATTTTTTTTATTTTCCTCAAGGAACAATTAGTTAAACATCATTTTAACTAATATTCATGGTTATATTTAACCCAAAACAAGGAAATTAATTAGATAAACCATTATTTATCTCATTATTTTCTAAGAATAATTATTTAAAACTTATTTAAATAATATCCTTTGTTAAATATGACTAAATCACCCTTAAATAATTAAATAAATCATTATTTATTTGATTATTACTCAACCGCATCCTTAAAATGATAAATAAATCATTTATTTATTTTTTATTTACAAATAAAGGGATTTGACCCAAGTCAAATTCCTTTTCCCTCCAACAAATATAATAAAATATTCCGTAAAAGTTGGATCTTGATTTGGTTAATAATATTTTAACTATGCACCAATATCTAGACTAACTCAATATTTTGTTATAAATATAAGGGTTTTCCCATTCATTTACCACGTTTTGTTGCCTAAAGATCACTCTAGATCTATACTTTTGGTCTAACTGTTGATCCACCATCATAGTCATACTTTGCTACCATTTTTGGCTGGGTTTTCTACACCATCAAGAGAGAGGAATTTTAGATCTGAAGTGCTGAGGACTTACAAGAACCCATCCCATTGAGGAGAACTGGTAACACCCTTCTGTGTTTTCCTCCCAGGTGCCATTAATACAAAATTCATTCAACATATTCTTGTCTTGTCTATTGGATGCATGGAGTAAATCTTATTTTTTCTACTGCTTAATGTCTTCTAATGCATAGATCTAGATTTTTGTAGCATTTATCTTGATCACCTAACTATATATTTGAGGATATTGGAAACCATATTTGTTGTTATGGATGTTTGTTATGCACAGCTAGAGTGGTTTTTTTTCGTACGCTTGGAATTAAGATTCATACTAACAACATTGCTTCCTCTACCAATAGTAGTTCAAGGTTAGAAGCTTCTCGTTGGCATACCAAGCTTTTCCTCTCTCTAAATTTTACTGAAATGAGAAATTATGCAAAGGAAATCAAGCCCAAGTACATAATATTTTATTTTGAGTATGGGCTCGGAACGATGTGATGACCTGTCATTCACACAAGGTTTCCTCTTTTGGACCATTGTCCCCAACCTGAGTCATTATTTATCCTTTCCTCGTAATCACCACCCACTATTGGTGATTCCAATTATGTTTATGTGACACATCCACGTTGCATGAGTGCTTACCATCACATTTATTTCACTAGCCGAGGGTGGACAAGTTAATTGGCCACCTCTATCTTGTTAAAACATCTCCTCTCAACATTCATCCATTTTATTCATTTACACATATGGAGAGAGTGAAATACTGCCATACTGAGCCTACCTCATGGTCGATTTGCTGCATGAACTTGCATGCTATATTTGGACCATTTTATTAACACCAAGCGAGTTTGGCTTGTTGGCTTACTTCCCTGTGTATTTCTTCATTTTCTTTGTGATTCTTGATTGTGGTGTTTGTTGTGTGTGCAGATACTTTGTTGATGTCCAATTTTTTGTTTTTGGGGGAGAGTATTCCTGGGAGTGCTATGAATTCTATATATTTGCTTCACAATGTCCCATTATCTTCTTTGATGGAAAATAAAACAATGCAATGCTCTCTGTTATGATTGCACAAGTTTTCTATAGGAGGAGGTTCTCTTCCGGTAGAAACCCATTCATTTTACCCTTGGGTTTTCAATATGCATAGGGTGATGAGGTAAAGTATGATAAGACTTGAGTATAGTACTAGGACCATGAGGGAGTGATGTGGACTTGTAAAAATGAAGATGAAGACCTTTGTGGTTTTGTAAAATATTTTTTTGAACAAGTAGGATAGAGAGGATGGTTTGAATGAATTTCTTTGTGAAGTGAGATGGATGAGTGATGGATGGATGGTTGGGAAGGATGAAAGAGACTTCTTCATAATTATCCAGGTCATAAGGATCCTATTGGGTTGTCCTTGCCCTCATATATCTCTCTTGTATCTTTTATGAACCCTCATGTAGCAATAAAGGACCTTCCTCTAGTATTACAGGATCCTCTCGTAGAAAAACAGAGAGGAGGTGAAACTTAAGTTTTGAGCTATGGAGAGAGATGAAGATATGAATGGAGATGATAGAAAGGGAGTGAATGAATGGAGGAGAAAAAATTAAATTTTTTTTTACCTATAGCCATAATCTATCACTGTGCATAATCCTGCAAAACAAAAAAGGGTCAGCAATCATGGCATCATCTTCTTTCGTTCTTTCCTTTTGTTTTTTTCTCTATGGGTTTTTTAGACATGTAGGCCTGATCAGATTTGGATGAAGGACCTAAGTGATAGCTAAAATTTCACAGTGTTTGAAAGTGTATTGAACCTGAGTGACCAGATAGATCTCGTCTTCCTGATTTCGGCGTTGCGAACGGTTCGAAAAATCGGAAAATTCCAGTAAACTAAAATTTCTGGATTTTGGCCAAGTTTGATTGGGCTTGGAAAATTAAAAAAAAAAAATATTCTATGGAATATTCCTAGAATATTCCTCAGAATATTCCCTGGAATATTCTGTCTGGGCCATTCAGATGTTGAGAAGTGGCAGTGTTTAATTGGGCAGATGGTTGACTTTTGTGTTCTCGACCAATTAGAGGCCGCCACGTGGCCCAAGTTTTGTGGCACAAATTTTTTTTGGGTCGCTAGGGCTTGACCCCAAGACCTCCCCACATACATGCATAGCTCTTACCGTCATTCTATCAACTGGTTCTTAACTATATTGAGTAGCGGCTTGTATTTAAGGTTTAACCGTTTCATGTTTGGTGGTTGGAGAGGGGCCAGCCCCTCCCCCATATGGTCGTCATACCATGAACCAAGGGTTTAACCAACCAAAATGGTTAGTGCCCACAGTATCTGCCACTGAAAACTTGTCACATGTGATGATTCATCGCATAGGGAAACGCCAACGTTTATGGAACTATGCCTTCCACTCTGGTTCCACTCCAAACTATGCAAAGTTTAATTTAACCGCATGAATTCCGGGACATGTGTCCAACAACGGTTTGAAATTAAATGTTACGGTTTGAAACTGGTGGATAATTTTTGTGTGCCCCTAATTTTTTGGATTTTGGCTATTTTAAACCGGAGTTATGTGCAGTTCACCATTTTTGGTGGAGGAATTTTAGGGGACACTGGGAAAAATCAGTTTAGGCTCTATCTTGAGCTAAATTCGACCATTCTGAGAGTGTGAATAGTTAATTTTGACTATATTGGACATTCAAAAATCATTGGTGAGGGTTGCGGAGCCACCAAAGGAATTTTGAGCATGTTTTTTCTTCAGAGAATTTCTAGGAACCACCATGGGCCAAAAGCAGTTTAAGGCTTATCCAAGGCAGCTAGCGGCCTTATTCAGGAATACAATAGTCAATTTTGGATGTTTCAGAAATTCTGGAAATAATAGTGTCATTTTCAGAGCCTTTAGATGACTTTTGAAGGCCAATATGCTTCATAGAAGTTCCAGGGGCCATCAGGGCCAACAAGTGCCAGCAGGAGAATGAGGCCTATCCAGAGAAACGAGTATCCATTCTCAGCAAACCAATAGTCATTTCTGAATGTTTTGATAATTATAAATCCATTGATGGAGTTTTTAGAAGCTTTTTAGGACTTCTAAAAGTCTAGATACTTCAGAGAAGTTTTCAGTGATCCCAAACCTAGGGGGTGCCACCAGGCGTTGGAGGCGTAACCGGAGCAGCTAGAGGCCAATTTCTGCAAGTGAATAGTATATTCTGACTATTTTTGACATTTTGAATCCAATGAAAGGATTTTTAGATGCATTTTAAGACTTATAAATGTCAAAGAGCCACAGGGAAGTTTTGGGCAGCCTAGGGCCATCAGTGGATGGAGGCCTAGTTTGGGGAGCTAGTGCTAATTTTGAGCAAATGATCAGTCTATTTGGAAGTCTTATATGTGTTGGAGATATTAGGTGAGTTTTCAGGGGCAGAAAGATAATTCTAATGGAGTTAGTGCCACTTCGAAGCTCATGGAAGCTTAAGGGCACCGATAGAAGGAGTTAAGTCTAAGGGAACCTAGTTTTGTTTTCAGAGTGATGACAGCCATGAGAGGGGTATGATGGTATTCCAAATCCAATGGTACATCCCAGATAACCATTAGAGTTGATTTATTAACTTGTTTTCATTGCGCCGAGAGGCGCTCTACAGCCCAATATATAGGGATGTGTAGATGTAACGTGTGTAATGTAAATGTCGGCCCAATATATAGAGATGTGTAGATGTAATGTGTGTAATGTAAACTTTTGATATGTTGGGCCCAATATATAGAGATGTGTAGATGTAATGTGTGTAATGTAAATTTTTGATATGTCGGGCCCAATATATAGAGATGTGTAGATGTAATGTGTGTAATGTAAACTTTTAATATGTCGGAGTGTATATAGATGTGTAGATGTCATGTGAGTAATGTAAACTTTTGATATATTTACCACTTTAATACCATGGGCCAAATACCATATTTATAAAAGAGGTATGGTAAATAAATAAAATATAAATAAACCATATATATGGTAAATAAATAAAAAGGATTTTTATATTTACTCCATAATCCTATTTATATTTATGAACATCAAAAAGTGGTTTTATTTAGGTAAATCTTGAGCTAAATACCATGGGCCAAATTATTATTAATACATGCCAAAAAAACATTATTAACCCTAATATTAATATTAATATTAATATTAATTCTAATATTCACATTATTATATTATAATATTAATATTATTAAATTTAATTAATGTAAACTTTTGATATGTCGGAGTGTATAGAAATGTACCACTTTAATACCATGGGCCAAATACCATATTTATAAAAGAGGTATGGTAAATAAATAGAATATAAATAAACCATAGGTATGGTAAATAAATAAAACGTCTTTTTATATTTACTCCATAATCCTATTTATATTTAGGAACACTCAAAAAGTGGTTTTATTTAGGTGAATCCTCAGCTAAATACCATGGGCCAAATTAAAGTACACTATATGCATTGCCTATCTCAAGTAACAATAAACATGTAAACGTAAATGTAAAAATAATGTTTAATATTTAACATTTAAAATTTAATCTAATTAATCTAATGTCGGCCCTACTGAAAAAATCACTTCTCTCCCTACATATATAAATTTAACACAGTGGGCCAAATACCATATTTTTCTATTTCTCTTCCATTTTATATTGGAGGGAAAAGAGAGAGAGGGAGAGAGAAGAGAGATGAGGGAAGAGAGAGGGAGGTAGGAGAGGAAGGGAAAGAGACGAAGGAAGAGAGAGAGGAGGAGAGAGGGAGGGATATAGAGATGGAGTTGGAGGGTGAGAGAGGGAGGGAAGAAGAAATACATAGAGAGGGAGAGAAGTGGAGAGAGAGAGGGAGTGACAAGGGAGAAATAGAGAGAGTATGTGTATGTTTGGGGGTGAGACAAAGAGAAAAATAAGGAGAGATGGAGGGAATGGGGGGAGAAGGAGAGAGGCATGGATATAGTAACATAGTTGGAGGGTGAAGAGAGGGAGATAGAGAGAGAGATAGATGTGGAAGAGTAAGGGATAGAGGGGAAGGAAGAGAGAGATGATGTGAGAGAGTGGAGAGGGAGGGAAAGAGAGATGGAGTTGGAGGGGGGAGAGAGGGAAGATGATTTCTTGCACTTGATGCATTGATTTTAGTGTGGATGGTCATTTCTAATGTAAAGTTTGATAGATCAAGAGTAATGTAAACTTTTGATAAGGTGATTTCTAATCCTATTTGATTTCTCGCAATAGATGCATTGATATCAGTGTAGATGTTGGTTTCTAATCTTATTTTCTTACTTGCACTAGATGCGTTGATTTCAGTGTAAATACAGATAATATCAAACTCTGGATCTAGAGTAATGTATTTACATAGGGAGCGAGAAGTGGAGAGAGAGGGAGTGACAAGGGAGAAATAGAGGAGTATGTGTATGTTTGGGGGTGAGATAAAGAGAAAAATAAGGAGAGATGGAGGGAATGGGGGAGAATGAGAGAGGGAGGGATATAGTAACATAGTTGGAGGGTGAAGAGAGATAGAGAGAGAGATATAGAGAGAGATAGATGTGGGAGAGAAAGGGATAGAGGGGAAGGAAGAGAGAGAGGATGTGAGAGAGTGGAGAGAGGGAGGGAAAGAGAGATGGAGTTGGAGGGGGGAGAGAGGGAAGATTATTTCTTGCACTCAATGCATTGATTTCAATGTGGATGGTGATTTCTAATCCTATTTTTCTTGCACTATATGCATTGATTTTAGTGTAGATGTTGAGAGAGAGAGAGTGTGTGTGTGTGTGTGTGTGTGTTGGGGGAGGAAAGAGGATTGGAAACCAAAGCGAGAGAGAGAGAGAGAGAGAGAGAGAGAGATAATTGGATTGCAAAGAGAGAGAGAAAGAGGAAAAGATAGAGGAAGGTAGGAGAGAAAGGACAAGAGAGAAGACATGAGAGAGAGGAAGAGAGTTATGGGGGAAGAGAGAAAATTGGAGGTCAAAGAAAGAGAGAGAGAGAGGGGGGGGAGAGAGAGGAAGCAAGGGAGTGGAGAGAGGGAGGGAATGAGAAAGGGATAGAGGGGAAGGAAGAGAGAGAGGATGTGTGAAAGAGAGATGTATTTCGAGGGGGGAGATAGGGAAGTAGATGGTGATTTATAATCCTATTTGATTGCTTGCACTAGATGCATTGATATCAGTGTAGATGTTCGTTTCTAATCTTATTTTATTACTTGCACTAGATCCATTGATTTCAATATACATGTTGATTTATAATCTTATTTGATTACCTGCATTAGATGCATTGATCTCGGTGTAGATGTTGTTTTGTAATCTTATTTGATTGGTTGCATTAGGTGCATTGATTTCAGTGTAGACGTTGATTTCTGATTTGATGTAATTGAATGTACATTGATGGTACATTAATTTTAAAGTGATTGGATTAAGATTTTTCATTGATTTCAGTGTAAGCACACAAAATTATTAATAATGTACATTAATATGGTGATTTCTAATCCTATTTGATTACTTGCATTAGATGCATTGATTTCAGTGTACATGTTGGTTTCTAATCTTATTTTCTTACTTGCATTAGATGCATTGATTTCAGTGTAAATACAGATTATATCAAACTCTAGATCCAGAGTAATGTATTTACATAGGGAGCGAGAAGTGGAGAGAGAGAGGGAGTGACAAGGGAGAAATAGAGGAGTATGTGTATGTTTGGGGGTGAGATAAAGTGAAAAATAAGGAGAGATGGAGGGAATGGGGGGAGAATGAGAGAGGGAGGGATATAGTAACATATTTGGAGGGTGAAGAGAGGGAGAGAGAGGGAGATATAGAGAGAGATAGACGTGGGAGAGAAATGGATAGAGGGGAAGGAAGAGAGAGAGGATGTGAGAGAGTGGAGAGAGGGAGGGAAAGAGAGATGGAGTTGGAGGGGGGAGAGAGGGAATATGATTTCTTGCACTCGATGCATTGATTTCAGTGTGGATGGTGATTTCTAATCCTATTTTTCTTACACTATATGCATTGATTTTAGTGTATATGTTGAGAGAGAGACAAAGTGTGTGTGTGTGTTGGGGGAAGAAAGAGGATTGGAAGGCAAAGAGAGAGAGAGAGATAATTGGATTGAAAAGAGAGAGAGAGAGGAAAAGATAGAGGAAGGTAGGAGAGGAAGGACAAGAGAGAGGACATGAGAGAGAGGAAGAGAGTTATGGGGGAAGAGAGAAAATTGGAGGGCAAAGAAAGAGTGAGAGAGAGAAAGAGAGAGAGAGAGAGGAGAGAGAGGAAGGACGAGAGAGAGGAGGAGAGAGGGAGGGAGATAGAAGGAGAGATGGAGTTGGAGGGGAAGAGAGGGAGGGAAGAAGGATTACATAGAGAGTGAGAAGTGGAGAGAGAGATGAAGTGACAAGGGAGATATGGAGAGAGTGTGTATATGTTTTTGGGTGAGATAAAGAGATAAAGAAGGAGATATGGAGAGAAGGAGAGAGGGAGGGATATAGTAACATAGTTGGAGGGTGAAGAGAGAGGGATATATATATATATGTGTGTGTGTGTGTGTGTGTGTGTGGGAAATAAATGGAGAGAGAGGAAGGAAGAGGGAGGATGTGAGAGAGTGGAGAGATGAAGAGAAAGAGAGATGTAGTTCGAGGGGGGAGATAGGGAAGTAGATGGTGATTTATAATCCTATTTGATTGCTTGCACTAGATGCATTAATTTCAGTGTAGATGTTGATTTTAGTGTAGAGGAGGAGAGATGGAGGGAAAGAGAGATGTAGTTGGAGGGGGGAGAGAGGGAAGATGATTTCTTGCACTCGATGCATTGATTTCAGTGTGGATGGTGATTTCTAATCCTATTTTTCTTGCACTATATGCATTGATTTCAGTGTAGACGTTGATTTATGATTTGATGTAATTGGATGTACATTGATGGTACATTAATTTTAAAGTGACTGGATTAAGATTGTGCATTGATTTCAGTGTAAGCACACGAAATTATTAACAATGTACACTAATATTTGTGTTATAGTAAATCAACCTATTAATATTGAAGAGCAAGAGAGACAATGTATGATGTTTAGTACAATAGTTCAAGCTAAATATTTAAATGTTTTATTATTTCAATTGTCCCTTTCATATAATCGATATGAAAAGATGACAAAACTAACAAGGGTGACAATAAGAATAGTAAAAGAAAATAATTTGAGATTGATCACAATGAAGACTTTTTGTAATTGACTACACTCTTATTACTTTCATTTTCTATCATTCAACACTATTACATTGTGTTGTAGCTCCTACAACACCCTCCAAAAATACATAAAATCATAACACACACTTCAAAATTTTTGGAGCCCCTTTGAAACTAAAAGAAGGAAAAAGCCAAGTAAAGTTTTTAAGAGCAAGTCGCTAAGTCGCGGATCCATGATTTGCGACCCATGCGACCTATGCGACTCTGCGACCCTAAGGTCGCAGAGGTCGCCAGGTCGCAAGAGTCGGAAGTCAATCAATTTGCGACCTTGCGACCCAGCGACCTTAAGGTCGCAAGGTCGCAAAATGAAGTATTAAGGGAATTAGCGACTCAGCGACCTTTGCGACCCAGCGACCTTAAGGTCGCGAGGTCGCAAGGTCGCAAACTTACAACTTGCGACCTCATTAAGTATTCGCACGTGCGACCTTTTTATATAAGGACGGGTCGCTAGGTCGCATTTGTAGCTCTCAGCGAAAACCGTGGAATTACTCTGACAGGTCGACTGGCGCATTTTCTTCTAGGTAAGTTGCCTTTTCCTCCCTATATTTCCTTCTTGAGCATTTCTTGCCATTATTGAGCCGCCCCGCGGTCCTATTTACTTGCTGGTGAGCAGATAGGTTTTCCAGTTGATCTTATGTTTTGTTTTGGTTCCCACAAACCCCAGGGTCACCCGTCTCTTGCCCAAATCCTCGTGGCTATGCCTTGTTGTCAGTTTAGACCCTTTCAAACCGTGTACTTTTCCCTGTAAGTAAAGTTTAGCCGCGAAGCCGCGCGCGCGCGAAACCCCCTGGCAGGCTCAAAGTGCGACCTGCGACCTAGCGACCAGGTCGCAAGGTCGCGAGGTCGCAAAATTCCCTTTCAGCGACTCTGCGACCCTGCGACCTAGTCGCAAGGTCGCGAGGTCGCGTGTGAGCCCTTTTGTGGATCAGCGACCCAGCGACTCCCGGAGAACAGTCAATTTAACTTTGCATATGTAGACTTTATTTAGCCATTATCATCATGTCTTTCTCATCCCGGGATTCTGTCTTGAATGCAACAGGTGAATTTAGAACAGACACTGTACCGGTCCTCTCCGACTCTAGCAATATGGCACCCCGGGTATCCCGAAGGAGAAGTAGGCAGGTAGTGGAGGAAGAGTCAGACACAGACATACAAACATCTCCTCCACCAATATACAGAGACACCCTTTGCACCTTCGCAAAGGAGGACAGCCTTAGGTGGTATGAAGTATACCGCGAGTTCGCCATGCCAGAGGATGAGTTTCCAGAAGATCTCCCGGACCGGGAAATATACCTGAAAGTCAAGAAGTCCAAATTGCACTTAGCAGGGTCACATCCCGCCATCTTTCCGTGCCCAGAGATGTTGGACTGGATCATACAGAAGACGGATCCGAAGAACTTCACAATCCGAGATAGTGCAGGAAAAGCCTTCGCAACATTGGAGAGTTCAAAAGCACAGGTCTACTACTCGCTACCCAAACCAGAGGTGAACTTCACCCCAAGATGGTTTTCTGCAAATGAAGTGCCGATGGTTGATACAATCAGAAAATGGTGGGCAGAACCAGATAAATTCAAAATCAAAAAAGACCAGGAGTACCCGGTGGCCAGTCTGAGGAAGGTGTATAAGTTAGTGGCCGCCATGCTGTGCAGAATATACGGGCGTTCGGATGCCACCACTTTCAACGGAACATGGGCAACCATCATGGAACACGTAACAGTATATGGCACTCGGTTCAATTGGGCCGGTATATTAATGGGCTCCATGCACACAAATTTGGCTTCAGCTTTATCCCCAGATGGGGGAGTGCCATCAGAATTCTATATGGCTTCGTATCTGCTAGATGCTGTCTGTGCCCAGCTGCATGTTGAAGGATGGCCGCATAACTGGGACTCCGAACAGACCCAGGCAATACATTTGCAGACCAAGGTATTCTGGGAATCCAGGTACAAGTCAAACATCGAGCAAATCTCTCATATATTCATTCCCGCCCTCTACGGGAAACTATTCGGTCAAGACACCCCCTGCATGTCTTCGCGAGCAATGGAGACACTAGGTCAGGTGGCACACTGGTTCCCATTCGCTGAATTCACAATCATCTGAGTATTTGGCTCGTTTAAAGCACCACATGCTCTGCCTAAGTTTATTACCGATAAGGTGCTCATGCAGGAGGTATGTTTCCAGATGACCTCGGGCTTCTCTAACGTCCTTTCCAAAGGGAAGAAGAAACCTTGGCCCGCTCTACCTCTCACCATTGGTGCTTATACAGTCAAGGACTCCAGAGAAGTAGCGCATGAAGGGGAAGAGGTAAAAAGTTATCACTTCAGAAATCTGGATTGCCGAACTTATGACCCAGTCAGGATAGTTCCTGAGCATTGTAAAAGGGCCAATTTTAGATGGAGTTATCAACACGTCGAGCGCCCGGCTGAGGACGAAAAAAGAAACTGGTACAACGCGGAAAGGCATCTAGCTCCAGGGATCGACTCTGACCGAGAAGGAGAGGATCACCAGAATTTAGGAGGCTCTTCTTCCTCCAAAGATAAGAAAACACAGACCATTACGGGGCCTGACACCGCAGATCAGCAAAGGGAAGCAGAAGCCCAAGCCAAGAAGGAAGAGGAAAAGAAAATGAAGGAGGATGAAGAGAAACGTAAGAAAGATACCAGGACAGAGCGGAAAAAGAAAAAGGAAGAGGAAAAGGAAAGACAGGAGAAGGAGGCTCAGGCGGCGGCAGAGCAAGCACTAAAGGAAGAACTCGACAAAGTCGATCGTCAAAAGAAGGCAGAACAAGCCGCCGCGGCAGAGCGAAAGAGAAAAGCTGAAAAGGAAGCAGAGGCAGAGGCAGAACGCAGGAAGAAAGAAGAACACGACAAGGCGGAAGCAGAACGCCGGCAAAAGGAGAAAGAAAAGGGTCAAACGCAGGATGAAGAGGACGAGCTAATAGATGACATTGACCTATCTCCCCTGGATATCCCTGCAGGTGGCACGAAAAGTACCCTCAATGTTGATGACTTTCCCGGGGAGCAAGAAGAAGAAGTCTTCGACTTGACCAGATTGACATTTGACCAATTCTCTTTCAAGATACGGCAAGAGAAAAGGAAATCCTTAGCGCAAGGCCATCCCGCCATCTCTACGGTCGCTACCGGAAAGGACATAGTCCCAGACACAAGGACGAATCCTGTTATGATAGCGTCAGCAGGCACCGCTTTTGCCGCAGCCACAGAGGAAAATGTCACTAGGATGAGCAGGGAAATTATTTCTTTACAGAACAGGCTAAAAGCGGCAGAGCAGGAAAAATCAAGGCTAGAAAATGAGATGCTGCAGCTCCAAGGTAGGCCCGCCCAAGTGAATGAGGTCCCACTGGCGGCCAGGAAAGAGTGTGATGTGTTGGAGATGACAATGAGGCAAGTATACCAGGAAATGCTCATCCTGAAACAAACAGTGGCCCCGTTAGCAGAGGCACGAGAGGAAACCAGGCAGAAACACGAACAACTCAGGGAAGCCTCGGCAGCTTTGGACAAAATGATGAACTGGACAGCGCAGTATCAGCAAGCTCCCGAACATGTGCCTAGGAAGGATTGGAGTCATACGCAAGAAGCCAAAGTACAAATTCGGATGAGTATGCAATCCAAAGACAAGCTGGCCAAAGATCTGGACAAAGTGATGTCCGCATACAATCACCTAATCAGTGGTATTGACTCCATGAATGCTCTTCATCACATTCCGTCATTAGGGGCACTAAATGAAACTAAAGACTGGGAGCAGGTAGAGCAGGAAATTCAGTCTTTTCTGCAACCCGTAAGACAAGCTGTTGCCGCACCAGAATTCGAGGCATCACAAGAGAACCTGAATCGGTTGCTTGTCACTCCAGTGCAAATCTATACCAAGCTTGCTTCCCTCTCAATGCTGATCTCTCAGAAGAAGGAGACTCTGGTGCCGAATGCCCTAGAATGTATGCATCGAATAAAAGAGGAAAGCCCTCTTTTCGCTCCTATCACAGCAGATTACCAGACTTGGCGAGATTTCCTCAAGGGCAAGAAAGTCGACGTTCCAGAAACCTCGATTGCGCGACCACCTCCATAGTTCAACCGCTGGGTCACAGGTCGCACCTGCGACCAGGTCGCAGGTCGCACTTGCGACCAGGTCGCAGGTCGCAATTTTCAGGTCGCAGGTCGCAAGTGTGGCAAAGGTCGCAGGGAAGCTGAACCGTCGGGAAGCTGAACCGTCGGAAGGCCATAAGTGCGTCTTTTGAATCTATAAATACCCCTGTGGGGCACATTGTAAAGGGCTGCTCTTTTGTGGACTGAAAGGCAATATTGCATTGTAACTGAAGGATCATACTCTTGATATATGTAATACAATACATGTTAAAACCCCTTTGATTGGATGATGTGTTTAGCCATGACAACATTGTGTGTATTCTGCGTACAGTTTCAGAATATCTTCTGATTAATGAATCTGTGTTATTAATAGTATCATTCATGCACCATAGCTATCTGTGATTGTGTTGATGATGCTCAAGTTTATTATTTACTCTTATGATGAATGTTAATGAACTGTTTTATTAGCATTTCGTTGTATCTTTCAGAAAGTTAAGGGATATTCTTGCCATAAAGAACTGTTTCTTTGGTGGTCAGATTATCCTGCATGCATACCCCATAGATGTGTTGCTAACGACACTTCCTGAGTGTATGCATTCTGTCTATTACCTTGCTACGCACAGTGTCATATATTGGTTTGATACATCAGTCATGTATTATGTATCGTGTGAATAAGTATATGTTTGCAGTTTCAATCAGTTTGCCAGAGACCGAAGAGATAGTCATTTAAGTGGTAGCCGGACCCACACCCCGGACGGGATCCCTACTCCAAACGGTTCAAAGTCTAATTGGGACTTTCTACCTGGGAGATCCCCTACTGTTGGCCGGACATATTTTCCCGTCAACAGATTGTCGAACGTTGTCACATATTGGGTTTGATACATCAGTCATGTATTCTGTATCGTGTGAATAAGTGTATGTTTGCAGTTTCAATCAGGTTGCCAGAGACCGAAGAGATAGTCATTTAAGTGGTAGCCGGACCCACACCCCGGACGGGATCCCTACTCCAAACGGTTCAAAGTCTAATTGGGACTTTCTACCGGGGAGATCCCCTACTGTTGGCCGGACATATTTTCCCGTCAACACATTGTCACTTCGCATTCAAAAAAATATTCCGTCATTAAAGTTATTAAAAATATTTATCATCTCAAAAAAGTGAGGTAACTAAGAAAATTTTAAAATTAAAACGACTAGATAAATACATATTTGTCATATATAAAATTATTATATTTATATTATCTGTCTTTGCATATTATTGATAAAATTAATCATATTTTCGATAGATTTTCCTTGGCCACACACGACTGAAACCAGCCTAGATCCATCTTAACTCTGGATCTATCAAGCGCCGAGAGGGATCAAATCTCTCGAGGTGCAAACCTTTCCTCAAGTTTTGCACTAAAAAAAGAGGTTTGCACCTCTAGATATTTGATCCCTCTCAGCACTTGATAGATCCAAAGTTAAGATGGATCTAGGTTGGTCCATAATCCCAAAGAGCCAAGTTAGTTGAAAAAGGCTCAAGGAGACGTAGCCCACGATATTCGAGTGAAATCCTTTATTAAATTTTTTGTTATGTGTTAATATTTATTTGTTGCATCATATCACTGTTTCACATGCTTAATATCAGCAAAAATAAATGTTCTTAAATCACTTAACAGTTAAAAAACATACACCTGTTTCAAGTATAAAATTCTGCACAAGTCAAGTAGAAGCTAGATCTTTTATTTTTTTAACAGAGTGGAAGGTTCTTGAAAAGAATAATAAGTTATCCAACCCATTTTCAAATCAGGTTGGTATCAGATCATAGTTTCTTGATTGACAGAGCACTAGGTTACTTTTTTTTACTTGAAAGGTGTTTAAACAGTGCAAAGAATTTTACTATTTGCAAATTGATTGTTGCTTACAAGTTTAGGTTTGCTAGAGGTGAATGGATAGCTACTGATATCTAATTCCAGAAGAGGAAAAGAAGGAATAAGGGTTGAAGGCATATTCCTTACCCAATGGACCTCAAGGAAACCCTTGAAGCACAAGAGGTTTTTTTTGCAAAAGGCTACTTGAAGAAGAGCTTGACTCTGCAACCATTTTGTTCAAAATCTTTGTCAATTGTTTTTGAAAGGTTTGTGAATTTTTTTTTGAAGTTATTTTTTTCATTTTCATAATGAAAACTTCTTCAAGTGAGGTTTCAAAATCCTCCTCCTTCACAATATCACTCTAATTTTTCTTTAGTTTCCTCTTCAGAAAGATGTGTCAGTTCATTTTAAAAGCACACTAGAGGTATAGGGTCCAAGTTGATGTTAAAAATGGGCTATGAAGGCAAGGGTTTAGGCAAACATGCACAAGGCATGATTGATCCTATTTTGGTTGAAGAAATATCTAAGAAGTTTGGTCTTGGTTATGTTCAATCTTATGGAGAAAACTCTAAATCCATGAAGGCAATTGAGACAACTTCAAAAAGAACTTTTGTCGGAAGTTCTAAACCACAAACATGTCAAGTTTGTTTTCAATTTGATTGCCATTGTTTGAAGCCTATGTTGCAACAATATTTGTGCAGACATGCAGCTTATGGTGAGCATGAGAGTTTGAACATCTATCAAGACATGAAAACTAATGTTAGTCTTCAAGAGAAAGATGGAACCTCTACTATTTCATCTCCTCAAGAAGGTAAAAAAGATGGACATGCAAAGCAACATTTGAGGTATAATTCTTCCCATAGTCAAGTTGATTATGTTTCTGCAAGGCACGAAAATTTTGCATGCATGAAAGGAAGAAAGAGTTGATGTGCATATTGTGGTCTGTGTAACCATGATGTTTCGAGATGCTGGAAGATATTGAAGGCATACTGGAAACAGTTGAGGCAAAGGCAACTTGAAAAGAAGGTGCAAAATACTTGCACACATTGCTAGAAGAAGGGACATTTTGTTTCCAAATGTTGGACATTGCATCCAACTAATTTTCCCAACCATTTGAGGTAAGAGGATATAAATACTGGTGAAATTGGAACCAAAGATTCCATTGTTGATGTGAGAATAGATGTTTCACATGAAGAATATTTTCAACAGCAAAATTCATCGTGGAAGTGGCTTGGTAAGAAGTGGTTTGACATCTTGACCCAGTAAGACATACATTCATTTGAACATATACAGATTTCTAATTGTGTATGCATGTATTCTGTTGGAAACTTACGTTTGTTTGAGCCACCTTGGATCGATGATCAAGGAAGTGATGTTCAGCTACCTTCTAAAAAAATTTCTCCATAAATTTCTGAGTGAGTTCAAGGAAGACAATTCTTAACAGGAGGACAAGAGCATTCAAGAAGGGATGTGTTGACTACCTTCAAGTTGTGTTTCAAAGGCATTAAGCCATGCAAGGCAAAGTGTATGGAGGTTGAAAACTGAGGGTGTTATACTCTCATCTATTGAACAGATCAGGAAATCAGTCTTTTGGGGTCCAAAATATTCCCAATGGGGAGGTGTGATCAGATTTGGATCAAGGACCTAAGTGATAGCTTAAAATTAAAAGTGTTTGAAATTTTTCCAAACCTGAGTGAACAGATAGATATCATCTTCTTGATTCTGGCACCGTGAACGGTTCAAAAAAATGACACTATATGAAGAAGTTATCGCGATTTGAAAAATCCAGTAAACTGCAATTTCTGGCTTTTGACCAAGTTTGACTAGGTTTAGAAAATTCAAAAAAAGAATAATCCTAGAATATTCCTCGAGATATTTCGTTTGGGCCAGTCAGATGTTGACAAGTGGCAGTGTTTAATTGGGAATTTGGTTGACTTTTATGTTCTCGGCCAATTAGAGGTCGCCACGTGGCAGGCTCGGAGGCTGCCACGTGGCCTAGGGTTTTTGGTGAAATTTTTTTTTTGGGTCGTTGGGGCTCAACCCCAAGACCTCCCCGCATGCACACATAGCTCTTACCATCAGGCTATCAATTGGTTCTTAAATATATTGAGTAGTGGAGTGTATTTAAGGTTTAACCTTTTCATGTTTGGGGGTTGGACAGGGGCCAGCGCCCCCCCCCCATATGGTCGTCGTGCCATGAACCAAGAGTTTATCCAACCAAAATGGTCAGCACCCACAGTCTCCGCCACTAAAACCCTGTCACATGTGATGATTTACTGCATGGGAAAATGCTGACAGTTATGGAACTACGCCTTCCACTCTAGTTCCACTCCAAACTTCAATGTGAAGTTTAATTTAACCGCGTGTATTCCAGGACATGTGTCCAACGATGGTTCGAAATTAATTTTTTTAGTTTGAAGCTAGCAGATAAGTTTGGCATGCCCCTAATTTTTGGGAGTTTGGCCATTTTAAACTGGAGTTAAGTGCAGTTCACCATTTTTGGTGGAGGATTTTTAGGGGATACTGGGCAAAATCAGTTTAGGCTCTATCTTGAGCTATATTCAACCATTATGAGAGTGTGAATAGTCAATTTAGACTATCTCAGAAATTCCAAACTCATTGGTGAGGTTTAAAGAGCCATCAGAGGACTTTTGAGCACGTTTTTTCTTCAAATAAGTTCTAGGGGCCACTAGGGCAACCATGGGCCAGTAGCAGTTTGAGGCATATGCAGGGTAGCTAGAGGCCTTATTCAGGAATCCAATAGTCAATTTTGAATGTTTCAGAATTTATGGAACTAATGGTGTAGTTTTAAAAGTTTTTAGAGGACTTTTGAAGGCCGATATTCTTCAAACAAGTTCCAGGGGCCACTAGGGCCAACAAGTGCCAACAGGAGAATGAGGCCTATCCAGAGCAGCCAGTATCCATTCTCAGCAAAAAAATAGTCATTTACGACTGTTTTGATACTTATTAATCTATTGATGGATTTTTCAGAATCTTTTGAGGACTTCTGAAAGTCTAGATGCTTCAGAGAATTTTTCAATGAACCTAGAGCCAAGGGGTGCCACTAGGTGTTGGAAGCATAACCAGAGCAGCCAGAGGCCAATTTCTGCAAGTGAATAGTCTATTATGAATATTTTGAACATTTTGAATCCAATAAAATGGTTTTTAGAGACATTTGAATACTTCTAAAGGCCAAGGAGCCATAGGGAATTTTTTAGTAGCCCAGGGCCATCAGTGGATGGAGGCCTAGTTTGGGGAGAGAGTGCTCATTTTGAGAAAATGATCAGTCTATTTTGGAAGTATGATATGTGTTGGAGACATTAGGTGAGGTTTCAGGGACCGAAAAATAATTCTTAAGGAGTTAGTGCCACTTCGAAGCTCATGGAATCTTAAGGGCACCAATAGAAGGAGTCAAGTCTAAGGGAACATAGTTATGTTTTCAGAGTGATAACAACCATGACAGGGGTATGATGGTGTTATAAACCCAATGGTACAGCCCAGATAACCATTGGAGTTGAGTTATTAACTTTTAAAATGATATTTTCATCATAATCCCAAAGAGCCAAGTCAGTTGACAAAGGCTGAAGGAGACGTAGCCCACAATATTCGAGTGAAATCCTTTATTAAATTTGTTGTTATGTGTTGATGTTTATTTGCTGCATTATATGTTTGTTGCACATGCTTAATATCAGCAAAAAAAATAAATTTCTTAAAGCACTTAAACAGTTAAAAAACATACACCTATTTCAAGTATAAAATTCCGAACAAGTCAAGTATAAGCTATATCTTTTATTTGTTTAACTGAGTGGGAGGTTCTTGAAAATCATAACAATTTATCCAACCAATTTTCAGATCAAGGCTACCTCTGAGGAGGTTTTAAACCTACATGTATACCTATTGTCCTTTGAGTTGATTGTTTTCAATAATCATGCCAAATCATCTAAAATGTTTTGCTTGTGTTTTGAAATATTTGGAGGACCAATGCATAAGATAGATTTTAATCAAATTGTTAAGTTTTTTAAATCTTGTTGATAATATCAATAATTATAAGTAAGGGTTGCTTGTTCATCTCATACAGTGATTAAGATTTTATGATTTCGATTAAGTGGACATATGTAAGAGAATATCACTATTAAATATTCAAACTGAATTATTCCATAAACCATAAGCTGGAAAATTTTTAAACATTGTTAAAAAGTTCAACAAAATATATCTAACATCACCAAGATACTGAAAATTTATTGATAAAATGGACTTACATTAACAAATTGTCAAGTAAATCATTCTTTATAATAATTATAACTTCATGAGGAATTATAAGGTTGTTGAAACACAGTGAACCTCACCTAGTTATCTTGATGATAATTACATATATGAAGAAACAAAATGATTGAAAACTAGAAAACTCATAGAGAAAACATAGTTGTATGAGATAAGTTCAGAATCCTGCTTGTATTATTGATGATAAAAAATACTTAGTACAATTTCTGCTTTACAAAATCTGTTCATCCAAGGGTGCAACCCTTCATAACTCGTGTTGAGAGTTATTTATACTAATTAACAAAAATTTTAAAATAATTAATTGACTTACAATAATAGGATACACAAAATAAATGAAGGAGACAGATAGATGGAGTGTCTCTATTTTCTTGGAGGTTTATTGATGATTCGGCCCTTTTTTGGTGAAAGTTGTTGCTGACTTGTCCTTTTTCGTTGGAAGTTATTATTGACTTGGCTCTTCAAAATTTGATGTGCCAACATGCTGCAAAATTAATATTTCACTCGATGGTTTCACAAAATGTATAGTGCCTATATTAATAGTGGAGTCCCTTATTATGTTAGTGTAGCCCCCTTATTGTTATTTTTGTAGCACCGTAACCCCCATATTTTTATTATTGTGCCCTTACATTATTATTGTTAGGTAGGCTAGGATTACATTGTGGCCCCACTAGGATTACATTGTGGCCCCATGGACTCCTATATATATAAAGGAGGTTTTGTCATTTGTATCATCCAAGAATTGTTCATTTATGTAATGTATTGGAGGTTGCCCCCTCAAAGTGGTTGATTTATAAGGTGTAGATCTCTCTTTTCTTCTATGTTTGGAGCTGGTTACATAACATTTGCACGGAGCTTGGGATTCTAGGGTTTCGCTGCTCCTAAACAGGTCATCGTGGCATTTTCGCTATAAAACGTTTTCTACGAAGGTTCAGAATCTGAAATTCGTATGGTGCAAAGCTGAAATCCTGAGGAAATTTGTCAAAACATTTCAGAGCTTGGTTCAAAATATTTTTGGAGATATGATCTGTGGAAGGTAGTGCTTTTTCAGGCTCCTGAATTTCATCTCAAAGAGGTGATCGTGGGAAAAGTTCAATAAATCTCTCTCTGGAGATGGGATTGGAGTTCCGTCAAAATTGGTCACAATTACACGACCTGTAGTTTCTTGGATATCAATTTCAGAGACAAAGAACAAAACAGTGACACGTGGCAAGTCATACAAGTTCGCTCTACTGAACCAGTCCAAAATTAGGTCATTTTGGGAGAGTGGACACAACTTTGTCTTGGAGAATCCAAATCAAGTCAGACCTGTGGCATTTGAAAGATAATTTAGAGGGCTACCTTGGTACCAAAATTCAAATATTGAAGTGCTACAATCATAGAGATAATCCAATTTCAATATCGAGCTCCTCAAAAGAAAAAAGAAAAAAAGGTGTGTATTTTTCTGAATTGCAGAAGTCTTGTTTGAAGAATCAATTTGAATTGATTCCAAGGGCACATTTTAGAATTTTTATCAGTATTGGGTTCTATAATGCCTCCAAAAAATAATTCTATACCCATTAATCCCTCAAAAATCTATACTATGACGCATGAAGAGGAAGAGTTGCAGTATGAGATATCAAAATTACGGTACCAAGTGCAACAAGTTTCAATCTTACGAAGAGAAATTGAAGATGAAATAGATGGTTTAAAAGCAGAAATGGAGGCTAAGTTGGATGGTTTGAAGGATCAAATAGTAGCAAATATGGATGATAAATTAATGGAAGATCACATCGAGCATCAACAACAAGTTCTCCAACTCTCAAAGGATAACCCAACTTTGGTGCAGAATCTAATGAAACAACAGGAAGATCAACATCACATCGAAAGAAGTTATGAAGCAATCATAGAAACAAGAACTCGACAAGTACGATCAATTTCAGAGTATCTCAGCAAGTGGAAGAACTTTCCTGTAGAATATTTCACGTGGGAGGATGAGAATTTTATACAGAAGCATCAAGAAATAATCAAGCGTTGAGGACAACACTTGTTTGAAGGAGAGGGGCATGTTAAGTCCCTATATTAATAGTGTAGCCCCTTATTATGTTAGTGTAGCCCCTCTTATTGTTATTATTGTACCCCTGTAACCCCCATATTGTTATTATTGTGCCCTTAAATTATTATTGTTAGGTCGGCTAGGATTACATTGTGGCCCACTAGGATTACATTATGGCCCCATGGACTCCTATATAGAAAGGAGGTTTTGTAAATTGTATCATCCAAGAATTGTTCATTTATGTAATGTATTGGAGGTTGCCCCCTCGAAGTGGCTCATTTCTAAGGCATTGATATCTCTTTTCTTCTCTTTTGGAGCTGGTTACAATAAACACAAAACTTATCCCACTAATCTTCACTCGGGATTTATACATTCATCATTTTCCTGAAGATTTCATCTACTTCAGTGAATTTTTCAAAATTTGGTTTTTGGATGAACAACTGTTTGATCTAATGTTGAATAATCAAATCAAACTGTAGTGCTTCAAGAAAAGCTTTGCCTGTAATGTGACCTTTGATACCTGCAAACTTTGTTTTGTCTATTTCAATTGTATACAACTTTTTGCAATAATCTTCTAACTTGACCAACTTATCATCTAATCCAACTAGACCTAGTAGACCTTTATGATTTAAAACATTAAATTTAGTATGAAACCTCTGAACAATAACATTTAAGGCTTCACACTTGGTCTGCAACTGGTTCATCGAGTTCCTTTTCTGCAAAACCTTCTTTATCTCCAAAATAGTTGCAGTCTTGTCTGTGATATTGATTGCTTCCAACTCCTCTTTGTTCTTTGAATTAAGCCTTGATCATATCAGAAGCTTCACTTGGCTTCTTTTGGGGTTGATCCTTCTCCTCTTGAATTGTTGTCCTGCATTTGTTGGTGAGTTCTTGTTGCTCGAAGATGATCTGAATAGATGGCCATATTTCGATAATGGACTCGCTGACATTTTCCCAGATACTCTGCTTAGCTTCTGCTAAATTTGATGGCATTAAATATTAACTTTCCAGTTATTTAATTCTAAGTTCCAACTAATGAGTCTTTTGCATTTCCTCTAGATACAAAGTATAATTTTTAATTTTTTGTGACTCAAGAAACTAAAACTTTCGATGTAGTTTCTCATGTGCTTGCTTCTGAGTGGCCAAATCTTGAGTCAGTTGTGCTGCATCAGTTATGTTCAAGGCTGTTGAGGTTTCTGCACCTGTAGAAGATGTCTGGGTTTCTAAAGGAGGATTAGTATTCACTTGGAGTGTTGATTTCTCTTTCATCAGTTCTTCAATTTCTTCTTCCATTTTTCTAATCTGCAAATTTTGATTAATTAATAATTTAAGCATTTCCTCCTTTCAGATTCATTTTATGCCATCTTTTTATTTTGTGGGTCTTCAGTCAAGGGTAGATTGAGTTTCTTTCGCAGAGTAGCAATGTCTACATTTTTCTTCTTGATGATTTCTTCAGCTTCTTTGTAGTTATTAGGATTATATCCCACTTTTACTACAAGTTCTTCAAATGTCTTTATCCTATTGTATTTATCCAAACAAGATAATTTCTCAATTTTCAATAGGGATTGCATATTTTACAATGCTAATTTTTATTTTGAAAGAGACATGGATGTTGTAGTCATGGTTGAAAATAGCATTTCTCCTTACTACCTATGCATATCCATCTGGTAAATTGGATGTATGTGTCTTGCATCAAATGAGAAGACAAACTTCTTATAGTCAACATGTGTCTTTGGAAATGGAGTTGCTACTTGCAAAAAGGCCATTTGCATCCTGCCTTTCTCACTGTCAAAGGCAGTGAGAAGCATGTGTTGTGATGTAGATGTTTGTTTCCAAAATTGGCTGTAAACATTTGATTTCAGTGCTTCATTCTTTTTTTTTATTTCTAGAAATTTGGAGAAAATATTATGCTCTTCTGAAGAGATGACCTCTGAATGTTAGATGATCTCTAGTGGCTCTCTTGTAGGTAATGTTAATGGAGGAGTCTGAGGAACATTGGCGGATCTGGAGACTGCAGTATCTCCAAAATCTATGATTTCTGGTTGTTTATCTTATGAAATCAAGGAAGAATTAATCCTGGTTTCTTATGATGTAACATGAATTCTTTCATAAGTTCCTTGGAATTTGGTGTCTCTTCTTTGACCCTTTTTTTGTTTACTGTCGAGCACTGGTGTTTGTAAATTTTAAGTAGAAATGACTTGTTCATCTACTTATTGTAAAGTACCTTCTACACATTCATCATGGTTCATGTACTTCTCTATTTCTGCTCTGGAGGTATGTGTGTAAGAGGTTGTCTTGAGTTCAATCCTTAGAGAATAAATAATGCCATGCGGGTCATATGACCAAGTAAAAATTGATTGAAAACCCATCTTCTTTAATAATGCATCTAATTTAGTACCAGTTGCTCTGGTATTACAAATTAATGATCCAACATTGGCCTTGATTTTAAAATGGGCTTTCCTCTTTCCTAAAACAAAATGTAATTCATCCATATTTAACATCTGCCTTATGTACTCTAAAGAGACAATTATCATAGGCACATATTTTGGAAGTTTGTATGGTGGAAGCTCACAACCATATTGTAATGTTCCCAATTTTAGCCTCAAGCTAAAATGGAACATTATAGTTGCACATTTTATTTTTGTTTAATAAAATGGGGAAGGAGACACCTTAGCCCCTTTTAGATGAAGAAATAACACTCCTAATGTGAAAGGGAGGTGAATAAAGCAGTTGAAATAAACACCTAAGGGTGTGACTGGAACCCAGCTCACTTAACTTAGTCATCTTTGACTAAAGTCAATAGCGCTACCCAAGGAGGAGAGGATTCCTAGAGAAGCTGCACAGTTTTGGAGGGAAGACACTCATGTGAGGGTGGAAACCCTAATTGGTGGGACCTTGGTGGAGAAGAGTTCCCTTTCTTTATATAGAGGATATGGCAGCCCATTTGCATACATGTTTTGGAGTTTCAGACTTGGGTATGCAAAGGCTTGCATCCCTGGGTTGTTTAGCACGGTGATGGTGCCCTCGGGCACTAGGGTGTTCCTGGTCAGGAATCTCTTCCTCTTCCTCATGGAAGGATGAGGAATGAGCTGATTTTCCTCAATCCAGAATTGGCCACAATTACTACCATCATCTACAGCGTTAGCTCTACAACAGAGAGGACGTTGTGTTGCTAGGGGTAGCAAGAGAGGAACTCATGGAGTCATCTTGGCTTGTTTCTTCAGTGATGGAGGGATCTATTCATTGGAGGAGCTACAAGGAGGATTCCCGGGCTATATTTCAGATCAGTGGCATCAGGCCACACCTCCATCATCTCCCACTGTGTAATCCATGGAGGAAACTGCGTTATTTTATGGAGGCAGTGAGGGAGGGTTTCATTGGGCTGATCAGGATTGTGTTTTTGAGACAAAGAGATCAGCCCTTTGTGTTGAAGACATTATCAAATGAGGGCAATCATATTTCATATCAGCCATAGCCTTATTCTCATTTTGTATTAGTTGCAGTGACAACTCTGTTGTCACATTTTGGTTTCTTCGACATTTCTAGCAATCTTTCATAGATTGGCTAGAAATCTTGTATTTCAGCCCATTCTTTGTTCTTGGGATATTTTCTTGTACATTTCAGGCACATTTCCATTATATTCTTGTTAAAAAACTTCTTCACTCTTAGAGACTACACAGTCATGGTCTTCCGACATTCTGTGTAGTTGTAGAAACTCCGGCATTTCATTGTATATTCATTGGAGTATGGTTCTAGAGGTTTAAGAGGCTTGTCCCCTAAATTATTTCTTGTATATTAATGATAAAATAATAATATAATGTTGGTTGTACCATTTTCCTCTCATGACATATTCATATTTGCAGATTTTAATGGTTATGTTCATATATTGTTGTAAGCTCTCTCATTGAGCATTGTTTTAGAGACCTAGATTGGGGAGATCTAAATAACCCATATAGAGTTATTTCTTTGAGCTCATATTCTGCATAGGAGTTGTATGATGTGTTTTCTAAGGCATTCCAATAGTGGTTTGTCTTATTTTTACAACAGCTTCCTTAAACAACATCCTCAAGGACCCTGTAGAATAAATTCCCGAGGTGGAATATTGCATATCCATAGACAAAGTCTGTGAACTGCCAGCTAGCCTCAGGATCTCTCCCTTCTTTGGAAGGAGACATATCCTATAAATTCCCCGACATTCAATATTTGAAATGGACTTGTGATAGCTCACTGAAGAAGGAAATTGGAATATCTAAAGATATTCCTCATGGAGCAGCAAGTTCCATATTTGGAACATTACAGTGGTATCGGAGCATGATCTTGGCTCAGCCTATGCCCAAGATCTATTGCCATCAACAATAGGGGATTCTCTCCAAGGAGAGGAGATTTATAGAGGAAACAAGGAAAGAGGAATGGTGGAAGAGGAGGTTTCCCTTCTTCTTTTCCAGGAGATTATTGAAGATATTGCTGAAAGGGAAATTTGGAGAAATTTTCTGAGAGGGTTTGTTGATGGGACAAATCATAGCTATTCTCATGAAAGGGTGTGAGTATTCAGCCACATATGCAGATCCAAAACGCAGTACATTTCCCATAGCTACTTCAAGAAGGGTGAAGGAAAAAGTTGAGGCCTTTGGAGGAGCAGCGCTGCAACTCAAAGGTATGATTCATGATGATTGATTTCGAAGATCTATTTCATTTTTCATGCAAATGAGAGATCATATGTGGACTCACAAAGATTTTTTCAAGGGAATTGATGAAAACCAATGTGAAACATGGTGTGACAAAACTTCAAACACTTTTCATGCTTGGAAGGGGACCATGAAACAAATATCATTCCATATTTCTAGAGGGGGAGTAAATCAGGAGGATGTCTTGCTAGAGGTAAAACCCCCATTTGTATGAAGGGCACTCTTCCACTTTTGAGGGTGTGGATATATTTCTTTCAAAGGAAGGCCAAGATACAAGGCCTCTCATTGAGGGGAGATACACTCACATGTTGGTAGAGAAGAGGTGCATAGAAGAATCAACAGCACTGCACCATTGGAAGAAGAAGGAGATTAGGAGGATCAAAATGAAGGGATGATGGACATTCACCCTTATCTATTTCATAGATTATCTTCACATAGGAGAGGGACTACACTTTGCAGTAGAGAGAGAGAGGACCTTTCATTCCTGTCATCTATACAGTCCACTTCCTATCTTGATGTCTCACTTTTGGAGGCTTTCCAGTTGGGAGGCCATTTGATTTAGAGAGATGATAGGCATCATGTTATTTGGTTCACCACTCTTGGATTCTGGAGGGGTGGAGACATTATAGGAGTCCATTACAGTGTAGAGAGTTTGGGGATAAGCACAACGAGGAGGGATACACCCTCTCATTTTTAGCACTACCCATTCTCATCAGTTACTGCGCAGATAGAGTTGCTGCATGGATGGAGGATAGCATCTTCATGATGCAAGATGACTGCTCCATAGATTTGGTGAGTGAGAGGATGCTTCCTTTGAGTAAGGACTCTTTCGTGCATTGGAGTATATGGATGCCACTCATGCTTACATTGGCTAGGATCGGGAGATTATTTGGAGGTGAAAGTCTCTTATGGGAGGTTCATTTTCAGAGAGCATAATTTCTATTTGAACATGAGCAAATGCATGATGGCATGGCAAAACCTTGGAGGATAACTTTGGCATGAGGGGATGTCAAGGTAGAACACAGCAACGTGATGGAGCACCATATTACACCAGTGTTTTCTATGTGGAGGATTGATCCAGGATGGAGGACTCAGCTTTGGTTGAGTATTCCCCAGGATCTTGGTGCGTGCATGATTTTTGGATGGCCTTGATGGATATGGCAGATACTTAGTGGATGATATGATCATCTATCATCATGGCAGACTCTTCTTGACTAGGGATTCTAGTCTCAAGGAGACACTATTGCATGCAGCATATGAGGACTTCCTAGCTATACATTTGGATGCATACTTTTCCTTGCTAGAGGAGTTCACTTGGGAGGGCATTTAGCATGATCTACATCAGCATATGGAGAGATGCAGAGCTCGGTTGTTTTTTGAGAGGTTGGTACAACCATTCCCTTACTCATTGGAGGAGAGGGAGAGCATTCAGATGATCCATTTCAGCTCAAGGTCTCAAGTACATGGTAGAGAAGGTATAATTTCACATTATGTACCTCTTTACTTTATATGAGTAGCATATTTATCAAGGAGGATCATCCCTTCTTGAAATTGGTATAATGTACTTGTAGTTACTTGTAGCCTTGATTTTGGCTATTCTTATGATGGTTTTTGGGGGAAGCCACATGCTTATTGGTGTGCACCATTGGCACCAAATTGTGATTTCATGTTTTCATCTTATGAGGAGATGTTGTGGTAGCAAACAAGTGGCTAGTACAACACTTTTTATTTGTGATTTTGAGGCAGGCCAAGAGGCATTGCGCAGGTTCCATGAGTGGAACTTTGAACCACTCTCTGATTGTCATTTGAAAACTTGTTTCTATTGCATATTTCTCCTTGTATTTTTTATGTTTGTACACTCATGAGGAGCATCATTTGGAGAGTATTGGATGTACATCCCATTTGGAGCATGATTCTCCCCATTGTATATGTTTTATATTGTAGGAGATACCATGGGAAAACCATGATTTCCACATTGCTACTTGTACCTTCTTGTGGGAGGGACCACTTGGAGAATTTGCAGAGGCATTTCATGGCTGAAATTTTCTTGATGGGGTAGCTTGGGCCATTCCTGGAGGCCATACCATTTCAGCCCAAGGATAGAGGCAGCCCCATGAATGCTTCAAATGGAGAGAGGACCATGTTGAGAATCACAAGCACACTCTCCATTTAGCCCCAACACATTGCAGAAACCGGGGGTTGAGATTTTATTTGGATGATTGCATGTACGAGAGGATCATCATTGGGAGCAAAATTTTCCCATGCATATCATCACTCCTACCTTAAGGAGGCCTTAGCACAGCAAGAAGGATTCCACTACACCTTTTATATTTCCATGAGGAGCATTTTTTTCAGCTTTCATACTTGGGAGAGAGCATTGGAGGACAAATTCATTGCAGCATATTTGAGCAGTGGTGGGACCATTGATGAGGAGGCCAGAAGAGAAGAAGGAGGAGAAATTTTTTTTCTCTCTATGCAGTTGCTTTAGGGCAAGCAATATGTGGGAGGGGAGGACTGTAATGTTCCATATTTTAGCCTCAAGCTAAAATGGAACATTATAGTTGCAAATTTTATTTTTGTTTAATAAAATGGGGAAGGAGACACCTTAGCCCCTTTTAGATGACGAAATAAAAATCCTGATGTGAAAGGGACGTGAATAAAATAGCTGAAATAAACACCTAAGGGTGTGAATGGAACCCAGCTCACTTAACTTAGTCATCTTTGAATAAATTAAATAGTGCTGCCCAAGGAGGAGAGGCTTCCTAGAGAAGCTGCGCAGTTTTGGAGGGAAGAAACTCATGTGAGGGTGGAAACCCTAATTGGTGGGAACTTGGTGGAGAAGAGTTCCCTTTATTTATATAGAGGAGATAGCAGCCCATTTGCATACATTTTTTGGAGCTTCAGACTTGGGTCTGCAAAGGCTTGCATCCCGAGACTGTTTAGCAAGTTGATGGTGCCCTCGGGCACTAGGGTGTTCCCGGTCGGGAATCCCTTCCTCTTCCTCATAGAAGGATGAGGAATGAGCTGATTTTCCTCAATCCAGAATTGGCCACAGCTACGATTATCATCTACAGCATTAGCTCTGCAGCAGAGAGGACGTTGTGTTGCTGGGGGCAGGAAGAGAGGAACTCATGGGGTCATCTTAGCTTGTTTCTTCAGTGATGGAGGGATCTATTTATTGGAGGAGCTGCAAGGAGGATTCCAGGTCTAAATTTCAGATCATTGGCATCAGGCCACACTTCCATCATCTCCCACTGCAGAGTCCATGGAGGAAACTGCGTTATTTTATGGAGGCAGTGAGAAAGGGTTTCATTGGGCTCATCGAGAGTGTGTTTTTGAGACAAATGGATCAACCCTTTGTGCTGAAGACATTATCAGAGGAGGGAAATCATATTTCATATCAGCCACAACCTCATTCTCATTTTGTATTAGTTGCAATGACAACTCTATTGTCACATTTTGGTTTCTCTGGCATTTCTAGCAATATTTCATAGATTGGCTAGAAATATTGTATTTCAGCCCATTCTTTGTTCTTGGGCTATTTTCTTGAACCTTTTAGCCACATTTCCATTCTATACATGTTCAACAGCTGCTTCACTCTTAGAGATTGCGCAGTACTGGTCTTCCGACATTCTGTGTAGTTATAGCAACTCCGGCATTTCATTGTATATTCATTGGAGTATGGTTCTAGAGGTTTGAGAGGATTTTCCCCTCAATTATTTCTTGTATATTAATGCTAAAATCATAATATAATGTTGGCTATACCATTTCCCTCTCATGATGTATTCATATTTGCAGAGTTTAATGGTTATGTTCATATATTTTTGTAAGCTCTCTCATTGAGCATTGTTTTAGAGACCTAGATTGGGGAGATCTGAATAACCCATATAGAGTTATTTCTTTGAGCTCATATTCTGCATAGGAGTTGTATGATTTTTTTTCTAAGGCATCCCAGTAGTGGTTTGTATTATTTTTACAGCATCTTCCTTATACAATGTCCTCAAGGACCCTGTAGCAGAAATTCCTGAGGTGGAATATTGCATATCCATAGACAGAGTCTGTGAAGGGCTAGCTAGCCTCAGGATCTCTCCCTTCTTTGGAAGGAGACATATCCTATAAATGCTCCAACAGTAAATCTCTGAAATGGACTTGTGATAGCTCACTGAAGAAGGAAATTGGAATATCTGAAAATATTCCCGATGGAGCAGCAAGTTCAATATTTGGAACATTACACATACACCCTGATCTCTATGTAATTCTTATACATATACTAATCACCTGTATTTTCTTGTTCACTGAGGTGCAGAATTTTTTTAATGTCTTCCCTAATTCTAGGCTCTGATTGTTTGGTAAGGAGCTGCCTAACTGGATGAATGAATGAGTCTATGAATTCTGAGAAAGAAGTGGTTGTTGACGAAGCTCTAACCAATTATGTCTATTGAATCACTGATTGATTCACTCTCTGTACGTCCTTCTTGTTGAAGTGAATGGGCAACATATCTACCTACTGAAACAAAATCATATGAATAATCACAGAATAGTAATTAAATGCTACTTGTGTGGTGAAGTTTGTGAATTTTTCATGTATAATATCAGCTAATAAACGGTTTTAATTGTACATAAACAATAGTGATTTTTCAAGGCTGAAGATAGATAAGAAACCTAGGATGGGATTATCAACGGTTTCATCATTGGGGTATCGTAACAGATAAGAAATAAGGGAGATGCAGTGATTGGAAGCTATAGGAAAGATGGAGGATGCATATGGGGGATTTCTCTTTGGTAAATCTACATTTTGAGGTAGGAATATGTCAAAAATCTGAGCTCTCTGAGGGAAGGATAATTTGTGATAAAGATCCATGAGGGCATCAGGAGATAAATAGGATAAGGAGTCAGAAGGAGTGATGAGAAGCATATGGTTAATGGTTTCGGGAGATATGGTGATCAGAATGTTTCCATTCTGAGCCACCATTGACCTGGTTATGAGGTCATACTACTTCTGACACTAGGCAATTAGATCTGGGAATGGGCGAGTTTGAGGGAATGCAAAAAAAGGAAACATAGACTCTGAAAACCTGATATGGTCTTAGTTATCAAGTTGCTTCTATTTTAGCCAGAGATGAAGCTCGTAGAAATCAAATTCACAGTGATAGTCAGTAATTTTAAAATAGGTATCGACTAGGGGTGTGAGGTTGAGATTGATTTGTGGAGTTGCAGTAATGTCTTCTGCAACAGATTTGGCACCTTCAAGAATGAGCTCGGCAGCTGGATGAGCGATCTTGGATATGACCTTTGCAATATTGTCGAAATTCTAGTTTTCTTATATCATTTTTTTGTTACCTTTACGTTTTGGAGTCACTTTCTTCTTCATTTTGGCCTTAGGTGCCATGCTTAACTAGTATAAAATAGTATAGGATGTTAAACTCGGGTTATAGAATAAATGACAGGGTTTCGGGAATGAAGTGCAGTTACAAGAATGATAATTTGTTGTGGAATGAAATGAAGGATGAGGGTGAAGGTGTTAGACTCCTATACCAATAGGTGTCATTTTTCATGATTGTCTTATTGAACTATGCAATATGTTCAAACCTTTTTCTTGTGCAAAGATGTTCCATATTCTTGAAAAATCAAAAAATAAAAAATTAAAAAAAAAATGTAAAGAGGGTATACCCTAAAAGAAAAATCAAAGGGTAAGAAAAATAAATTGGTCAAAAAAGTGAAAGAAATGAACCCCAAACAAAAATAGACCAAGGAAAGTGTGCAAATCCAAATGCCACTACTATTTCATTTTTTGTAAATAAGCAATTGTGTGCAGCTTGTCAAAACTTTTGCCACAATTCATGAAGAGTCAAACTGTTTAAACTTGACTCATTCATTTTTTAATTTCATGTTGTAGAATAGAGAATAAAAATCTGACCAAACAGTTTAATATTGGCAGATAAGTAGATAGGTAGAGTTAATAAAAGGTGCTCCACAGTTTAATCTGAGCCCTTGGATGTAATAAGTGTAGACTTAGGTAGATTTTCCATGTAAAAGAAAAGAAGATTGATAAGGGTTTGCCAGTCTAAGTGCACCCTAATAAAGAGGAGAAAATGGTAGGGTAAAGTAGATAGGGTAGGTAGATGGTGTTGCCCAAGTTTCATGTGATGAATGAGGGTGCTAAATGTGTTTAATCTTTTACTTTCATCACAAATATTGAAGCAGAAAATGCACTGGAAAATTCACAGAAAGCAAAGTCAAAATCATTAACTTCCCACATCACTTTCTCCCTAAGATTTTTACTAATTTCCCCAAAGTGCTAAGGTATTTGGAGATTAAAGGGGCTCAAGGAATTTCATTGACTTTTGGAGGGACTGGACCCTCGGCCTAATGATCAAAAAGACCTAAGTACTTGAAGTTATTTATCATTATAATCATTCACTTTTAACCTTTTCCTAAGTAAAATCCAATTTTACTTAGGAAAATCATGCAAATTTCCATAATAAACCCTCAAAATCACTTGCTATTCTATGTTTAAGTGTTGAAATTGAGATGATGTAATTTACTTCAGAAATCTTCACTTTCTTAGTTATAGTTAAGTATTTTGAGTTTACCTTGTCCTTTGTCATATTAACTTCTGATTTATTTATTAAATCCCTAGTAAAAAGACCTTATCCTATAGTACTTAACTCCTTTTTACATGAATATCCCAAAAACCCCTCTTATTATAAGTTTTGGCCAAAGTTTATTAAATCCCCTTTGATTAATAAAAACCTCCAATAAAAATCCTTTGGCTAAAAATACCCATATAAAGTTATTTCCCTACCCCTATGGTTGATAAATAATATTTATTTATTACCATATAATAAGAAATATCGGAAAAGGTTTAAACATATAGTTTTGTATGTTTGAAAGAAAAAATAAATAAAACCGAAGTTTTAATTTAAACTAAAACTTCGAAAGTCCCCCGAAACCTTCGTAACCCATCCACGTGGTATTTCATTTCCGCCTAACACCCTAACCATAGTTAAACCCTTAACCCTCCCGCAACCGTGAATAAACTATGGGATTAATTAATCACCAGGATTAATTAATAACCACTCATACCACCAATCGAACGCCCCCCGGGATATTTAATTAAGTTAATCACGTTTTAAAACCCCGTCGGGCCCGCACGTTAATACTCTGCCAATTCCACGTCCCCTCCACCATCAGATCGCCCTCCCGAAGATCAACGGCCCAGGATCGTTCCGCTGGCCGTCGTGCGTCCGGAAGTTAACGCGCGGGGGCACGGTGGTTTTGGAATAGTCCTCCGACCACGTGTCAGTTGATCAATGGAATCGCTGCCCCCGCGCTGAATACCACCATCTCCCAAAGAGCGGTGCGGAAATTACCGCTTACCGCCCGGTCCCGGTGATGCGTCCTTCCGTACCGGATGATGTCATCCTCAAAAAAATCAAAATCCCCGTTGACTTGTAAATAAAACAAAAAATCGTGTTTTTCTGTCATTTTCACTGCTGAAACCGACTGCGTCCTCCTCTGAAAATTTTGAAAATTCCGCTGTTTGAGATGCCGCCTACCAAATTGTTGAACGCCATTGCTACGCCAGTGCCCAAGTGTCCATCCGCCATCAACCAGTGTCTGTAAAATTCGAATTTCTCCATTGAATAGGTATTTATTCAGATTCCTGCTGAAACTCTTTGAAAAATCCACTTTCCTGTGTTAAAATTCATGCCAGAGTCTGAAAAAGGGTTAATGTCAGTCTATTCGAGTTCCTGCAAGTAAAATCAAAGCTCCTAGAATCAAAATTGCTCTCGGTCTGTGAAGAAAACCCAGAAACTTCCATTTTGAATACACAATAACCAAAATGGAATCTCCAGCAGCCCTGAATGTAACCCCATTGAATGCCCCTCACAGAGAGTTAGAATACTTTCCATTAGTGGATAAAGACTTCCAAATTAAAGACTTAGGTTTCGATGAAAGTCCTCTTCGAAGTTATTGTCGCTGTAGAGATGATTATTCGAAGGGTCTAGATGTCATTGGATTGTGGGAATCCAATTTCCCGAGATATCTTATCCCCTCAGTCTATGTTTTCCCAGAAATTATCCACTACTGTCACTCCAACTATGATTCGACTCAAAGGGCAGTGCTGTCTCCTGATCAGAGTATCCTTTTCCCCATCACTCCTCAAGCTATCAATAAAATGCTCCATTTTCAACCTGATCAAGATCTTACTCCTTTGTCCATGGAAGAACTACTTGAAAAGTCTACCCAACTGTCCCCAGAAAAATTAAAATGCATTTGCCAGACTTTTATGTTGCCTGAACATCAACCTAAGGGGCCTCCTCCCTATGGTTTTGCTTACTTTAATAATTTAGGCAAACTCATCCTGAATATGATATCCTTTGTCATGGGTTTCAATACAAGTGAATATGTTGATGAAATAACCCTGGTTTTGCTGTCTATCTTTACTCCTGGGCAACCTCCTGCAGTAAAATATGACTTTGCATCTTTCATAGCCAATAAAATCCATGACCAGTTCATGAGGCTAGATAACGAGAAAGTGTTTAAATATTCCTCAGTCATTTATCATCTCATCATCTATTATCAATCAGAGAAGTTCCCTTTTCCTGTTAAAAAGTTTGATGCCAAGGGAAACCCTAGATCTGTTATATTTTGGTCTGCCATAACTCACTCTTCCTATAATTCTCCCTATTCCTATGCTGAGTTCATCGATATTTTTGTATATCTTGCAACTACCTTGTTGATTGGAATTCCCCCTCCAAGGCTCAGTAATGAGATAAAGAAGACTTTGCAGCTTTCGAGGACATATAAAGTTGGGGACTGGTATTTATACCAAAATCATTCAGTCATCAGAATATATGGATGTGAATTGTATCCATTCAGGTTGCCAAAATATGTGCCTATGAGACTTTTTGCCTTAGAATATTTTAGGCAAATGAATAATTCTGATATGATTCATTTTTGTAGTGTAAAAAAGAAAGCCCAACTCAGGATCAAAAGTCAATTAGGTCCCTTCATATGCAATTCTAGGGACGCTGAGCGAGAAGCAGAAGATATACTACAAAACCGTTACAAGTTACAAAGGAGTTTCCGTTGGGTTCCTTATGATCCATTCGGTTTTATCTGTGATAAAAGAATGAAGAACAAATCATCCCCATACTTTCACCACAGGATTCCTGAAATAGAACAATATGCTAATCAAGATGAGTGGGTGGAAGGAACACTAGTTGAGCAAGATAGTGAAGAAGACAATATGAACAAAATTATGAAAGACCTTGAGAAAAAGTTTGACTTAGAACCTTTTAGGCAAGTGTAGGTACCTCATATTGGCACTTCTTCAGCAGGAAATCTTCAACAGGGATTACAGGAAATCAGTTCACCAATTGCAGTTGAGTCTAAAGGTAAAGGGAAAGAACCTAAGGCACAGGTCATTGAAACTTTCATTATGTCAGAAAAGCCTCAAACCTCCAAGGCACCAGATCAAACACAGGTTTCCCCTGTTCAAGTTAATCATCCCGAGATTTCAGAATTACAGACTCCATCTAATATGGAAATAGGCAAGAAAATACAGGTTGCTGATCCCACTCCTCCCAAAGAAACTTCACAACAACACCAGGCTAAGAAGTAGAAACTGAATCCACTTCCAGAAGTGGAATCTATAGATGGGATGTTTGATGATGAAAGAGAAGATAGTCAACTAACTGGTTCAGTTAGTATAACACACACAGGTCATAAAGGAAAGGAGTTACAAAAACAGTTGAGCACTGAAGTATCTTCCTTTAAATAGCCAAAAATAGATATAGGTGATATAAAGAGAACTTTCATTAATATAAAAGCAAAGAATGATCCATTGAGAATGAAGGTATATGATCAATATATGAAAATGGCTCCACACAATCAGGAAAGATTAATATCAGCATTTGACATTCAACAAGGCAAAATGATGATGAGCTATTTCAAATCCAAGGTGCCAAAACCCATGACAGCATCTGATTATATTAGGACCAATTTTGAGGTCCTAGCAAAAGACATTCATCCCTTGGACCAGATAGAGTTGCATAAACAAACTGGGGAAATGGTATATTCCACCCTTACTGATAAGGCCATGGCAGCCCTTAGGCTGCAAGATTCTTTAAATAATACAAACACCCAGTTGCAAATTGAGAAGGTCTCTTCTCAGGCAAAAGATAACATAATAAAGTCTCTGGAAGACATAATCATCAGTTTGGGTCACAATCCCAAAGATATCAAAAGCATTGAGGCAGTAATTAAAAAGAAAGATGATGATATTGTTGCACTGAGAAAGCCGCTGAAATTGCCAGCCTCGAGGCATCCCCAGACTCAAGAGGTTTTGAAGGAAAATTCACAGGAAGAAATGATGGAGTTGCTCTTGAAAATGAATAAGAAACTGAGTGAAACAGAGAAAGAATTGGAACAGGCATTAAAAGAAAAACAGGCTATCATGCAAACATCTACAACAACAGATCAACAAACAGAGTCATCACAGGTAAACACTTCCAATTTAAGTTCTGATGAATTAGTAAAACAAATGGAAAGTTTAAAACTCAGAGTCACAGAACTTCAAACCACAAAATTGCAGTTAGTAAATTTGGAGCAGAAATATGATATGTCTAAAAAGACTGTTGCTGATAATACCAGGGAAATTAAAAGGCTGGAAAAATTGGTTAAGGCTTTAGAAAAAGATCTTTCATTAAAGAAGCCTTTGAGAGAAATAAATGAAATTCTTTGGGATAATATAGTTGAGTCAATAAAAAGTATTTGGTCCTTTGTTCAAACAATCTTTGAACAAAATGACTTGATCAAAGTAGCTCAAGAAGAAATAGACAAAACAAGAGATGAATTAAGGGGCAGACCTGAGCAAGCCAATCAACTTATACAGTTTTTGAATACCCAGACTAAGCAACAACTTGCTGAGCTTGAAATTGATGACAGGACAGGCACTATCTTAGAAATAAAAAGAGTTTTTACCCAAAGAACTCTTATGCAAAATTTGGAAAGGAAATGCTCAGATATTCTGGATGAAACATTAAGAAAACTTAAAAGAACCATAATAGCAGAAGATCAATGGTGGGAAGACTTATTGGAAATTTTGTAAAATTTATCTTCAGGTAGAGAATTTTGTCTTCTTACCATCATGTAAAGGATAAATAATGAGCACATGTTAAAGAGTATCAGTAGAAACGAAGAGTATCAGACAAGCAAAAGAATTACTCAAAGGGACAGCATCGAGCCCTATTATAGCACCTGCCTCCAGCACATCCACAAAAGGAGGAAACAACACACCAGCAATTACTTTTTGTCCTATCTACGAGACCATTTGTCTCCTTTTTATTGTAACTTATTCATTAGTCACCCTAGATTATTGGCTAGGTTAGTGTGAGATATTTTAAATCAGTTTTTGTATAAATAAACCCTCAAAGAGAGTATTGAGGGTGGATTCTACTACTTGGCCGTGACATTGATGTTTTTGGAATAAAAGTGTTTTGGAGAAATTTATTTGTGGCTTACTGGATGACAATTTGAATCTCAGGACTTTTTGCAGGATTCATGTGTCAGACTCTAGTTCAATAAGTCTTTCTATCCTATGTCTTAAGTTTTATATCTGTTTATATTATCATTATGTCCATTTCTGAATAATTGACATAAAAGAATAAATCAGAATTTACTTGATTGTACTTTGATTTCAATTGTGATTATTCTAAATGTTTTCCTCTAAATTAGTTATAAGCAATGAATTCTTAATTTCTCTTGTTTCGCTAATTTAAGCATATTGATTACTATAGTAAAGAATTCTTCACTGCTCTTTATTTGTAATCATTCCATTTCTTTCTTTTGAACATGTTGAAAGATTCTTGAGTGCCTTTCATCCCTTCAAAAAACCATTCCATCCACTTTAATTCCTAGAAATTGTTCTATGTTTGGCTATCTTGCCCTGCAAAGCCATTTTGTGTGTAGAAGATTAATCCAGTAAAGCCATCCTTTGACTCCATATCCCAATGGCCTGAAAATATTCAACCTTGCCCTTAGTTGGCGAATTCCACCATTTTCAAACAAACTCTTGGATCTATAACTAGCCTAAAACTTTCTAAGAACAAAGATAAATCATAAAGAGAGAGCCCTATCTGGATGCAGATTGGCTAGATTCTGCATCTGAAGGTTGGTTTGTGGTTACCTCGGGTATACTTTCCTTTTCCACAACTTCAAGGAAAACCTGAGTGATAACATAGTGGCGACCATACTGGGGACCTGAATCATTTTTGTTGTTAATATTGTTCACTTATAAGCTATAGACAGAGTCTGAAGATCAGCCAGGTAGCCTTTGAAATTGCTTTTGCTCTGCAATTGCAAAAGTAAATAAATGCTGCTTCAGTCTATCTCTGATTTAGCTTATACTTTGAACCTTAGTTTCAAATGTTTAATCAGACTCTCTAGTTTAATAAATCTTTGAGAAAATTTTAATCAAAAATCATTATTTCTTAAAGAATTTGTAGAAGTTGTACTTTCATTTCAATTAAAACTAAAAAATCCAAAAACATATATCATCTAGGAAAACTGGCTTCAGAAAGGATTCGTCACACTAGGTCAAATCCTGACCCCAATCCACCACCGATATTTGAAAATCCGAATCTGATTCCTAGGATTCTTAGAAGACAGGGAAGCCAAGAAAGTTCTGAAAGAGGAAGTCAAGAGAGTTCTGGAAGTTCCAGATCTCTTTCTAGATCACATTCCTGTCCTGTGAAGATTATATATTTTGACGAAATTCCTTTTGATGAGCGATTTGAAACATCCTTATTTGTAAATTTTTCTGAAACTGAATTATCCAGATTAGTTCCAGATCCATTGTTTTTTGAAGATTTGCAATTCAGATTTGTTTCATTTCACCTTGACAGACATTTACAAGACTCTGTTCAATCTGAACAGACCTTTGAAGAAAGTTCAAACATTTCTGTAATTACTGAAGCTTCCCCAAGTTCAGTTACTTTTCCTCAAGCTTTTCAAACACCAGTCACCCCTTCTACTCCTCCACTTAGACCACCCTCACCTATTATTCCATTACACCTTCCAATGGCCAATAGATATGCTCCGTTATAGTTGCCAGCCAATCCTGTGGATTTGCCCCAAGATTATCAAAGTAAGATCACGCCTTTTGATGGCTCAGGTACTTACACAGCTCAACAACATACCAAAAGGATGACTGATTACTTTGAATTCTATGAAATTGACACTGATGATGTCCGAATGAGAATTTTTGTTCAGAGTCTTACTGGGGAAGTTCGGACATGGTTTAGAGCCCTTGCTCCAAACAGTATTGCTGATTTACCAGCTTTGTATAGGGCATTTTTGAATAGATGGGAGAAGAAGAAAGACCCTCTTCAGATCCTATCAGAATTTGAAAAATTAAGGAGAAGACCTAATGAAACAGTGAAATATTACATAATAAGATTCAACGAAGCATATAATGCTGTTCCCCATAACCTCAGACCCCCTCCTGACTTAGTACTGGTTAAATTCCCAGATGGTTTTGACTCTGACATAGCCTATTCACTCAGGGAAAGAGCCCCCCAAACCCTAGAGGAAATGCAAAGCATAGTGGTTAGTGTAGAAGCAAACCTTATCGAAAAACGAGCCAGAGCTAGGGCCGAAAGAAGAATGCCTATGAATGAAGAACCTTCAACTTTTGAAAGAAAGCTGGATGCAATAATTAAAGGTATGGAAATATTGGGAGACAGAGTGGAGACAATCGAAAGAAAGTCTACTGGTGACAATCAAAATGTTGTGAGAAACCCAAACTTTAGAAGAAATCAGAACCAAAATATTGGGAAGAATGTCCCTGACCAAAATATCAGGCCACCTTTCCAAGAAAACTTTGTTGAAGGTTCAACTTCTGAAGAACCTACTGAGGATGTCGAAATAAATAATGTGACTGAAAAACAAAATGAACCAAAAGTTTTCCTATCTCAGGATGATCAGGAGAATCACATCCTTGAAACATTCCAAACTCATTCAGGAGAAACTTTTGATTTTAAGGAAGGCTATGACACATCAATTTATGAGGTTCATAAACAATACAATTTGAGAAGCAGACGGATTGATGTGCCAGAGAATAGGAAACATAAAGCTGTAAAACAAAATTTCAAAGGTAAAATCCCTCCTGTACAAAACATTCCCCCTGTACAAATTCTGTCTAGGACAACTCCTAACCCTTCAAATCCAATAATTGAAGATGTGTCTGACAACCAACCAAACAATAAACAACAATCTAATACTTTTCCTCCTATAGGAAATGTAGAAGAAACAGTAGAAGTTAGTTCAGAAACACCTTCAAATCAAAATTTCACTCATGAAAAAGAGAAAAACATTGAAGATCCAAAAAATAGAGAAAACCCAACTGTGCAAAACACTAAAGCTCAAACAGAAAAACCTTTCAATCTAGAGGCTGAAATAGGCAAACTAAAGATAGTCGTTCCTTTATCAGAATTGGCTAAACACGATGTCTATATAAGTCAAATCAGCAAATCCCTAAACATTAACATTACTGGAATGGATGATTCAGTAAATATTCTTGATGATCAACCCAAACTCCTTTTTGGCCCCGAGGTAAATGGCAAACCAGAAAGTGGAGGAACTCCTCCATTTTATGTGAGCCTGAACGTTCATGACAAAATACTCCACAATGCTATGCTTGATTCTGGAGCATCCCACAATTTGATGCCAAAAACTGTGATGGAAAGATTAAATTTAGACATTACCAGATCGTATAAAGATTTGTTTTCTTTTGATTCTAGTCAGGTAAGATGTTTAGGTTTGATTAAAGATTTGTGTGTTACTTTGGTGCAATACCCTGCGAAGTCTGTTTTGATGGATATAGTAGTGGCTGATATTCCTCCTAAATATGGTATGTTACTTTCCAGATCCTGGGGTGCTAAACTTGGAGGATCTATTCAACTAGACATGTCATATGCCACTATTTCAGTATTTGGTCAACCTAAAAGATTATATAGAGAAACCTTGATGAAGTACTTGGTAAGTAGCCATGAGAAGCCTGAAAACTTCCATGTCTATTCAATACATTCTGATATGGATTCTTTCATCCTTTATAATGCTGAAATGGACCTTCCAACTGAGCTAGAAGCACCTGAAAAGGAAACTACAACTAGATCCACTGTTCAGATCGAAGAGATTTCAGAAAACCAAGAAACACCAGACAACCAAGAAATACCAGAAAAACTTAAACAACTAGCTCCTGTTAAGAAATATATTAAAACAGTTGATGAAGATTATGAACATGAAATTATGTGGCATTTAGAATTTGATGGCTCAGTAAACAAGTTAGGAGCAGGAGCTGGAATTTGGTTACATAATGTTGAAAATGATCATGCTGAAGGTCATTCTTATAGATTGAATTTTAAATGCACTAACAACATGGCTGAGTACGAAGCCCTTTTGCTAGGGCTTAAACATGTCAAAAAGTTAGGAGCAATTAGGGTATCAATCATAGGAGACTCTGAATTAATCATCCAACAGATTAATGGTGAATGTTCAACCAAAGATCCTAGATTGAAACAATACAGAGAAACAGTTGTGGAAATTCTCAACACCTTTCTACAAGCTCAACTTGCCAAGATTCCCAGGAAACAAAATTTGCATGCTCACAGTCTTGCAATGTTCACTAGCACATGTAAATTTCCTTTTGGATCTAATCATCAGTTCACAGCTGAGATTAGACATAGACTTGCTATACCGGACAATTTAATGAATTGGCAAGTATTTGTAAATAATAATCAAATCAATAGTTTTTTGACACTTCAAAATGAGTTTTCTAACAGTAATATAGATGAAGACGTAACCATTGATGAATCTGATCAAGAAAAAGAACAAAAAACCGATATTTCAAGAGAGACTGCAATTCACATGCTTCACCCAACCACCTTCACAGAAAAAGATATGCAGGATTTTATACAAATGGAATTCGATGAGATCATAGAAGATGAAACTGAAATCATTAATCTGAAAGATAATCATTTACCCAAGGGATTAACTCCTTTGGAATATCTTTTTGATTCAAATGACATTCCATTTAAACCCAAAATGGAACCTGTTAAGGCTGATATTGAAGAATGCAACTTAGGAACCCCAGAAAATCCCAAAATGGTTAAACTATCTAAATCTCTGCTAGAAGATCAAAAGGTTAAATATGTTGAACTTTTTAAAGAATTCCAGGATGTTTTTGCCAGGAGTTATGAAGATCTTAAATCATATGATACATCAATCATTCAACATACAATACCTTTGAAACCAGATCAGAAACCTTTTAAACAAAAAATTAGAAGGATCAATCCTGTTTTACTACCTTCAATTGAAAAAGAAATTAAAAGGATGTTTGAAGCAGGGATTATAGCTCCTATTAGGTTCTCTGAATGGGTTTCTAATCTAGTACCAACAAGAAAGAAAACTGGAGAAATTAGACTGTGTGTCGATTTGAGAAATTTGAATAAAGTTTCTTTAAAAGATAACTATCCTTTGCCTAAAATGGACCATATTCTACAGAGGGTAGTGGGATCTTCAAGAATATCTCTTTTGGATGGATTTTCAGGGTATAACCAGATTCTGGTTCATCCTGATGATCAAGATAAAACAACATTTACAACACCATGGGGTACTTTTAAATATGTCAAGATGCCATTTGGACTCAAGAATGCAGGAGCTACATTTCAAAGAGCAATGGACATTGCTATTGCTAAAGAAATACATGATTTTCTGGTAATTTATCTAGATGATTTAACAATTTTTTCCAAAACAGATCAACAACATTTAGATCATCTAAGGCAAGTGTTTATAAAATGCAGAAAGTATGGTATTTCTTTAAATCCTAAAAAGTCATTGTTTGGTTTGGAAGAAGGAAATCTCTTAGGTCACATTATATCTAAAGATGGCATTAGAATTGATCCTGAAAGAATACAAGCAATTTTGCAGATACCTCATCCCAGAAACATAAAAGAACTTCAAGCTTTCATAGGAAAGATCAATTTCTTGAGAAGATTTATTCCCAGTTTAGCTGAATTACTTAGATTGCTTACTAACATGCTTAAAAAAGATTCAAGCATTGTCTGGACTGTAGAAGCCAAGCAATCATTTGAAGAAATCAAAATGGCTTTAACAAGAACACCAGTTCTTACCAGTCCAAAGTTTGATAGAGATTTCATTATTTTTTCATTTGCTTCTGAACATACAATTGCAGCTGTTTTACTACAAAAGGATGATCAGGGATGTGAAAAACCAATTGCCTTTTTTCAGTAAAGCACTTAGAGATGCATCTTTGAAATACAATATCATGGAGAAACATGCTTTTGCACTTGTAAAAGCAATTAAAGATTTCATAGTTTATATATTATATTCTCATGTGATAGCTTATGTGCCTAATGCTGTAGTTAAAGATATCTTGACTCAAGATGGTATTGAAGGCAAACGAGGTAAGTGGATAGCTACCATTTTAGAATATGATATCGAAATTAAACCAACTAAACTCATCAAAGGTCAAGGTTTAGCTCAACTTATGACCGAAACTAATTGCCAAGCCTTAGATATTAACGAACTGGATGACGAACAGGAGATGTCGACTCCACAGATCAGTCAAGCCTTTTTAGATTCACCCTGGTACACTGATATTATTTATGTTTTGCTAAACCTGCAAGCTCCTCCAGGGTTATCCAGAACAAAACAAAGATTTTTGAAAATGACATCTTTAAAATATTGTATTTTAGATGGCACTCTATTTTGAAAAAATCATGAAGGAATCTTATTGAATTGTCTATTGAAAGATGAAGCTGATAAAGTTCTTAATGAATTTCATGCAGGGGATTGTGGTGGACACCTTTACTAGAAGTCAACTGCAGATAAAATTTTAAGGGCTGGTTTTTACTGGCCAACCTTATTTTCAGATGTTAAGAAATTTGTAACTTCTTGTCATAAGTGTCAGATCTTTGAGGGTAAAAGAAAGTTGTTACCTTTCCCATTAAAACCAATTTCCACAGAAAGACCCTTTCAACAATGGGGATTAGATTTTATTGGAGAAATTCATCCCTCTTCCTCTGGGCAACACAGATGGATTCTAACTGCCACAGATTACTTTACCAAATGGATTGAAGCTATCCCATGCAGACAGGCCAATGATTCTGTAATTATAGGGTTTTTAGAAACCAATATACTTTCAAGATTTCGCTGTCCAGGAAAAATTATCACAGATAATGCTGCTGCATTTAAGTCAAAGAAAATGATTAGTTTCTGCAATAAATATCATATTACTTTAGGCCATTCAACAGCCTATTACCCCCAGGGTAATGCACTGGCAGAATCCTCCAATAAAAGCCTTATTAATATCATCAAAAAATTATTGGAAGAAAATAAAAAGAACTGGCATAAGAAATTGACCAATGCATTGTGGGCAGATAGAATTACAACTAAAAAATCAATTGGGACCAGTCCATATGAATTATTTTATGGCATTGAGGCAAGATTCCCATCATCTTTAGGAATTCCTGTTATGAAGTTACTTCAGGAGGCTCAAGTGGAACCAAATGATGTTCAGAGAAGAATTAACCAAACAATTCACTTGCAGCAAACCAGAGAAGAAGTGTATCAACGATCCCAAGTCTTGCAGGAAAAGTTAAAGAAAATGTTTGACAAAAGAACTAAAGCAGAAGATTTTCAACTAGGAGACAAAGTCCTAAGATGGGATTCCAGGAGGGAAGATAAAGGGAAACATGGGAAATTTGATTTCTTATGGAAAGGGCCTTACATCATTCATGCCTTACAGGGGAACAACACATACTTTTTGAAGAATTTGGACAATTCAGAAGCTGAGGAAGGACCAGTCAATGGTCGAATGCTAAAGCACTATTTTGATCCTATTTACTAGGATGTTCTGATTTTTTCTAACTTGTACATAATATATACTTTTTAATGCATTAGTTTTGATTGGATGGTGACTTCTTAGAGTTGAAGCCCGAAGAGAAGGCCCTAATCTTCAAAATTTCCACTATCATATGTACAATAAAGCTACCAGAAGAAGGAGATTACATGTTCAGACTGAAGACATTTTTGAGGCATCTGACCTGCTGTTCTTGACTTTCCACAAGGAAAAGCCATCCCCAAGTGGAGCCAGTGTTAGACTCCTATACCAATAGGTGTCATTTTTCATGATTGTCTTGATTGAACTATGCAATATGTTCAAACCTTTTTCTTGTGCAAAGGTGTTCCATATTCTTGAAAAACCAAAAAATAAAAAAATTTAAAAAATGTAAAGAGGTATACCCTAAGAGAAAAATCAAAGGGTGAAAAGAATAAAATGGTCAAAAAAGTGAAAGAAATGAACCCCAAACAAAAATAGACCAGGAAAGTGTGCAAGTCTAAATGCCACTACTATTTCATTTTTTGTAAATAAGTAATTGTGTGCAGCTGGTCAAGCTTCTGCCACAATTTATGAAGAGTCAAACTGTATAAACTTGACTCATTCATTTTTCAATTTCATGTTGTAGAATAGAGAATAAAAATCTGACCAAACAGTTTAATCTTGGCAGATAAGTAGATAGGTAGAGTTAATAAAAGGTGCTCAACAGTTTAATCTGAGCCCTTGGATGTAATAAGGGTAGAATTAGATAGATTTACCATGTAAAAGAAAAGAAGATTGATAAGGGTTTGCAATTCCAAATGCACCCTAATAAAGAAGAGAAAATGGTAGTGTAAAGTAGATAGGGTAGGTAGATGGTGTTGCCAAGTTTCATGTGATGAATGATGGTGCTAAATGTGTTTAATCTTTTACTTTCATCACAAATATTGAAGCAGAAAATGCATTGGAAAATTCACAGAAAGCAAAGTCAAAATCATTAACTTCCCACATCACTTTCTCCCTAAGATTTTTACTAATTTCCCCAAAGTGCTAAGGTATTTGGAGATTAAAGGGGCTCAAGGCATTTCCTTGACTTTTGGAGGGACCGGACCCTCGGCCTAATGATTAAAAAGACCTAAGTACTTGAAGTTATTTATCATTATAATCATTCACTTTTAACTTTTTCCTAAGTAAAATCCAATTTTACTTAGGAAAATCATGCAAATTTCCATAATAAACCCTCAAAATCACTTGCTATTCTATGTTTAAGTGTTGAAATTGAGATGATGTAATTTACTTCAGAAATCTTCACTTTCTTAGTTATAGTTAAGTATTTTGAGTTTACCTTGTCCTTTGTCATATTAACTTCTGATTTATTTATTAAATCCCTAGTGAAAAGACCTTATCCTATAATACATAACTCCTTTTACATAAATATCCCAAAAACCCCTCTTATTATAAGTTTTGGCCAAAGTTTATTAAATCCCCTTTGATTAATAAAAAACCCCAATAAAAACCCTTTGGCTAAAAATACCCATATAAGTTATTCCCTACCCCTATGGTTTATAAATAACATTTATTTATTACCATATATTAAAAATATATGAAAAAGGTTTTTAACATATAGTTTTATATGTTTAAAACGAAAAATTAAATAAAACTGAAGTTTTAATTTAAACTAAAACTTCAAAAATCCCCCAAGCCTCCGTGACCCATTCCCTTGGCATTTTTATTTCCGCCCGACACTTTAACCATACTTAAAACCTCTAACCTTGCAGCAACCGTGAATAAACTATGGGATTAATTAAATCATCAGGATTAATTAATAACCATCGATTCTGCCAATCAAATGCCTCCCGCAACATTTAATTAAAGTTAATCATTTTTTAAACCCCGTCAGGCCCGCACGTTAAAACTCCGCCAATCCCACATCCTGTCCACCGTCAGATCGCCTCCCCGAAGATCAACGGCCCAGGATCATTCCGCTGGCCGTCTCATGTCTGAAGGATAACGAGCGGGGGTGCAGTGGTTTTGGAATAGTACTCCGACCATGTGTCAAACGATTAATGGAATCGCTGTCTCCGTGTCGAATACCACCATCTCCTAAAGAGCGGTGCGGAAATTACCGCTTACCGCCCGGTCCCGGTGACGCGTCCTCCCGTACCGGATGACGTCATCCTCGAAAAAATCAAAATCCCCATTGAATTTGTAAATAAAACAAAAACCCGTGTTTTTCTGTCATTTTCACTGCTGAAAACGACTGTGTCCTCCACTGAAGAATTCGAAAATTCCGCTGATTAAGACGCCGCCAACCAAAATTGCTAAACGCCATTGTTAGACCAGTGCCCAAGCATCCATCCGCCATTGACCAGTACCTGTAAATTTCAAACTTCTCCATCAAACAGGTATGTATTCGTTTTCTTGCTGGAACTCTTTGAAAAATCCACTTTCCTGTGTTAAAATTCACGCCAGAGTCTGAAAAAAGGTTAATGTCAGTCTATTCTAGTTCCTGCAAGTAAAATCAAAATTGCACCCGGTCTGTGAAGAAAACCCCGAAACTTCCATTTTGAATACACAAGAACCAAAATGGAAGCTCTGGCAGCCCTGAATGTAACCCCATTAAATACCCCTCACAGAGAGTTAGAATACTTACCATTAGTGGATAAAGACTTCCAAATTAAAGACTTATTTTTCGATGAAAGTCCTCTTCGAAGTTATTTTCACTGCAGAGACGATTATTTGAAGGGTCTGGATGTCATTGGATTGTGGGAATCCAATTTCCTGAGATATCTTATTCCCTCAGTCTATATTTTCCCAGAAATTATCCACTACTGTCACTCCAACTATGATTCAACTCAAAGGGCAGTGTTGTCTCCTGACCAGAGTATCCTTTTCCGCATCACTCCTCAAGCTATCAATACAATGCTCCATTTTGAACCTGATCAAGATCTTACTCCTTTGTCCATGGAAGAACTACTTGAAAAGTCTACCCAACTGTCCCCAGAAAAATTGAAATGCATTTAACAGACTTTTATGTTACCTGAACATCAACCTAAGGGACCTCCTCCCTATGGTTTTGCTTATTTTAATAATTTAGGCAAACTCATCCTAAATATGATATCCTTTGTCATGGGTTTCAATACAAGTGAATATGTTGATGAAATAACCCTGGTATTGCTGTCTATCTTTACTCCTGGGCAACCTCCTGCAGTAAAATATGACTTTGCATCTTTCATTGCCAATAAAATCCATGACCAGTTCATGAGGCTAGATAATGAGAAAGTGTTTAAATATTCCTCAGTCATTTACCATCTCATCATCTATTATCAATCAGAGAAGTTTCCTTTTCCTGTCAAAAAGCTTGATGCCAAGGGAAACCCTAGATCAGTTATATTTTGGCTTGCCATAACTGACTCTTCCTATAATTCTCCCTATTCTTATGCTGAGTTCATTGATCTTTTTGTATATCCTGAAACTACCTTGTTGACTGGAATTCCCCCTCCAAGGCTCAGTAATGAGATTAAGAAGACTTTGCAGCTTTCAAGGACATATAAAGTTGGGGACTGGTATTTATACCAAAATCATTCAGTCATCAGAATATATGGATGTGAATTGTATCCATTCAGGTTTCCAAAATCTGTGTCTATGAGACTTTTTGCCTTAGAATATTTCAGGCAAATGAATAATTCTGATATGATTCATTTCTGTAGTGTAAAAAAGAAATCCCAACTCATGATCAAAAGTCAATTAGGTCCCTTCATATGCAATTCTAGGGACGCTGAGCGAGAAGCAGAAGATATACTACAAAACCGTTACAAGTTACAAAGAAGTTTCCGTTGGGTTCCTTATGATCCATTCAGTTTTATCTGTGATAAAAGAATGAAGAACAAATCATCTCCATACTTTTACCATAGGATTCCTGAAATAGAACAATATGCTAATCAAGATGAGTGGGTGGAAGGAACACTAGTTGAGCAAGATAATGAAGAAGACAATATAAACAAAATTATGAAAGATCTTGAGAAAAAGTTTGACCTAGAATCTTTTAGTCAAGTGCAGGTACCTCACATTGGCACTTCTTCAGCAGGAAATCTCCAACAGAGATTACAGGAAGATAGTCCATCAATTGCAGTAGAGTCTAAAGGCAAAGGGAAAGAACCTGAAATACAGGTCATTGAAACTTTCATCATGGCAGAGAAACCTCAAACCTCCAGGGCACCAGATCAAACACATGTTTCTCCTACTCAAGTAAATCATCCTGAAGTTTCAGAATTGCAAACTCCATCTAATATGGAAATAGGCAAGAAAAGACAGGTTCCAGATCCTACTCATCCCAAAGAATCCTCAAAGCTACATCAAGCTAAAAAGCAGAAACTCAATCCACTCCCAGAAGTGGAAACTATAGATGAAATAATTGATGATGAAAGAGAAGATAGTCAACTAACTGGCACAGTTAGTGAAACACACACAGGCCACAAAGGAAAAGCATTGCAAAAAACAGTTGAGTACTAAAGTATCTTCTTTTAAGCCACCAAAAACAGATACAGGTGATATAAAAAGAACTTTCATTAATATAAAGGCAAAGAATGATCCATTGAGAATGAAGGTATATGATCAATATCTGAAAATGGCTCCACATAATCAGGAAAGATTAATGTCAGCATTTGACATTCAACAAGGAAAAATGATGATGAGCCATTTCAAATCCAAGGTGCCAAAACCCATGACAGCATCTGATTATATTAGGACCAATTTTGAGGTCCTGGCAAAAGACATTCATCCCTTGGACCAGATAGAGTTGCATAAAAAAACTGGGGAAATGGTATATTCCACCCTTACTGATAAGGCCATGGCAGCCCTTAGGCTGCAAGATTATTTAAATAATACAAACACCCAGTTGCAAATTGAGAAGGCCTCTTCTCAGGCAAAAGATAACAGAATAAAGTCTCTGGAAGACATAATCATCAGTTTGGGTCACAATCCCAAAGATATCAAAATCATTGAGGCACTAATTAAAAAGAAAGATGACGATATTGCTGCACTGAGAAAGCAGCTGAAATTGCCAGCCTCGAGGCATCCCCAGACTCAAGAGGTTTTGAAGGAAAATTCACAGGAAGAAATGATGGAGTTGCTCTTAAAAATGACTGAGCAACTGAGTGAAACAGAGAAAGAATTGGAACAGGCATTAAAAGAAAAATAGGCTATCATGCAAACATCTACAACAGCAGATCAACAAACAGAGTCATCACAGGTAAACACTTCCAATTTAAGTTCTGATGAATTAGTAAAACAAATGGAAAGTTTAAAACTCAGAGTCACTGAACTTCAAACCACAAAATTGCAGTTAGTAAATTTGGAGCAGAAATATGATATGTCTAAAAAGACTGTTGCTGATAATACCAGGGAAATTAAAAGGCTGGAAAAATTGGTTAAGGCTTTAGAAAAATATCTTTCATTAAAGAAGCCTTTGAGAGAAATAAATGAAATTCTTTGGGATAATATAGTTGAGTCAATAAAAAGTATTTGGTCCTTTGTTCAAACAATCTTTGAACAAAATGACTTGATCAAAGT